>VWZY01008846.1:623642-659551 GCA_013399075.1 Chloroceryle aenea
CATAGCACCAAGTCAAATAGCAGTGGTTTGAGCTGTGTGGCTAGGTTACTGACTAGAAGCAAAATCTGATTTATCAGTAGGCCCTTGGAAACATTACTTGAACCACTCTTCAAAAAAGTGCAATTAGAGACACCTATGGCAATGTCTAATAATAGCACCGACAGCCTATGCAGCTTTTAGCATCTGTATGACCTGGAGAACTCCATGAGGAAGGGCAGGAGCACACTCCCTATCTCACAGAAGGGGAAACGATGACACAGCTTTACCCACAGCTCTCCAGCTGGTTCCCATCTCATCACACAACCCACTATCCTAGTTACTAAGCCAAAGTGATTCCTGAGAGAGCAAAAGAAAGGTTCTGAGTGAGGCTGTCCATTGCTCACCCACATCTTCTCTTGCCTGTCCCTTGCTGTACAAACTGAGGGGGCACTGGCCTCTGATGTGTTTCCCTCTTGATCAGCAAATCCAGGGAGTTATTGAGTCTCTTTTCAGTTGTGCCCTGGGATAGGACAAGGGGCAATGGTCACAAACTGAAACATGGGAAGTTCCACCTCAACATGAGGAAAAATTTCATCACGGTGAGAGTGACAGAGCCTGGAATAGGCTGCCCAGAGAGGTTGTGGAGTCTCCTCTTGAGAGACTTTCAAGACCCACCTGGTTGTGTTCCTGTGTGGCCTGCCCTGGGTAATTCTGCTCTGGCAGAGATGATCTCCAGAGGTCCCTTCCTACCACTCTGTGTTTCTATGATTTGACACCTGCACAGGAGTCTGCATGCTTCTACACCAACCCTGCTTGCCAGTGGGAAAGCCAGGAGCAAAAAGAAATTGTCTCTTGCAGACCAATTCCCACAAATAGTGCTCTCCTGCTCCTTTATCAGGGTGATGGTGTTTGTATGAGTTGCCAGAACAGTTAGGAAATCAGTAAGAAAAGAAAACCCAACCTTGCAAATAACAGTGTGGTCATGTCTGGGCATTATCCCAGACACCTAATCAACTCCAGCCCTGCAAAGACACCCAAAATACCAGGACTTTTCTCAAAGCTGGCTTGTCACCAGCAGAACTCTGTAAACTTCTAAACTCAGAAAAAAAGACTGGTTTGTAAGAACAATCATTTCCCTTTAAGGGAAGAAAAAATGTGGTTTGTTCCGTTTTGTTTTTTTCTTTAAAAAAGACCAACCCCTGGCTTTTACTCTTCTTGTATCTCAAAAAAGTCACTGGGTTGTTTGGTATTTTACCCTACAGCAGAATTCCATCACCATGTTAACAGCGTTGCCTCCTAACAACATTATCGCTTCGTATTACACACTATTCAACACTAGGGAGAAACAAGAACGTTGGTTCTTGTGGAAAAATTAATTGTGATTAAAGCAAAATCAGTGAAAGAAACAAGTCCAGTTTCCAACTTGACAGTTTCCAACTTTCTCTGGACATGGAGTTACTGCACCCTTATCAGACCAGTCAAATTGTGATCTGATTCACTAAATTCCCTTCATCTGAAGTGTGACCAGTGTGAGATTTTGGTAGTTTATTTTCAGCCTTCTCCATCAGGAATGGTTTGGGTGCAGTCAGCTGTGTTTTGGAGCTGAGGGGTGGATTAGACAACACCAGCCTTTGCTGCTATGCATCTATGAGGTTCCTCCTTGATACTGCTGAACTTTGGATTTTCAGCATCAAGTAGGTTAGAGTAACATCAATGAGCATGACACAGAAGCACCACAGGCCTCTACCCAACCCTATAAGAACCTGACATCTTAGCTATAAAGTTTTCCATGTCACAGATTTTTCAAGTGCACAAGGGCCCTTTTCTGAGCATGTCTAGATCTGCCTGATGCCAGTGGGCAGTTCG
This sequence comes from Chloroceryle aenea, assembly GCA_013399075.1. Classification (NCBI taxonomy): domain Eukaryota; kingdom Metazoa; phylum Chordata; class Aves; order Coraciiformes; family Cerylidae; genus Chloroceryle; species Chloroceryle aenea. The sequence continues at coordinate 625,488 of VWZY01008846.1, forward strand.
GCTCCTTTCTACTATCACAGCATTTTGGTATTCACACATTTCCCATCTCCCCATCCCTTTTCATTAATGGTCACAACCCTGGATTAAGCTTTCTCAGGTGCAGCTCAAAACACCATCACACCTCTTCTGTTCAATGATCAGCATCCTTATGAGGAGAAATTCATTTTCCCTCAGAGGAGATGCCCTGAGATACAAGCCCACATCTCATACTTAGCAGAAGAGACCTTAAGTCTTGAGAAGGATGTTAGTGAAACCTCTTGAAGAAATGCAGTTTATCTCCTTCCATACTATAGAGGTTTCTGCCATTTCAACACCAGTCTGATCACTAATGATAACACCATCAGCCCAGCTCAATCATACACCTCAGGCTCAATGCAAGCTACTTAATTTTCTAAGCACCATGATTTAATTATGCAAATTTCTCCCAAGAAGTCATGCTGTGCTCCAAAGAAATCACGCTGCAGAGTGCCACAGCCTTTCTTCACAACTGCTGTCTGATTTCTCCTGTTTGCATCAACTGGACAGTCACGTTACCTAGAAGTCCATTTTCTGTTTAAACAGAGAAAGAGCAAAGTGTCTTCAAAACACTAAGAACACTAAGGAATTAGGCTAATTAATCTTGAAAGCATATTTCCCTAAGATATGGTGGGTTATAGATCATCTAAAGTCTTAAAAAGACACCTCATTTTGTTTTACAACGTTGCCATGGCAAGTTGTTGGCATAGATGGAAGAACTGTTCAGAAGTATTTTGTAGATAATCTGATCCAAGAACTAAATCTAAAGCTGACAAAGTGTTTATTTTAATTGAACTTAAACTTTGTATTTATTACATATCTTAGCTACTATATAGTCACTATTTTTCAGTCCAGATGCAGTTGTTGGATGGCAATAAACTGATTTCTCCACTGTATTTGGCTCCAAGTTTCAACTTCTTTTCCAAACAAGTATCTCAGGAATGAGATAAGCTTTGCAGCTGATGTTAAACAACAGGCATTGCCACCTCACTTGCCTCTTGGAGAAAAAGAAACCACAATAAACAACCGAGTCCAGCAGAAACCTGTGCTGGCACCAGGAATAATGAACAGCTAGGCTTTAAAAATAAGTCTGAGACTAGGCAGCACAGGAGTTACTTGTCACTGATACCCCAGGTGAGAGCAGCCCACGCTAGTCAAATGGAAGGAGATGCTCTACTCAACACTTCAGGGGTAGCTCCTAACCTAACCAGAAGCAAGCAGTACTGATCCACAGGTATCTCTCTATTATTACAGAATCATCCAGGTTGGAAAAGTCCTTCAAGATTATTGAGTCCCACAATTAATCCTACTCTACATGTCCACTGCTAAACCTATTAGCGTGCAAGTGAGTAGCACTGGATCTAGAATGATGTTTCAATTTATCAGGGATGGTGGTAAGGAAGGACAAGACCTTGGGGGGAAAAAAGGGCTGAGGAGCATCATGAACTGCAGCTGGCTACATTTTTTGATACCACCTTCATGGCTGAGTGTGGAGGAAGGCAGAGGATGGGAAGCTACTCCCTCAGCACCCAGCCAGGAGCAAGGTCTCCCATCACCTGGTACTACTGGGGAAAGGACACCTGCCCTCTTCTTCCTTTAGGTAATCCAGGCTGAGGAATGGGACAGGAGACGGTTGTTCAGCTGGTTTTAGTCTGGAGTCTCCACCAGTGCCAAACACAGCAGCATCTCTGTCACAGAGACTGCTGCCCACTGTGAACTGGCTGGCAACCAGCACAGCTTTTTAACTAGTGTGTCTCTAAAGGCAGTGAGTTATGGCTGGAGACCACGGTGATTTAAAAAGCTCTCCCCAGACTGCTACTGAGTCCACTCTTCCTTCATAGCTGTTGTTCTGAGTTGTCTTTCCCACCCTCCCCTGTGTGCTGCCGAAGTAAAGCCGATGTATAATTTATCTATTCCAGACAAGTTACGCTGATGCATAATTTACAACGGCCTGCAATTTTCCTATATAGTGGGAAAGAGATAATTATAATGCATTTGCATTCTTGGGGCCACGTCATCAGCGGGTGTAAAGCAAGACAAAGGCATCAGGCTCAGCACCAAGACTGAGTTCAGAGGGATGGGGACCCTTGTGAGCTCTTGAGCTGCATGAAGCCTTGCAGCTGTGGTCTTGGGCTGGAGAATGGATCTCCTGCTCCATTCTCACCATTCAGCTCTGCAGTCCTTTTGGGTGCTCTGGCAGCTGCTACAGATCTTCATCTCGATGCAGGGCTGTCTTCTTTGCTGGTTCTTGCCTCCTCCATGTGCTGGGTACCCCTATCCTCCCCCCTGCCCATGGTTCTCTGAGCTGCTGACACCTCTCTTGTCTTGGCAGCAGCTGATAGGAATCAGTTATCTCTCACCCACAGGAACACCCTGAATGTCTTCTCCTCACCCTTTCCAGAATTCAGACCTGATCTCTGTGGCCCAAATGAGCTTGAATTTATCTGCAAAGTAACACTGACCAATGCTGGGCTGCTACCATTGTCCTGCTCCTTGGGAAGTCATTCAGGTCTCCAAAAGCAAGATGCCCATGTCTCATAGACACTGCTCCTTCACAAGCAATTCTGCAAGGAGGCAGAGCAAGAGAAAATAAGCTTTCTGCAGGAAACTCAGGATGGTTTCTATAGTTTGTAACTGGTCCCATTCTGGAGGAACTTGGAGAAGCTGGTGTTAGTCTACGCTGCAAAACCCTAAGAGACTAGGGTAAGTACCTGTCAGAAGCTTTGCATTGCTTGTTTTCAAAATCCTGCTTCCAGGAGGAAAGGAAGAAGAAACATATTCATAAGTATAGACTGTGCATGCCTCATGTTTCCCCCATGTTGGTTTTTCATTGCCTGTTTTGCAAGGAGCAGCAGATTGCTAACGCTCCCCATCGGCAAGCCGCTTACGGACTTGCTTTCAAATTTGGCAGCTGTCCTCTTTTGCTCTGCAACCACTTTATCCTGCTTTCTGATAGGGGCTATTTTTGACTTGCTTCTTTGAGACCCAAGTGTCCCATCTGCACAGGCAGCAGGATTATTGGGCTTTCTTCATGGCCCAGCTTTCATCACATTGGTGATGAGGAAGTCAACAGGGACATGAGTCACTCTGCGGTGTTTGCAAAAGTGCTGGGTGATCTGGGAGGAATCTCACCTTTCAGGTGTTTTTCTGCTGAGGGCTGGGATTCACCTCATTTCAGACAACTGAAATGCATGCACTGAGGGTCTTCCAAGTACACCAGATAAATGGCCACCTAGAAGTTCCCATGTGTTTGCACCAAGGGCAGAAGGAACTCAGATAGGACCCTGCATCCACATCAAGTGGGGGTTCCTACAGGTACACACGTGAAAGCTGGAAGATACAGATTTCCAGAAGACCAAAGTGAAACTGAAATGGTGTCCAAGGCAAAAATGTTTATCCAACAGTACCATCTTGTTGTCCTCTGCCATCCCTGCTGCATGGGATTACCTCATGACCATTCAGCAAGAGCTGGGCATCTCACAGCTTCCACTCAGAACATGGCACACACCCCTGCTTGGCTTTCTGCCCAGTGGATCTCAATAGTTTAGACCCTATCAGACCATGGTCACATATACAAAGGTGTCACCCACACAGAATCTGCAGGCAAAACAACACAATGGATTCTGAGAAACAGGTTGATGGCCACAAACAGAGGTCCTCTCTGGGGACTGCTCTGGTCAGAACACGAATTGTCCTTCACACAGATGAAACTTGCTCCCAACCAACATCACCCCCCATGTTTCAAAGAGGTCACCTCTCCCATCAAAACCTGCAATGCATATGCATACTCTCTCTTCCCAGCTTCCAGTTTTGACTTAGGGAATCCACTACAGAGCTCCGGGACAAATCTAAGAGTGTTCTTTTCAAATTCTGAGGCTGGCAGCCCATGTTTTCCCCTGAAATCCCCACAGAAGACAGCTGAGCCATACCTCTTTGAGGACCAGCACGCACTTGCCAGGCCCGACAGACTGAGGTAGCTCTGCTATTCTGCCTTTGTTTAAATATGGACCTGAGAAGCAGCGATGGTTGATGTAGAGCTGGGGGCAGCAGTATCTCCCATTGATGGTGCCTGCAAGCAGAAAGGAGCATTGATGTGCGTGTAGCCCTTTGGTACAATTAATCAAAGGCCCTTCGTCCTCCTAGAGGAGGGAAGGAGGAGAGAAGAGTAACGGAGGCACAAAAAAGTCTTCCCTGAGATAGAAGGTAGAGAAACCTCTGCTACTTGCATCTGTCCAACCCAAGAAAAACAAATGCTTTTAATAGCAACTGATTTGGCCACTCACCCTCACTGGAAGGAGAATCGGAAAAGGATTTAATTCATAACATGACCTCAGGCTCTTTTGTAACTCACATCGCAGATGGACGCGAGCAACTCAGATGCCACTTGCCAGAAAGGGAATATATTAGCTGCCTCTCACAGACATGGAATCATCTCGGGGAGAACACTGATGTGGAGAGCTCTAGAAACCCCTCCTCAGCTACTGTTCAACCCAGCAAGCACTGCAGTGCCACTCCCCTGGCCCAACAAGGGCTTTCAAAGCAGTTTTCTTTGCCTGGGCTAATTACTCTGGACTCCTTTACAGCCCATGGAGAGAAGTGGGTACTTCTAGATGCAGTTCAGATGCCATCCAAGTGGTTATCATGCCCAAAAAGAGCCTGTTTCTCTCCATTTGATTTTAACGGGGGTCTGGGATGTTGGCTTAGATGCCAATGTCTGTCCTACAGAAAGTCTGCTAAATAAAATCAGTTAAGTCTTGCCCCTCTTGCTGAAACTACGTAATTAACTGGATGAATATTGCACTACTGGAGCCTCCTGTCACTGCTGAAAGGGAGAAAAATTTGCCTTTAGCAGAAGCAGCAGACAGACCACAACAGTCTTGATGCCAACACAGGGACCCATTAAGTCCTGGTGTAAGCAATTTCACTGATGCCAATTAAGTCTCATCCATCTCCACCAGGGCTTCATTAGCTTGGCCCTAACATTGCCAGGCGGAATGGGAAAGCTGCAGGGGAATTCTGATAACCCCAGCAAGACACGATGTTCACATGCAGAGGACCAGACCCTCCCATGGTGCACATGAGAGTGGCCCAGCACTGTTGGTAGGTCCACACCATCTGGATGTGGTCCTGTCTCCCCATCTATATGGCATACTTGCTCCATTTTTGGAGTCACCCCCCTCCATACAGGCAACAGGTCCTTAAAACAAGGATCCTGTTTGTACTAAGCAGCCTTACCTGTTGTGTCTGGCTGAGGAACCGGGCAGAGGTCATGAGGTATTTTCTCAACAGGCACTGTGGATGGTAACCTGTTAAACAGCAATTCAGTGTATTTAATAGTGTTAGACAGGGCAAAGGGGCAGAAACAGCCTTCAGGCTGGACTGAGAGATACACCAGCATCTGCCTGGACCAAGGAATGGAGATACCTCAAACACAACTCCATTTCCACACAGTTTATCATAGCCCTGGACCAACATGTTGCAGAAGAAGGAGTCAGATCCACCCCTCCTCCAAAAACATACTCTGGTCTGTGAGCGTTAGCCCTCTGAGCTGCAAATATTCACACTTAAATCCATAAATGACAGGCTCTAGAAACTGCAAGGGATGGATAAGGAAACACCCTCCTGGTGCATGTCCATCTTCCATTAGCATCCCTTACTGATCATCAGGCTGGGACTATGCTGTCACAACCAGTAAAAAAAAAATCTATTACAAATACTGTCTAATATGCTCACAAGAATTTTAGGTTTAAAAGAATCCCCTTGTCATTCTGCTGCAGAATCTCTACAACTCCTACAACTCTCCCTACAGCTTCTCCTGAAGGGAGGTTGTAGAGAGGTAGGTGCTGGTCTCTTCTCACAAGCAACTAGTGACAGAACAAGAGGGAATGGCCTCAAGCTGCACCAAGGGAGGTTTAAACTGGATATTAGGAAAGAAAATTTCACAGCAAGGGTTGTCAGGTGTTGGAACAGGCTGCTCAGGGAGTTGGTTGAGTCCCCATCCCCGGAGGTGTTTAAAAGCTCTATAGATGTGGTGCTTGGGGATATGGCTGAGTGGTGGACTTGGTGGAGTGGGATTAATGGTTGGACTCGATGATCTTAAAGGTCTTTTCCAACCTAGATGATTCTATGATCTGGGCACTAGTGAGCACAATTGCTCAGCTGCTGGAAGACCTGATGGATCTCTACAAATATCACCTTAAACAACAGAAACTTACTGCTTTTCTGGCTGCACAACTGCGATTCTTCTCTTCCTTCGCACTGCAAAAATGAAGCAAGGGAGAAAAAACCCATAGTTTTGTACTCTTATACTATAAAGTAAACCCATAACACATAAAAAGCTGTATAAATGCACTGACTATAAAATGACTTCTTACACAATGAAATGGTACTTAATTACCATCGCCATCTTTTCTTGGGATTTTTTAACTAAGTCACTACATCATTAAAAGCTACTTTAAAGCTGTAGTAATACGTTTAATCTTTCCTCTGGAATGTTAATATCGTGGTTTATGGGATCAGTATAAAAAAATTAAAAGAAAAACACAAATATTTTTCCATACAGAAACACATATGGATAAGATTACATTTTACAAGCATGATTACCTCCAGCATAATTTATCCCTAGCTATAAATTGTGATAAAGCTGCATAATGTTGCCATAGCAGTATTCTCCCAAATTAGACCCTGGTTGCCTGATTTTTAACTTAAGCATATTTAACTCCTCAAAAGGGTTGACACGTTTTAAAATTTGCCTTTCAGCTGTTAATTAATATAAACAGTGAAACTAATTTTTCGGCCGGTGGCTTGAGATTGGGGTGGGATAGTTTCTGTGAGGAACAGGAGACCAACCCCAAGCCACTGAGCGCTCGTGAACTGCCTTCAAAGGCAGATAGGAAGGAAAGAAATGAGTGTTAATATGCACTGGAGGCAGGACAAAACTCTACGGGCTTAACAGTGCCAGGAGAGATTTAAATTAAACACTGGGGACACCTCTGAGCTGGAAAGGGCAGTGCAATAATGGGACAGATACCCTGGGAAGGGTCAGAAACTCCATCACTGGAGGCCAGTAAACTTTTCTCAATTTAAATGGAGAAATCTAAGTTTTGAGGGAGGGAGAAAGGGAGCACCTGGATGGCCTCTTTATATCCATTCCACACTGTATTTTACGGTGGGTTTTTTTCAACTTGAGGTCCTGTGTCCCCAGTTCATTCAGTTGCCCAGTTGCCTTGGCTCAGCACAAAGCAAACTGTTTTCAATCTGACAACCCAACTGCAAGCCCACAACCCACACTGTGCAATGCCAAACCACATAACAGCCTTCTGCAGTGCAGAGAGTCCCATTTTCAGAGGGGCTGACCACCCAGATGAGTACAAACTGCATAATGCCAGTGCTGAGGTCTGGTGACTAATCAGATTTATTACTATTTATTACAGTGCACTTACAGACTGGTTACCAGTCTGTTGGGTTGGTAGTTTCAAAAACCAGCCTATAGACATAAGACAAACTCCCTGATGAGTCTGTTGATGTAATCTCTATGCTGCTGGAGCTCTTCATGTACTTACAAACAGCTTTGTGTGGTGGAGTCAGGTTATAAGCATTCGCTTCACACCAGCCAACGGGGAAAATGTCCATAGACTCTACATCAACTATGTACTCTGGAGAGGGCATCTGTAAACCTATAAATGCAAATTTGCAATGTAATTTAGACACGGGAATACCAAGCTCAGAGCCATTCAAGCATTCATCATGAACCAAGGGAAGCAAATGATGGAACGTGCAAAAATAAATCCGCTTCCCTGCATCAAATTCAGGCATCATTTCATCTTCACTTTTGCACAGGCAGCAATGATGAGGCTGTTGCGTTTATGGTGCAATGTGGTTCCAGAGAAAAAACCCATTAAGGGCACAGTATGGGTGCACAGTGAAGCAGCCAAAAGCCAGTAAGGTTAAACATACATGGCTCTCCTCAGCGAGATGGCCTGAGTGACCCTTGGATTTTTTGTAGAGTTGCACAAGCAAGTTTAAGAACTTGTTGGGTGCTTGATCTTTATGGTAAGAGAGTGTATACAGGCTTCAACAGGATGGTAGCCAACGTGGTAAGGCATTGTGCCCCAGTGGTCCCCCTCGAAGCTTTTTGCTGTAGTTCTGCCCTTGGGTCACTGCTTTTAAGGGTTGGAGATGGCCACTCTTCCATCTAGAGGTGCCATGAACTCTTGCAGAGCTCCTCACTGCACGTGAAACAAGAGCTGGTCACCTGACAGGGGAGAGGCAGTACAAAAACTCCAAGTGGGACAGATGCACCATGATCTCGGGCATAACACCGACTCCAAAACACCACTGAAAACCTCTGCTTAAAGCAAATGTCTTCCAGTTTTGTTTCTCTCCTTTAGAAGCCACTGTCCTGGTTCTGTTTATGAGGGTCATGCTCAAAGCCCATTGCAGCAAATGGAAATATTCCTGCTGGTTTTGAGTTCTTCCGAAAACAACTGTGGCTCCCGACTCAAGGCACCATTTAATTACTCCAATTCAAGTCCATCTCTGCTGGCACAGCCTGGCCAGCAATTTCAACCCCCTCTGCAATTTCCAGCCAGAACCCAGAGCTCCAGCACCAGCATGAGAAGGTCTCCTATTAAAAAAGACCAAAGGATCAGCAGCTTCCCCTGCAGCATCCTCGCCTCTGCATCTGTTGCTGCATCTTTGCCTCCTGCTTAATGCAGCAGCGTTTGGCTGTGCACAGCTAGATAACTATGGGGAACTTCCCACTAATGAATGCTCATCAAGGGCTTGCAGTGTAACTGAAACAATAATTGAACTTTGTGATGGCAATGGCATCGAGGCTGAGATGCGTTTGGATCAATCTCATCTCTAGTAATAAACTTGCTGCACTTTGGGAGTGTGTGGCTGTATGAAAACCCAAAGGAAGCAGGGAAATAGCTGCTGGTCCTCAGGCTGCTGGAGGAAATAGTTAAAAACAAAAAAGAAATCGTGATGTCTGCACAGACCTATGAATGTCTTCGTGGTATTCCTCTGAGCCCTGCATTGTGTTCATGGATCATACACTGATCATACACTCATTTCCATTGCAGTGGCACGTGGAGGAGGGAAGAGGATGGAATGAAGGCACATGATACAGGACTCAGTCTGCTCCAATGGGCAGCTGAGTCTCAATGCAAGGTCTGAGCAGCTGGAATTCCCTGCAAAACCATTTCCCCTCGTGAGGCAGTACCAAGAGGTCACAGCTCAATTTGAACCTGACGGAAGCTGCACTCTCCAACAGGCAAAGCATTTTCACTTAAATAAATCCAGCCAAAGAACTGATGTGAGAAGTGAAGTCAGTGGCAAGACACGCACAAACTGAGCAAGCCATGGACAAAGCCCTAAACAGAACAGGGGATCAACACGGTTCTCACTGAAATTTGACCATATCTGGGAAAATCCACTACTCTCATTACTGTACCTGTTCTGTGTTGGTTTTCTAACCCAATAAACAGATCAAATGAACTTTCCTGCTTGCAACCAGTAATAGATGTGACATGAAAATTCTGCTTTTAAAGTTTGCAGCTGCAGACACCCTGACAAGCAAGGAAGCGTCTGCCCAGACGCTGCTTCATCCCTCTGGCAAATGATAACCCCACCTTCCACTTCTGACATCTTACTGCTTCGTTTGGCCTCACTCATGTAAGTGGAAAACAGCTTGTTTGAGACTCATTAGTTTCATTTGCTGCATTTTATGCTGCTATCTCTCAGACAAAGGCTTGAAAGGTTAAATGGAAAAGAAGAGACTGGGAAGAGGGGGAGAAAAACTTCCATCTCCTACTATGAATCTTGTAGGATGTGCAGAAGAGAGCAGCAACTCTAGAAAACTCTCAAAGGGCAAATTAAAGAAAACCACCCTGGAAAAGTGATTACCAAAAGGGTTTTCCTCAAATTCCTAGGCCATACAGAAAGTGTACGTTATTACTTGTATAAATTCACACCAGAATGCTGCAGCTTTAAAACCTAAAATGAACCAGTAAAAATTAACAATGCAGATGATGAGTAATAAAGTAGCAGAAAGCACTGGGATGCTCACAGCATCCGCTCAGCCCTATGCTTCCCTTCCACCCACGGGGGAACTATACTGCTGCTCATTAAATGCTCGCCCTGAAGTTTACAGAGTTTTGCTACTGTACAAAGCGTGATTTATTAAGCAATGTTCCCTCATGTCTAACTCGACGCTGCTTAACTACTGCATCCTGGTTTATGGCTGCAGTTGGGGCTGTCACACAGTGAAACTGGGAGGGCAACAATGAAAGCTTCAGACGTGCCCGTGATAAACGGTGGGACCCGAGGTCTTCTGCAATGGGCTCCCCATGGTAGTTGGGGAGTCTTGCTGCTACCAGAATATAAATAATCAGTTAGAAACAATAGTGTATTAATGGAGTCAAAAAAAAAAAGAAAAGAAAAGCCACAGTTGAAGCCACATTTACTTTACAATTCTGCAAGCAGGGGTTTGTGGGCTTTTTTAACGCCTAGTTTTAGTGTAACACTGTGCATACTGTACTCATTATTTCAGCAGCAGCAAAGATTTCTTTCTATTCTTGCAGTCTTTTGCATCTTTTCCTTTTACTACAGATCATTCTATCTCTGGTACTGAGATATAAAACAAGAATACAGCTTCCTTATATCTGAACTCAAAACACAAGAACGTGTTTGGGGTTTTTTTAATTACATGTTGTAAAAAAAAATCCTTTAAGGAATTAAAAGAGCAAAAGGGAGATGATGATGAGGGAGGGGAGCAAGGTGGGAATGTGTGACCCTCTCCCCAGGGCCTTGGAGGACTAGTTGATTTAAAGACCCAAGAAACAGTACTTGCTGTTCACTGTAATGGGCAAAAGTTTAATGAACACTGAGTTGCTTTAGAAGAATTACATCTTAGGAGACAAAAGAAGAAGGATTCCCAAACCCCATAAAATCTGCATATAGAAGTGAAGGCACCTGGCCATTTAAGAAGGGGAGTTCCCAAAATGGGCCAGATTCCTTGCCCAGATGGGTGTAAATTCAACAACAGCCTTAGTGAGAAATCAATTTCAAACAAACATCGTTTCCAGCTCTTTAACAAAAATATTTGCCCTGTGTCCAGTGGAGGCTGCAGATGAGCTTTTGCTACCTTGAACCAGCAGGGAACTGGTTATCTTACATGAAATAAAGAAACACCACCACTGCACACAGCTCTACCAAAAGCAAAGATGCAAAGTCACACCTGCTCTGAACACTGGAGATGCACACACAGGAGACAAACTGCCTGGGGTGACAGCTGTATGTCAGGGATGAAGAAGGACAACAACTCAGCTCTCCTCGACAGGAATCACAGAATGGTTTGGGTGGGAAGGGAACTTTAAGATCATCTGGTGCTGACCTTCCACTAGATTAGGTTGCTCCTCTGCCACATTCAGACACATGCCTGACACTCTGCTCTCCCCAGATCTTCTCCAGCCCAAAACATGAGGCTTAGCAATAGACATGAGAAGCATTTGGCCTGACAAGCTTTGGGTCAGGAGGACTCTATCTTCAGGTAGCAATTGAGATATAAATCTCTGAGAATGGGATTGATCACGAAGGCATCAGGAAAGGTTGGTCTACCACACAGTGCTCCATTTGCAGACCTAAACACCACAGAACATCTGCCTGTCTTCTATTTAGAGCACCCTGCTAGCACAGATGACGTACTTTGGGTTACCTGACAATGTTTTTATGAACTTCAAAGACTTTGATTAGAGACCTTTGCTCTTGTACAAACTGCACCGCACATTGTCACATGCTGAAATACTTCTCGGGTCACTATAATCAGTGGAGCAAGATGCTGAAGGTGATGTGCCAGGTGATAATGAAGCAACACAGAATTAATCCAGCTTCCACTGCCTTCTAGCTCCAAAATACACAGAGCTGAGCATGTTGCAGATGAGAGAAGGTAGAGATCAGGCTTGAGACTTCATGTCAAATGGCATCTCTGCAAGAACCCTTTGTTGAGATCCTTGTCCTTTTCAGAAATAACTCGCTTGACTATTAACCCTTTCCTAGCTGTTTCACCTGGAAGGGCCAAAATAAACTTGCATTGATCTCTGAGAATGAAGATTCACACTGTTTTTTCAGAAACAATCTCAACAGCAGTGCAGCTTTGATGAACTTCAGAGGAATTACTCATGAGCCACCATAGTGACCCAATGGGCCATTGCAGGAGACATGGGTGACTCCTTTCCTCCCTCCCACCTCCTGCTACAGAGCTCCCATGAAGCAGGCAGTTGCCACTGACTAGCAAAAGATAAACCTGCTCTGTTACCTTTTGATTCTGCTCTCTGAAGGACGACTCTGCAACCCAGAGCCCAGCAGAAGATTCATTTCTCACCAACCCTTCTTCCTGTTAGGAGACTGGGATACCAACAACGTGCACCAGTCCCTGAGCTGCAGACTATGACTGTGCCTTGCTTTCCTCCCAGCTCACTAAGACAACATGCCATTGTAATTACTGGGGCTGTACATAGCAAGGGTTTAAGAGATGCTGCTCTTTCTCCAGCCCAGTCTTTCAGGAATGTCTTGAAACATCCAGTGACATCTACCAGAAATGTGTAAGCAGAGATACACAGTATTCACCTGTCAGCATGTGGCTGCAGGCAAAGGGCTGAAGGCACCATCGTCTCCCTGAACCATCTCAGTAGCTCAAACAAATGCATTTTATTTTGCAAACAGGAGGGCTCCAGCAAGATGTTGAATTTCTGACTGCGTCAGCGCCGGCAGCACAAGGGACGGCACGTCTGCCTTAGGCATTCATCAGGAGGCAGCAGCACAGATCTTACAGACGCTGGGGATGAGCAAGACTATGAGCCACCAGAAGTGCCCTTGATATCTCCATGAATCTCCAGAAGAAAGCAAAGCAGCATCTTACATTTGCAATTGATGCTGACCCAATTACTATTGATTTCAGAGGGAAACTGAAGGACTTACATTCATTATAGATGAAGCCAGTAGCTTCAAACAACAGCATGCTACCTTGATGGGGAAAAATTAGCTGCGTTGTGACAATGATGCATGTGACAACTTAAATGAGCATGGCTTTCTGCTCTCGGTGACTTTACAAATAACACTGTTTCTAAAGCAATAATAAGAAGAATCCCTGTGTCGTTCTAAATTACACTTACTTAAGAAGTCCTTGCCCAGATAAATTGAGAAGGAAAGTTGCAAGGAGAGAAGGAAGGAGGGAAGGAAGGAGGGAGGGAGAAGGGAAAAAGGGAAAAAAAAGGGAAAGGAAGGAGGTTACAGGGGGCAGGAGATCCCATGAGTGTCTGTTGAAAATCACAGTGGAAGTCTGAGCTGCACAAGCGAGGCAGACATCCATTCCCCAGAGGGAGGTCTATGCTCATGTCAGTGAGGAGATTTCGATCATCAGTGGAGGTCATGATGATAGACTCCAGATGGATGGGAAGCTGGAAGGTCTTGTGACTCCCTCATGGAGAGAGCAGGGCAAGATAGCCCTTAGTAACACACTCATGGTCAATGTGTATAAAAAGGAAAGGCTGGAGAAAACAGCAGCATGCAGGGAATGCAGGACAAAGTTAAGAGAGCTTTTGAGTGAATGACACAAACAAAACAAACCTTAGAAGCCTTTGCAGCACGTACCTTCAAGGTGAAGCCACATTAACCGTCCTTTAACTGAGGTGATAGAAGCAACACATATCTCTGCAGGGTTTCTGGGGTTCACTGCCTCCAGCTTCATGTTCTTAGTAAAGCCACGGCTGAAGGATGTCTGAAAGAGTCAAAGACCAATGCTGAAGCACAGCACTACAGCACTCATGACATTAATTAGGCTGTCCAAGGGGAAGCATAAATTTAGCATGGCTTGCTTTTCACTGAAGTGCAGGATATGCTGAAGACCACAAAAATATCTGGATATAAAATGAAGCTGCCACAGACACCCGTATGGGAAAAAAACAAACAATGATAGCAACAAATCAGGAAGCACCATATCCCATGGTTTACTCAATCCCTAACTCTCAGACTGGGAGGAGTTTACTGCTACAGTGGTACCTCTGTACACTTAAATACAGCACCAAAGAAATAGGTCTTTCACAGGTTATCTGAGGCCTCCACTGCCCTCCCAGTCCTCTCCAGAAAAGGCAAAGCCAGACCAGATGTTACAGCAATGATGCCCAGAAGAGTGCTCAACCCCCCAGATAAAGTCACAGGACCCAAATGTGGTGTAGTTTGCAAGAATGCAACATCCCCCATTGTACTAAGAGTTTGGGAGCCTGAGAGAAGCTGCAGTTCACATCATGCAGGTACCACTGCTGTAGGCTCATGAGAGACCTTGGCAAACTTCTGCAGCCTGAGGAGGGCCTCGCCATGTGATAGCAGCTCCTGCCAGAGCCAGGACAGCTCAGCTCTAACGTAGCAAACCACAGACTGTGTTTGTAGCCACTGCAGGTGAAACCAAGTGCAGATGGATCCCACCACCCTGCAATCCTCTCCAAAACTAATCCCCAAGCCAAGCCTCACACTACTTTTCACCTCCTTACCTTCCCTGTGTCCCACCTGTTCTGCAACACATCAGCCCTGCCAAGGGCTTGCATCTCTCTGTCTGCACACAACAGCACAAAAGTTTTCCCCACTTTTGGCTGAGATTTTGGCTAATAATAATTAGAAGGGGCAATAATCATCACTGACTTGAAGTGACATCAATCTCTCATCCAGCAACTGAAAGCTAGCCTCAAATTCAACCCCTCTGCTACTTGTACAGCACCCAGCACCACGAGCACTTCACCCTGACCAATCATTGGGAGCTCTCTGCGAGGCTAAAAACTTTTGAATTAGGTCTCCTTCTTTCATCAAAAGTCCTTCCAAAAAAGTGCTGCTCATCTCACACGTTGCTTGGACCGTCAGGAGGCTTGCTCAGCACACAGCCACCAATGGCCAGGACTGCAGAAAAGCAGGGTGAGTTTGTTTAAATGCCTTTTATGTTTCCTTACAAGGAAATGTCATTTATCATCACACCGGCTCCTTTCATTGCCGCTCGGCGCCGGAGGCTAATTTATACAGAATCAATGGCAAAAACAGTTAGCTGGGAGTTTATTTTGCTAAGCATTTGGTCATGTCAATCCATTTCATAACTGCCTCTCCTTGTTAAATATCCCCCCCCGGGGAAAGAGTTACAGCATATCCACTTTCCAGCACCACGTCTGGCTGCACGGGGTGGAAGATGTGCCTGTAATACAGCTTCCAGCAAAGAGCTGCTCACAGCCACGAAACAAATGGACCGACCTGGCAGGGAGGCTGCACAAGCGACAGCAGTGAGATTACATCTCTCTGTAGAGGGCTGTGTTATCGAGAGTGAAAGAGTAACAGACACATGTTCATCTGATGAATGTTTCCTTAGGATAAATAAATAAATAAATAGAAATCTTGAGATTTGATTTAATCTTCAGAGGATATTACGCAGAGACCGTTCTCAAGGCTGAGAGCATAGATCCATTACTTGACGAAATGAAAAGAAATATAAGGAAAAGGGAGGGGTGCCTGCAGAAGAAACAACCACAGCAATTGTCCCACTGCAGTGATGCAGCATTGTCCAGCTTCCCTCGGTGCTTTCAGACATCTTCACTTAAAGACCCTTCAGGCAGAGGGCTTTGCATAGGACAGCACAATAAACAGGGCAAAGAATCATAGAATTGCTTTGGTTGAGAGAGACCTTCAAGATCACCAAGTCCAACCCAGCACTGCCAGGTCACCACGTCTCTAAGTGACACATTTATACATTTTTTAAATCCCTTCAGGGATGAGGACTCCACCAGCCTCTTCCAGGGATTAACACCACTTTTGAGGAAGACATTTTTCCTCACATCCAACTTAAACCTTCCCCTGATGCAACTTGAGGCTGTTCCCTCTATTCCTATCACTTGTTACTTGGAAGAAGAGACTGACCCCCACCTCTCTCCAACCTCCTGTCAGGAAATTGTTGAGACTGAAGTCTCCCGTGAGCCTCCTTTTCTCCAGGCTAAACAACCCCAGTTCCCTCAGCCACTCCTCACCAGACTTGTCCTCTAGACCCTTCACCAGCTTTGTTGCCCCCTAGTAGTGAGGGGCCCACCACAGTTTTAGTTATTGAGGAGATCTGAACTTCCATCAGTCACTGGAAGCATGCAGAAGAGCACCAGGTTATTGGAAAAGGCAGAAGGCTGCATCTTCCTTTCACCAAGTGATGAAGACCTGTCGGATCAAGACACTCCAACTGTCATTGCCAGAAGATGGCCTGTAGAAGACTACTTCCAAAGCTCTGAATCTTGATGGCCTCCAGCATAACGATGTGCTGCTCACTCTCACATCACTCTTGCTGTATCAGGAAGCTCATGAACTGTCCCAGAGACCTGAGCATCTATGTATCTCCCCAGGAACCAGAGAAAACACCCAAAATGTGGAAAGGGCCATAAGATACCATGCAATTTTTTAACCTAGTTTATTATTTTTAATGGCGTTTGAATTACTTGTAGTGGTCAGTTGAGATCCTTCTTGTACGAGGTGCTGTACAAAATTAGAGAGGAGGTGAAGACCAGGAAATTAAAATGAATCAGATAACAGGAGTAAGATAACATTTTTTCTCCTTTAGGGATGGAGACCTGAAACACTTCTCCACCTTCCTTCTTAAGACAGACTCATGGTACTCTGGGGGATCTTCTCAAAGCTTTGCTGCAGCTTTTCTGTGCAAGCCAATTATTTATTTATTTTTCCACATGAATCCACAGGAGCAATCCAAAAGCAAAAAGAGAACTTACATTTCTAAAGCACAGGTGAGGCGCTGCCTCCGCTCCACACTGCTTCTGGTAGTCTGCCCAGTCAAAGTCCTGGCCAGAGTAACCTGCAGGATGACAAAACAGAAGGTGCCATCAGCCACCACTTCACACGAGAGAGAGAGCATAAAATGGGCCCCAGGAAGATGACCATTTGTGTTTCAGCATCCCATCCCACCTCAGTGAACTGTGCAGCATCAGCAGGAAAGCTCTCTAGATGTCTCTTTATACACCATGAGAGCCAATACCTCTCCAGCTCCCACTTACACATCTGCATTTTCCTTTGAAAACTCTGGGTCTTCATTAAAAAGTAATAAACTGCATTTATTTTCCTTATTTCTCCCTTTCCCATGAGCATCTCCAAGGCTTTAATAAAGTTATAAATACCAAGAAGTGCTACTGTCCCCAACTTCCAGGTGGGACATCGATGGTCCCTCAGCTGTGGCCAGGGAGAGATCCTGCGCAGTCAGAAGCTGATCTATTCTTTTTCAAAGCATGAAATTCTCTCTCTTCATTGCTATGGATGTAGCCTCCATGACTGACTTTCCAGCAGCTCAGCATGCATGAGCTGAATCCCATCACAGTAAGCACGTTATCCAAGGTTGTACAGAAATCTGGAATGGAGCAGGGAAATGCACACACATTTCCCAGCTCCTGGATTAAAATCTCAGCAACTCGATGACCCCTGCAGCCTCTGCTTCTAGGAGGAAAAGCAAAGTAATATTGATTCATATGAGCATCTCTCAAACCATCCCACCACAGAGAGACAAAATGAACTTCTACTCCTTCATTCTTCTTACCTGGCTATTTAGGGGATAAACTCTTGGGACAGAGAGCAGGGGGGAGGGAGAGGGGGCTGTTGTTATTTGCTTTTCAGATTTTTTTGGTTCTGTCTGCCTCTTCATCTATATTTTTACAGTGCTTGAAACCAGCAAGTGTCAATCCCATCCAGGGGCCTGTGATGACACTGTTGATACTCTTGCAGAGCTACTCTCACTGGAAAGTTTCAAGAGTCACCTGAAGTACAAATTTTCCCCTCAATCTCTCTGCCTGGCATCTCAGCCTGGCCTCACTCCACAGAGCTTAAATGCCTTAATGCCTTTTGCATTGATAGTCAAAAAAGGGCACTCACGATCAGATGGGAATGAATCATTTATGACAAAGAAAAGTGTGACTTTTTTTGTAGGCAAGAAAGGACTGGAATACTGAGTGGAGTCACCGATCAGACACCCAGATCTGGGAAAGGAGGTAAAAATTTTAAAGATAAAGTCCCAAGCATCCTGCTAAGATGCAAGTATCTGGGATAAGATGTACTTCTAATCCTAATGATTGCATACATGACAAACAAATTAATGAGATAAAGCCTTGAGCTAAGATGCCTGCCTCTGTGGGGCATGAAAGTGCATAATAATTGGAAAGCCAGAAATAAACATGCACAGGGAAATAAAAAAGGGCAATTACTTACAGGGAATGATAATTTTTCATTTAAAAAAAAGTGAAAAAAAAAATCCTTGCGCAATTTTTTAACAACCAATTCCTGCAACAGTATTTTCTTCAAGCTTTTTTATCCATCTCCTTTTTTCTTTCCAGTTTTTGTTTGCCAGATATTTTCATCTTTATAAAAGGAGACTGAAAGCAGGAGGAAAAGCACCCATCACTTGCCATTGCAAGGGGATTCATCTGATCACAGAGAGATGTTTGCAGTGGAGCCACCTATAGCTGTGCCTGTCACCCTGGGTTACCTAAAGGGTTAATGGGGAGACAGGCAGGTCTAGAGGTGATCTGCCTATCCTTCTGCAGAAGGAGCAGAATGGCCCTTCAAAAGTCTCTCCCACTCTCCATTAACTCCAGAAGAAGTTGGGGTGATGGGCTCAGCTGGGGACAGTCACAGCACAGTTCACATTGTATCACCTGGGGTCGACCAAAAACCTGCCCTGCATCTTCTCTCATCTCCGATTTAAACCCCTCATGGGTTAAGTTTGGAATACAAATTGTAAGTGAACCAAAATCTTGTCAGACTGGATGGAAAAGGCACATTGTAAATGGGGATCTTATGAATGTTTACAAATCTCTGCAGGGTGGGTGTCAAGGAAAAGGGGCCAGGCTCTTGTCAGTGGTGCCCTGGGATAGGATGAGAGGCAATGGGAGCAAGGGGAAACATGGGAAGTTCCACCTCAACAGGAGGAGAAACTTCTTCACTGTGAGATTGACAAAGCCTGACACAGGCTGCCCAGAGAGGCTGTGGAGTCTCCTTCTCTGGAGACTTTCAAGACCCTCCTGGATCTGTTCCTGTGTGGGCTGCCCTGGGTGATCCTGCTCTGTCAGGGGGGTTGGACTCAAGATCTCCAGAGGTCCCTTCCAACCCCTACCATTCTATGATTCTAAATGTTTCAGTGAGGTATGAAAACCTGACTGGGCTGTCACTGCACAGCCACCTGTTGGCCTGGCCCTGCATCACTGAAATCACTGCAAGACCCTTTGCTGTAGACTGCAGCAGGAACAAAGCCTGGGAGAGGAGTCAGTTTGCCATAACTCACTTCAGCAGCTCAACAAGGATGACTCCAAGAGAAGCATGCTCAGGAGCTGGTTTCAAACAAGTCTGGACCTATATAAGGCTTTTTGAAGGAGTATCATCACAAGCTACCTCCCTTAGCACACAGGGAGGTACCACACACCCAGGAGCTCCATTAGCACTTGGATTCACATACTGTTATCCTTTAAGGCTCAGCCCAAGTAATAACAAGCAAAGCAAAACCTCCATGTGTTTCCTACCTCAACTCTCAGCATGGAAGAGCCCAGCACTCTAATCACAAGCAAATAAAATAGTACAAATGTATTGGAGGGTTTGGAAGTGTCATTTCCTTTGCAAGCCTTACAACTAGGAGCCCTACTGAAATGTTTTCCTCCTCTTAACAGCTCATAAAAAGGAACAATGGTTGTTACTCTAAAGGGAAGTGGTCTATAAATCCAGCTCTAATAAATATAAACAGCACTTGTTCAATGTTTATCCAGCAGCAGTAAATGGGTATTCATTTTTGGCACTGTACAGGAAAATACTGCTCTCTATTTCTAGTAGCAAATGTTTGTACCTCCTGTTCATGACTCATCTACTATATGTTTGGCTTCAACAAAGGTCTGATAGGCAAAAAGGCAAGAGAACGAGTATCAAACAAATAAAGGACTTTCAATCCAACTACCCCAACTTGGCACACTGCTCTGATGGAAAAAAATAAAATCAGCTCATTTTAAAACCAGAATCCTCCCTGTCAAGCATAGATTAAGCAATATCCCCAAGCCCAGAATAAAGAAAACCTTTCACAAAATGAAAAAGGACATTTCAATTGACATCTTTTGCTCTATGGGAACTTCCTGCCTTTCAACATGGAGAGCCCCCTGGGCAACACTAAATATTGCCAACAAATTCTCCATTAAGGGAGATGGTGGCTGGGAAAGAGTTAAAGATGGGGAAGAAGAAGGATGGTCAAATCTGGTGAACGAAGGGCCAATTCTGGACACCCCATGGCAGGTAGAGCTGCCCAGTGATTTGGGTGAGAATGGTGGGAATTCCTCCTCCTTCTGCAGACCTGCTCATTAGCAGCCAGCTCACACCACAGCCTTGCTCACTTCTGCAGTGTTGCAGCCCTCTCATATCCATCCTGGTCATTTCTTTATCCAGAGCTGGAATTATTCTGCTCAGAGAAGATCAGCTCCTTCAGTGGGGGTTTGGATGCTTTTCACTTTCCCTCTACTTTCTTTTTTTGGTGGCTTGTGGGGTTTTCCTGGTTTGTTGTGTTTTTTTTTAAAGAAATCATTCTAATGTCTGATTATATTTTAGTGACTCAAAGAGTGTGTCTTCCAGTGGAAAAGTTTTTTGACACCAAAGGTTCTAAGGTGCATTTTGGGCATGCAGCCCTCATACACAGTGAGAAATACAGCAATATAGAGCATGCATCTATCTGCTGCTTGATTTATGCTTTTTAATAGCTTCCCTCCAGGATTTCTGATCTGACAGCAGAAAGCAAACTTCATTTTCATCGGGAGAATGAGCAGGGAGGCTTCCTACACTTTCTCAGGAGCTCAGGTGGACCCCAATCACCAGGCATCACACCAGATACCTACTTGCCTCGTAGGCTTTACTGGCCAAGCTGAGATTTACCCGTAGGATGGATACTGTTGGCATGTAAAAGACAGTTTGCAAGCACTTGACCTGTAAAACACCCTCTCAGACAGGCTTTGTACCAACACAGATTGGAAATTATTAAGCCATGACCCTGTAAAGAGCAATGTCTGGCCCGTGGTCTACTTTAGTTAATTAGCTGGCCTGGGGAAACCTGCATGTGAATTTGGCATGGAAAAACCAAAATATCCCATTTACTTCGATTTTTAGCAAGTTTTGTGGCCCATATCAGCGAGCACTTACAGAGGCATTACCACTACACCTGGATTTAAGCAGAGGGATGAGGCTTCCAGACAGCACGTTTATTTTAGTGAAAGCAAGAGAGTAGTCACGGATGCTCCGTATGCAGCTGCACACACAGGACTCCAGGATTCCAAATTACATGGGCTGAAGAGACACTCTGGATATACATAAGAGGACTCTGAATCTCACAGGGAGATTCCCTGGGTTTGGCAGCAGCATATTTTTTTCCAAAATTAAGACAAATCTGCATGCTCAAGACTTTAATGGGATTTTTTCTTTTTTCTACTTTTTCCTTTTCTTTTTTCTTTTTTTGAGCCATTTCTTTTCCTCCCAAGCAACACCAATTTTTGGCAAAGGGTCAACAGTCCAGGCAGCTACAAAAAATTCCAGAGAACCAACACATTTTGCAAGTGAAGAAATATTGCTAGGGCACTGCAGGTGGTTGTCTGAAATTGCCAATAATTAACTGCACTGCTACAAAGTTGGGAAAGAGCTCAGTTGGAGGCTGTTTCTCCTGGCTCTGACCTGAGCACTGCTCACAATTTACCCTCGCCTGGGAATTTTTAGAGATGGCTGAGGAAATGCCTACATGTTCCTGGGCAGGCCAGCAGTGAGTTTAGTTTAGATGTTTAGATTTAGGAGCCTTGCTTGACCTCAGTGTTGCACCAAGGTGGATGCTATAGAGAGACACCCGGTTTGCCTCAAATATGGTATGACTTTTAACACTCCTTTTGCCCTCTCTATACACAAGGCATCACTAAGATGCATTTCACAGGAATTCACCAGGCTTCAGTGTAGCTTGCTTCAGTCTACAAAGCAGATGGACATCAATCTACCAGCAAGATGTTTGCAGAGCTGTTCACAGGCTGGTATGAGCCAGAACAGTCCCAGTGACTCCAGAAAGCTACCCTGGCTTGAGAGACTTAGGGTGATGCTCTGCAGTGAGCAGCATCATGGATTTAAAGGCAACATTGACAAGTAAACTGCTTTCAGAGGAAACCTGCTGATCAGCAAGGAGGAATACGAACCCTTGGGAGGTGTGAGATTGACTCCGTTTTTAAGGCACCACTGTATTGGCAAGATCCCTAAGGAATCCGCATGGCAAAGCATTGAGATTTTGCTGGGTTCAGGTCTCAGGTCATCAATGGTCACTTGTAAATAATGATTGTTAAAAACCTAAGGGGTGAAAAAGAAGAAAACAGAATCTGAAGTTAGATTGGCTATAACATTAGGTACCAAGGAAAGCTGAAACACCCAGACCCTGTAATCAAACTACTCCTGAAAATAACCTGCTCTCACCTAATACTTTTCCTCAAAGTGCTTCTACTGAAGAAATCAAAGCCCAAGTTTTAGAAAAGGATAAAATAAAGCAAAGGAAAGTGCTGGCATTCAGGGTCACTCAGTATGCCCACAGCTGAGCAGGGACAGAGACAATCCTGCAGATCTCACAGCTTTCCTCTCTCTTGCCTTTGAGGTTGTGGATTAAATATCCAGCTATCGCCTCCATCCAGCTGGTTTCATTTCAAGAGGTTTCCCAGACACACAGAGAAAATCCAAATTAATGAAGGGGTGACAGAGATCCAAGAAGGATCCCTTTTCCTGCATGGAAGCTGTAGATGGACATGCCCATCCCCATTGGATCTAAGTCCACATGGTCAGCTGGTGATGCTTGTGGGAAAGAACCAATGAATTAATTAGGAACATCCATGGATTTTAAACATATTTCTTAATGTGATCTCCAGCCAATAAGTACCACTCTTGAGTTTCCCTAATTGTGGTGGAAATCAGTAAGAGGTTCCTAATCAGGCTCTTTTCATCCCTCCTTTCTGAGAGCTCACCTTGGTCACTGATGCAGGACAGATATGAAACGGATCCCTCATATTCACCGCCTCCAGCTTCATCCCCACAGTGAAGAAGTGGTTTCGCAAATCAGCATGATCCTGTGGAAAGAGATGGGGAAGAGGAACACTTGGTATGCCAGTGCTGATCACCAAGGATGGGACAATACATTTGAAATGTGTCCCTGTGGATTTCACTACTTAGCTGACTACCAGATTGACTCCCAGCTCCAACGTTATATTCCTGGTCCTGTGTTCTTGTCATGCCAAACCAGTAACAGAAAGAGAGGGGACAGCCTCACTCCTGGAGGAGTGACCAAGCAGGACCAAGTTCATTGTATCTAAAGCACAACGTGCATCCATCTGGTCAGCAGCATCTAGCCTGAAATTGGTCAACAAGGAGATCATGCTCACCAAAATGAGGACCTGTCTTGAGAAATGGCTACTTGAAAATCTCCCCTGGGCAGAGCCTCATCTCCTCTGAAAGGCACTACCATCTGAGTCCAGAGATTTCAGGACTCAACCTGATATCCCCCAGGGTAAAGCTCAACATGGACGCAAACAGCTCAGGGTAGCCTTGATACACCCTGATGGATGTGCAGCTCCTGCAGGGCACCAAAGTAAGGACCTGCACTGGTTTCTGCGTGCTGCAGGATGGGAAGGTCTTTACTCCAGCCAGAAGACTAAAGCTGAACTAAGGCACAGGCAACAAACTCGGACCCAAAATGTCAGCAACAACAAAACATGTTGGTGGGAAAACACGTAACCGTGTTCACAGACATGCCCATCACAACTCTTTCACCCAGGACCAAACCCATCTCATCCAGAGGGTTGCACCCAGCAGCTCTGGCAATGGCAGCAGGATGCTGTCCTGAAACTCAGAAGCAACCCAGGTTCAACTGCCTGATTTGTCATCAATTCACTGTTGAACATCTATCAAATTACTCCATCCCTTGCAAACCCTCTCTAATAGGTACACAAACTGGCACCCTAATTCCAGGGCGACAATCTTATTTGATGTTTATTCAAGAAAAATGTCCTATGGTATTTCTAAACCATCTGTGCATGAGCCAATACATGGAAAAAAAAGAGATGATGTTATATTTAACACACACATACACTAGACTCCAGAACACACGCAGGAAGCTTGCTGTCTAATAAGTGGTTAGCAATGTCACTCCCATCTACATTCATTGCTACATGTTGTTTTCTTGTTCTAAAATGATTTTCTATTGATCCACTCTTGTATGTAATTGTGCTTTCTTTTCCCAAGAACTGTCTTCACTTGTGGTCTTCTATTTTGGGATCTCACATTCCTGGTGCCATTAGAGATAAGGATTTTTATAAGCTCCAACCACAGCTAAATGAATTGTTGTTTTCTTCTTACCAACCTGAAATCTTACGGAGCCTTTTCTGTGAGAACCAAAAAGCAGTCAAAAAAAGAAACCAGAATGAAGCAGAAGTAAACACTGATGGGGAAACTGAGGAAGATTTAGCAATAATGGCCCAGAGCCCAGTGAACTAATGCTGAGGAAGGAGCAGACATGAAGGAGTCTGAGCATCTCGCAGTGTAGCATAACCATCAGCCATGCTTGTCTTGCTGGCAGCTGCTTCCATACCACTAAAGCCCCAAAGAGACAGGAGACCCACTGCTAGCAGCTGTGCACACACAAAGTTCCACTGAACTGAAGTCTGAACCAGGGAGGAGAATCTGACCCCTTCTATGCAGATGTTGCAGAGTAACTGGGATACAGTGGATGGACAGGTCATCAAAATTGCCATCTTTGCTACTGAAAAGGCTTCAGCTGGGAGAAGAAGATGGTTGCAAACCCAGACCTTGCCAGCACTAACGGTCAAACCTCCAAAGGCATAAAGCATCTGGTCTGAAGGGCTGCATCCTCCTGCACGAGGATCCACACCCCGCGGCTCTTAAGCCATAGGGTGAGGTTATAAAGCAAAGGCAACTTTGCAAAACATACATCTGCAAGCAAGTTCACTCTGCAGCATCTTCCCCTCAAAACTCCACGATTCAATTCACACTCGTATCCAGCTTCCATATGTAATAAGCTGAGATCCACCAAAGTACTTAATCATGTTTAACTTCAAACACACAAGCAGTTTCATCAACTTTAAGTGATTTGTTGATTGAGATCAAAATATATCAAGACCAAACCATATTGCTTCTCCTTTTTATTTGAATCTGTTTCTTTGATTCTTTTTCTCCTCTTCGTTTTGCCCTTTTTTCAAAGGGAAAAAATAATCAGGTAAGTAAGAAAAAGCTAATATTATTAAAAGCTATTATACTTCAAAAGTATAGCCCCTTTTCTCCATGTACCTTAGGATCAAATCCCTCTTCTCACTTGGTGTAGCATGTAAATATTTTCCCCATTAAATTAATAACAAGAGTGAACTCGCAAGGGGAGTTCATGGGATCTCGGGTACATCTCCCTTTTGAGAGTCAAAAAATCCTCTTTGAAGCAGGAATGTACATTTGTTTGGAGAAGGGCTGTGGAAGTAAAAAGCTTGTCTGTGTTAAATGTCATTTTTGAGATGGAAAAGCTTTCATGGAGAAAAAGCCTTTGTATCGTACCTCTCTGCAAATGGTCAGGGTCTGGATTTTTGATCCCTCTCGTGTATTTGCTGAAGAGAAGCATCAAAATTTACCACAGCAGCCTTAGGTTTTTGCAGCCACAAAAGGAAAAAAAAATATCCTAATGTCGTTCTCTGGTTCCAGTGCTCGAGTTGCCTCAGCCAGCAGGGAATTACTTAGGATTTGGCATATGCTCCTCTTCAAAACTCCAATTAATTTACATAATTTCTAAGAATAGGTTCCACAGAAGTGAAGGCAAAGCTTTTAATTAGTATTAGACTCAAAGTGATACACTGGATAATGAACTGCTCTCTCCTCCCTTTATCCACTTTGACAGAGAAGATGCCTGTTAAATAAAAGCAGCTACAGGAAGAGGACTGGAGGGGGGAGACTTTCCCCTGGTCCCCGTCAGGCTCCGCAGCCAAGCAAAAGAAATGTCTGAAATTATTATGGGTGGCAGAATCTGACCCTTCACCACCTACGAGGATGTCACCAGCCATTATTTTCTACAACTTCTCCAAATGACTTTCAGTTTTCTTTGAAATGGAGATGAATATTTTTGACCAGTTGGAGAATTTTACAGCCTTATATGGTGAACCTTTACTCCTACCAGCAGGCAATGCTTCCAGCAGATTGCCTGTCCCAGGGTTTGCAAGCCCTGATGGGTGATGAAAATGACCTTTGTATGACAAAGTAACCTTGGTTTGTGCAGCACAACTGGTGGACGTTGTCTACCTGGGTTTATCCAAGGCTTTCAGTACGGTTCCCCCCAGTCTCCTCCGAGGGATTGATATTGAGCCCAATGCTTTTTAGAATCTTCGTAAGTGATCTGGACGTGGGGATCGAGTGTACCCTGATGAATACTGCTTATGACACCACNGACTCCTGTTTTACAAGGAGTCCCCTGGAAAAGACAAAGGGTGGTGGCTACAAGCTACTCCTAGGGATATTCTGATTGAACACAAGAGGCACATTTTTCACAGTGAGAACAATCAGTGGACACCTTGGAAGGGAGAGCTACCCTGCAGGAAGATCTGACTAGACTGGAAGAGTGAGACAAGTAGAACCTGATGAAGTTCACCAAGGACAAATGTAAGGTCTTGCACCTGGGAAAATACATCCCAGGAGTGCAGCACAGGCTGGGATCTACCTGGGTGGGGAGCTGCTCTGTGGAAAGGGACCTGGGGTTCCTGGTGGGCAACAAGCTCAATGGAGTGAACAGTGTGAGCTGTTGCTGTGGCAAAGAAAGGCAACAGGGTGCAGAGTGCATCAACAAGGGCATCACCAGCAGAGATAGAGAGACATTATCCCCCTCTGCTCAGCACTTGTCAGACCACCCCTGGAACACTGTGTTCAGTTTCGGTCCCTGCTGTACAAAAAAGGTGTGGACAGGCTGGAGAGGGTCCAGAGAAGGGCCACCAAGATGATCCAGGGACTGGGAAGCTGCCAGGTGACCCTGGAGGAAAGAAGGCTGAGGGGAGACTTTAGCACCAGGTTCCAGTGTTTAAAGGGTGGCTACAAAGAAGATGGGGACTCCTGTTTTACAAGGAGTCCCCTGGAAAAGACAAAGGGTGGTGGCTACAAGCTACTCCTAGGGATATTCTGATTGAACACAAGAGGCACATTTTTCACAGTGAGAACAATCAGCCATTGGGATAATATCTGCAGAAAAGTGGTGGAGTCCCCAACACTAGACACTTTGAAGATTCAGCTGGACAGAAGCTGGGCCAGCTTGTCTAGAGCATGCTTTTGCCAAGAAAGGTTGGAGCAGATGCTTTTGCCCAGAAAGGTTGGAGCAGATGATCCTTGAAGTCCCTTCCAACCTTTTATTCTGTGATTCTATGACTGCTGGAGAGCAGTCAAGTAAGCTGGACTGACAATTACAGAAGAGTACCTTCCAGCAAAATGAAAAATCATGCCACAGAAATTGCGATGAATTAACGTGGTACGAGCACCGCAGTCGCTCATTCAGAGGGTCACAATCTCTAACATGATGGATTACAGCCTATGATGGCACTCACGGGTAATGAATGGAAAATTGCATAACCCTCCACCGAACGTCTGTCACTTCCAGCCCAAACCCACTGGCAAAAGCCAGGGCTGTCACAGCTCTCCCTACAAATCTCCCGAAGCAATTAAAGTCAGCCCCACACTCACAGTTTTAGAGCAGTATGCATTTGCAAATTCACCAGCGTGCACAGGCTGTGACACTCTGGGCCACCTGAAAGACATCCCCATTTTGCTACGCATTTGCATCGCTGTCTCCGTCTTCCTACGACACGGGTTGCTGCAACCCTCCTGCAAAAATACTGCTGGGCTTTGCCACAGCTCACTGCAACCAGCATCTCATGCAGGGCCGAAAGCTGAAGCGTCTGAAGGTCAAATAACAAGTCATCAGCAGTGCTTAGAGGAGAACCAGGCTCCAAATTCCTAACCTTCTTCTTTAGCTGCTCGGATAGCCACATAATCTTCTCCTTCCTAGTTAACGAGTCCTTAGCAGGCTGGTTTCAAACACATAGGGTGACTTGGCAGCCTAAATGTCATTCCACAAGAGATCCAGAAGCTGATTTACAAGGGTATTCAGGCTCTTAAGGATGCAGACAGGCTTTAGGGAAGTGACTGTGTGGGTGACATGCTTAAGTCCTAATAATAAAGTCACTAAGCATCGTCTTTAGGTCTTGAACTCAAAAAGATATACTTCAAAATCATCAGAATCACTTGCCCTTTCTGGAACCTAAATGCCTTGCTAAATCTGTCTTCTAAGTATTTCTACTCAACAAAGGTCATTTAAGTGTGAATAAACTCAAATTTGTCCATGCCACAAGAGTGGAGCTCGGGTAATTTTACAGTGCACTGGCTAACGCGGATCGAGCAGGGGGACCTGGCTAAGCTGCTTCTGAATGTGACATTCAGGAAAGCTGTACTATGGGCTGGTTGCTTTAGCTGTGTCCACAAACCCACAGAAGGGTATCATCTTCAGACTGGGAAATGCTCATTTTTAGCCCGTTCTGCTCAAAAAGAACACTGGAGTTGTTTCATTTTAAACCCAGCAGTTTATATAGTGCATAAGTAAGAGAAACAGCCTCAAATATGAACTCTAATTTTCCAATACCCTAAAAGTCAGGGCTCTTTTGGTCCAGGATAGACAGATTCACAGCAATTATAAGACTCCAACTTCATGCAAAATTCCAACCTAGGTCTGAATCCTGAAAAGCTGCGGAGTAGTGAAGCTGACTAAAAACACTGAGCACTTAATAAATGATTGCCCCGAGCCTCCTTTAACCCTCACCAACTCTAACAGTGTGAAATGCTATTGCCTTCAGTCACAGCTTTCTCAGTTTATCCTACTAAAGGACACAGAAGTGGGGCCCCATCTAGTACAACTGGAAACATATTATTTGATTCCATTTTTGTTTTCAAAGCAATCGCTTCCCTCAGTGTTTAATTCTCCAAGAAACTTGCTGCTTCTAATAGCCTAATTTTAATCACAAAGCTCATGTGTGGTAACCAGTCACAACCACAGTAATAGCAGTGGTTAAACTGCCTCTCCAGGAATCTGGCATTTGGTTTTTAATTGAGAAAAAACATAATAATAATAAAGAAACCCTCCCAAATGCAATCCTCTGCATTATTTGCAGATGAATCAGTCCTGTTTGCAATTCATCAATTTCCTTTGCTAAACAGGGAACAATTTTCCCTGAAGACAATCTCTCTGCAGGGAGACAAAAATCCCCCGGTAAGACACAACAAAGCAAATTGTCCCTCGGTTTGACAAGTGCAGTCACAGGAAAACCAGAATGTAGAGATGTAAGTGTGTAGAACAGGAAAGGGAAGGAGGCTTTAGAGCTACTGTGACCCTGAAGCAACAAGCACAAGAGCCAGCTACGAACTGTACTTACTGAAGAACCCCTTAAAATCTGCTGATGCTTCTGCCTGGGATCGAACGTAGCCCTACAGATTTTAAGCTCCTCTTGTGGAACAACATAAAAAAAAAAAAATAGTTACCATAGAAACAGCACCATCGCAGAGTAGCCAGTCTAAATCCAAATACACCTTCTCCGTATGGCTCGGCCCGCTGCAGATGGCATTAGGGCAAAGCTCTCCTCCTACACAACGCCTGCTCCCATTCACCCGGGTACAGAGGTAAGAGAGGCAGCTATGCATCCACCTGGGGGGTTTGGGGAGGGCTCGGTCTGGGTTATTTTTTAAACATCTGACAGCGTTCAGGACCGCCACGCCGCTCTACAAGTGTGCGCTGATGGATCCTGGTTGTGTTCACACACGTGGGTCTCACTTCACAGGTGTGAAAGGCAAGGGGAAAGGAAAACACAGGTGGGAACTCCTACTTGAGTGCTCAAGGTGAAACCATTGGTGTCTCTTTTCACACCCCTAAGTATCTCAGCCTTAAAGAGGTTCTAAGTCCTCACTGGCACTTGTTTGGACTGAGTCTGCCCTCGGTAACATCATGGCAGTAACTGGTATTGAGAAATCAGTGGGGATTTGTTAGAGGGGTGAGGATCAGAACAAATTCACTGCACACTGTGGGCTTCAACCACCCTGCAAAACAGCTACGGACCAGAGCTGGCTCTTACTTTCCTTAAGAAAAATCATCCTTCTTTCGATGGATGACTTTTAGGTATCACCCACCCTCTACATGGGAGAAGACTCTGGTAGTAGGTGCACATTAGCCCCTCTTCCTGGAAAACACTGCCATGTCCAAGAGCCAAGAGCTCAGGTAGTCATGCAAAAAATCCCCCACACTATGGTTGGGTGCAGTAAGTAAACTGGATCAAGCCCTTCTGCTAACCTCAGAGCCCCCACTGAAAAGTCCCCATTCAGGAGATGCAGGGAGTTTAGAACTTTCCTCTGGTCCAGAGAGGTACCATCTCACCCAGTGTGGCATCTTTGATATCAGAGACATTCTTGCTCCCAAAGCCATGAAGGCAGCTATGTTTGTAAGGACCTTAGTGGTATAACCACATTAGGTATATAATGGTTATACCACACGTGGTATAACCATGCTAATGATGCTTATTATGTCTTACAAAAGATAAATGCTTTAACGAGCAGAGACAGGAGTAGGTCAAAAGGCAGCTGAACAACGCAGGGATCAAGATGCCGTGTACGTCTCCCAGCCAGGCAAATAGTCAGGGAGAGGGGCTGGAGAATGCTACCAACAGGGAAGAACAGATGGAGTATAAATAATCTGGCAGCCTGCAAACAACATGGCAACTCACGGGTTATTAAAGCACAGTGTGCACAGTGAGGGCCAGCCAAGCCATCAGTGCGTGAAGGGGCTGGGGATTGCTTATGTTGGGATTTGGCTTCCAAGAGAAACCAAAAGCACGTTCATTTTAAGCTACTGCATCAGCACATGGCCATCTATTAGGGGGGCTGAAGACAGAAAAACCCTGTTGGGCTTCAAGTCTATTCATATAGCTAGGTCAGGATTGTCTCTGAGCAGCAAGTAACCCTTGGGTCTCTCTGTCTTACACTTAAAACTCCTCCAGAAGACCAAATAATGGAAGAAAAGACTCTAAAACACCCAAGGGGATTATTAACTTTTGAGAGATATTGTCCTTCTTTAAAAAAAAAAACAAAGAAAAAAAATCAAACTCTTAGAGTAGTCCAACTCACTCGTAATTAAAATGCACAAACCACCACTCCATCCTGAATTTCAGGGACCTCTCTGGCCTGGGTGATGCGTGGTCCCTCCATCACTCTCTTTAGGAGAGCTTTGTCCCATCTGGTTCCTTCCAAGTCATTAGTCTCACTATTAATTACTACTACTACTGATAACAGGAAAAATCCCAAATCTCCAATTAGAAGTAGGGGCACAATGAACTGGACATAGCATAGAGATTTATTTTTTTTTTGCCTGAGAGGGAACAGTTCTGAGCTGGAAAAAAACACCAACAGCTTTAGGAAAGGAGGACCAGAGGGTGGAGACAAGAGGGATGGGACCAAAGGCTATAAATGAGGCACTGCCACCTGTCTTAGATAACACTTCTCACTCCTAAGCGTCTGTGCTCTTCAAGCAGTTTAAGAGAGTTTGGGTTAGGGATGTGGCTGCTGACAGCTACATCCAAGGCACTCATCAGGACTTACTTTACAGAAGAGGGAATTGGGAATAGAATGCAACATCTATGGAAAAATGACAAGTACCACAAATCCTGGGTTGCCCAAACAGAGGTGTCTGGGGTGACCTGAAAGACAGCTGAGGTTCTATAACATCTGCATGGGACCCACAAATACAGCACAGCAGACCAGGGAAGCATAACCAGATGTCAGAGAAGATCCCCAGGATGTTATCCACCTCTCTCCAGGAAACTAAATCTCATGATCTATGTCCAGGACACATCTCACCTAAGCTAAATTAATTGATTCATAAATAATAGGGCCAGAAGGTGCTGTGCTTGGGGACTGGCTTCCTGATGCAAATCTCTCACTCAGAGAGCACCAGCAATGCCATCATTGAAAGTAAACTGCTGAAATAATCACAATCAACTTGAAATCAGGCCCTGCTAACAGTTTGACCACCCTTATTCATACCTAACGTCCTGGTCATTTTCTCAGGTGTCCTCTGAAGCCTAAGCCATTGTTCATGACCAGCACCTAGCCAAGCATGGGGGGCCCCTACAGTACCCTGAAACCAGAGCAGAAACAGCAAAGACCACATCTCTTTGGGTGGTGGCTTTCCGGAAGGATTTGTGCTCCCAAATCATGCAAAAACCCTTGAAAAAACCTGTTTCTTCCTTAGTTTTCTTTAAGGATCAACATGTTTTCTGAAAAGAACAGAATGACAAACTAGCACGTGTGCTGCAAAAAGCTTTTGTGAAGAAAAAACTTATTCCAGGATGTGCAGTTTGCAAGATGCTATTTTTAGTAGCTATATAATAGCAGCATTTTCTGGCAGTTGAACATCACGTTCCTTCTCAGAGGATCCTAAAGCATTTTACAAACACTCACAACATATGGCCAAGTGTAAAATAGCACCAGAAAAAAATAAAATAAAAAATTTAAAATCCTGTTTGCAGCCTTCCCCCTGCTTTTTGCAAGCAGCTCATGTGTTCTGATGGATGGTGTCCTCTCCTTCGATGCCAAGAGGGGATTAAAGCTGGGCTTCTGCAAAGGATTTTTGGGTCTACTGCCAAAGACCACCACAAGCAAGTTTAGTTCTGCCACACTACTGAGCATTGATAATTCAGGCTCAAATCCATGGTTTATGAGGTCTCAGGCAGAACCCAACCCTATTACACCAAAGCCAAAGAGCATCACCACCACCAGCAACAGTGCTCTGCTAGACCCATATGAGGAGCTGCTTCTCACACCACAAATGCAGATCTGCTTTCCCAGCACCACCACCTGGGACCAGTTTGATGCTGCCTTAGTGACCACCCACAACTGTGCACAACTCAAAAGGGCAACAGGAAATTAAGTCACAACCCAGCCAATGTGCACACGGTCACCCTTCGGACCAATCGTGTCTACAGAGCAAGCACACACTTGCTCTCTCCTCAGTGATGGATTTCTGTAGGGAAATGTGGAAAATGCAGACTATAATTGCTCGGTGTGCAGTTTACCATGCCCGCCAAAATAAACATTTCCAGCTTTCTGGAAGATCTTTAACAGTTGCCAGCTGTCAAACCCTGTGTTTTATATCTCGTCTAACACATGACAGTTACAGTAGCACAAAGCCCCAGGCATCATGTAGAGACATTACTTCTGTGCTGGGTTTGCAAAGAAATTAAATAAAGATAATAAAAAAAAAAAATATTACAAAAGACACCTTTGGATTTGACACTTTTTGCTGGGATCTTGGAGTCTCCTTAAAGGTTCCACACAAGTATTGATGAGATCAGACAAGTGTACTCTCATATAGTCTCCTAAAGCCTTTCCCTGAGTCATGTTTAAGCCACTGCTAGAGGAAGACATGCTCACAGGCATGGCCAGGTTCTCCTAGTATTCTCCTTAATAAAGAGGCACAAGATGGGGTTGATGTACCCTAAATGGGCAGAATAAAGTGATGCCCAGACACAAATAATTCATTCAGCCTCCTGCCTTCACAGCACCAGTACCAGGGGCGTAAATAACCCCAGACACTGAATTCAGCTCAGCTTGTGCTCACCTTTCCTGTTACAAATAATGAAGTCCCATTGACCTGGAGAGTTGGGCAGGGAGAAATACAACAAGGGCAAGTGCAGAGTCTTGCATCTGGGAAAGAACAACCCAGGTACTGGTACAGGTTGGGGACTGACCTGTTGGAAAGCAGCATAAGGGAAGGAGAGCTGGATGCCCTGGAGGACAGCAGGGTGACCATGAGCCAGCAATGCGCCCTTGCGGCCAAGAAGGCCAATGGCATCCTGGGATGCATTAGGAAGAGTGTG
>VWZY01008846.1:659571-689877 GCA_013399075.1 Chloroceryle aenea
TGTGGTTAGTAGGTCGAGGGAGGTTCTCCCCCACTCTATTCTGCCCTAAGCAGGCTCCATCTGGAATACTGTGTCCAGTTCTGGGCCCCTCAGTTCAAGAAGGACAGGGAACTGCTTGAAGGAGTCCAGCGCAGAGCCCCAGAGATGATGGAGTGGAACATCTCCTGTCTCCTTCTCTGGAGACATTCAAATCCCATCTAGATGTGTCCCTGTGTGACCTGATCTAGGTGATCCTTCTCTGGCATGGGGGTTGGACTGGATGATCTTTCAAGGTCCCTTCTAACCCCAAACATTCAGTGTTTCTGGGACGGAATCCTGCCTTTTTGTCACATTTGGCCCCAAAGTAACTCTGTTCTTGGACCATGCAAGCATTTCATTGGTTTTCACTGTCTTCTAAGAGGAACATCTCTGAGTGCTCCAACCGCATGGCACAGCAATTGGGAGTTGCTGAATTTAAATTTATGACCCTCATGCAATAATTAAAATAAGTGGGTATAAGTCTGGCATGCTGAGAAGTGGCAGCAAACCAGCTGTTAGTTATCAGCTTTCTTTTTTTAAAAAGGATGCTTTATGAGCCTCCTCAGACACATCCTCGACTCTTTCATAGAGAGAGGAGTAAAATTTACACATTAGACATTCCCTTTTCAGATTTAATCCCTGACCCACACAATGCTTTTTTGATCTTGAAACTGTAAATGCAAACTTTTAATAGAGTTGGCAGATTGAAGCAGTGTATGAAATAAATGGCAGAGAATCAAAACTCTCCACACGCTGCTCCCATCATAACATGGGGCTTAAAAGACCCACGTTCATGTCAAAAGCCAACATCGAAATCTTCCCACTTCTCCCAGCCTAGCAGAGCTTTCATATTGCAAGCAAAGGAGCCACTGCCCAAATTCATGTTGCTACTTCAAGTGCACCTTAGCTGGGGGAGGAGACTGGGGTCCTCATGAGAAGCTGCCCGCATATCCCTGCGGAAAGGATGAAGGTAGCACGAGGGTTTTGTGGCATACCAGCCAGGACGGGAGATGATGAGTGCCTTCTTCCAATTATACAATCATAGAGTCATTATAATCATACAATCATTTTGGTTGGAAAAGAGTTTTAAGCTCATTGAGTTAAACGGCAAACCTAGCACTGCCAGGTCATTATCCCACTCTGTTCTGGCCACACCTGGAATACTGTGTTCAGTTTTGGTCCCTGCTGTACAAGAAAAGGCTGGAGAGGACTCAGAGAAGGGCTACCGAGATGATCCAGGGACTGGGGAGCTGCTGTGTGAGGAAAGGCTGAGAGAAGTGGGTTTCTTCAGGCTGGAGGAAAGAAGGCTGAGGGGAGACCTTAGCACCAGGTTCCAGGATTTAAAGGGGGGCTACAAAGAAGATGGAGATTCCTGTCTTCCAAGGAGTCCCACGGAAAAGACAAAGGGTGGTGGCTAGAAGTTCCTCCTGGGGAGATTCCATTTAGACACAAGAAGGAAAATTTTTTACAATGAGAACAATCAGCCATTGGCATCATCTCCCCACAGAAGTGGTGGAGACCCCAACATTGGACACTTGGAAGATTCAGCTGGACAGAAGGCTGGGCCAGCTTGTCTAGAGCATGCTTTTGCCAAGAAAGGTTGGACCAGATGACCCTTGAGGTCCCTTCCACCCTGGTATTCTGTGATTCTATGACTGAAGTCCACCACTAATCCATGTCCCTCAGTGACACATCTACACCTGAATTGCACCAATTGAAAGGGTGTTTTGGGGTGACCCGGTGCAATGTTGCTTAAGGGCAGGGAAGGAACAATGAGCCAGGAACAGTGGTGGGGAGGTCACCTGGGCCCGACAAGTTCTCTAGCAGGAGCTGACACAGGACTCAGTGGGTCACCACTGTGCTTCAACACACCTCCCTGAGCACCCTCTCACACCCAGGGCTGTGCTGCCCATCACACCCACAGCAAGGCTGAAACTGTTACAAACCAGAGGGGCTCAGCTAGGAAATCAGAACTATCTGGAGCCATCGTGATTAACAGCAGTGCAGATTTCAACGGGAAATTAAAGCTGGTGCCTCAGGGCTGGAGCACATCTCTTAACTATCAAAAACCACAGATAGAAGGAAGGAAAAAAAAAGAAAATAAAAGATATGGGAACAAAATAATGTCCCACTTCCACTGTAAGTCCCTGAAGGAGGCTTCTCTGCCCTGTGGCTTGTGATCAGATGAAAATTTTAGTGCAAGGCTCACAGAAAATTGTCCAGCTTATGTCAATTTGTAGCCTTACCATTTCATGTTTGCATGTATTGCCTTTGCACAGGTCTGAGTAAGATACATTAAAAACCATGTTGGAGAAATCAGTGCTGATCCCCCCCAGCACCTAGAACACACTGACAGCAAGAAATCACTTCTCAAAATGGGAAGTCCACACATTAGCCTGCATTTTATACAAACATCTCACTTGTGACCTTTCAGGGTGATGTCTGAGAGCAACGGCCTTTTCCTGAAACAGTTTAACATAAGCCACTAAACACCACATAATATTTATTCATCACAGGTTCTATCATTGAAGGAAAAATGTGTAACTTTTACCTTGAACACTTCCATTGGAAGAGGAAAGTTTGCTGCATCATTAAGGGATTTTTCCAGAGCGCATTTCCACTCAGATATAGTCTTCAGAGAATAGATATCTAAAGCAATGACAACAAAACCAAACCAAAACAAACAAAAGAACAAGAGGTGACTATTTGGGGACAAAACATTTTTATAAGACTTAAGTTCCTATGTCATAAAAACAGAGTGAAATGAACAGTGTGTTCTTATTCCAAGCTGTACTGCGCAGATAAATTTGACACAAAAGCAACTAGCAGGGGTACATTTGAAGAAGACTGCGGTTTATATCCTGGAGTAAAACCCAGAAAAATGCATTTCCTTCATTTTCTCCTGAAGGAACAAGAACCGTACGATCTCATTACTTGAAAATAGCAAAAACTCCTTTGATTTTCATTTTCCTGAGTACCTGATGTTTTCCAGGTTGAGGAGCCTTGGGTCTTCAGTCAATACTAGTTATATTTGAACAAGCCCAGAAATACCTTTACCAAGGCATCTGCTCATTGAAAAGGTTGGCTTTATTTTTTTTTACTGCTGTCTGTTTTTGAAGCAGGTGGGGGTAGGTGCAGGAAGGGACATTTCAGCCTAGATCTCTACCCAAGCCCATTCACTGGTACAACTCTCAAACCAAAGTATCCCACCAATTCAAGAGACTTACACTTAGGAATTCTCATCACTATACTTTCAGGCAACATCTTTGTGCAGATTCACATTGCTTTCAGTGAGTTTCAAGAGGTTTAATATTATTAAATCATTATATTAACAAGCCCTTTATGGTTCAGTGCAGTGAAATGCCTACGACTCATCCAAAGAAACAATGTAGGAAACAATACTGTGATGAAGAATGTGGTATCTCATGTATTTCTGTGCTAGAAAACATATTGTCATCCTGCACATGACACATTATTGCAGAACATTCCTATCAAGGTCTAAAGAGACAAGATAAGTAGATAGGTTGCAACAATTATTAAAATGGAAATGAACATTTACTCAATAATAAACTTGAACCTTGATACCAAGCCAGGAGTGTGAAGCTATTCTTTTGTCAGTTTGGCTTCGCACACTTACACCACAGTTCAGTTTGGCCCAATTTGCATTTAAATTCTGTACGTGTAATAACCATCTATATTTACTAGCTGGCAAAGATTTACTGCTGTATCTTACAATTCTGAAGGAGGAAATAAAAAATATGTGTAAAGAAGGAATTGGCAAGCACTGTTTTCACCTAGCACTGACAGTACGAGAGAATTTTATGCTCTGATCTCAACGGATTTAAGACCTTATCAAAATAGGATTTGCAGAATCACTCACTGGAAGTGGATGTATTTATACTTCCACTATATCAAACCTCACTACTTCAGACCAGACATCAAGGATATGCATATGAGCCAGCAGCGTGCTCTTGTACTCAACAAGACCAATGGTCTCCTGGGGTGCCACCTAAACATAAGGAAATACTTCTTTACTGTGTGGGTGATGGAGCCTGGAAGAGGCTGATGGAGCTCCTCAGGGAGGTTGTGGAGTCTCCTCTGGAGGCAGTCAAAATTCACCTGGACATGATCCCGGGCAACCTGCTGTAGGTGACCCTGCTTTAGCAGGAGGGTTGGACTAGATGATCTCCAGAGGTCCCTTCCAATCCCTACCATTCTGAGATTCTCTGAATTTAAACACACTTAAGGGGAAATGTTAACTCTTCGGGGCAGTATTTTTAATTCCTCAACTGCCTGGCTCTTGATGGGAATACACACTTCAAGTCTTTGTTTACAGCACGTGCAGTGGTCAGAAGCATTAAGAAGTGCACTCTTTAGTTTTATTTTCATTATTTTATAGCCTTGGTGCTTCAGTTCCTTCTTCCCTGCAGGAGCCCTGCTCAGCTTGAAGCACAGGGAGCAACTACTCCGGGCAGTGTCAACAAACTTTGAGAGATAAAGACAACTCCCACAGTTTCAACAACCAGCAAGCAATATCGTATGCACATTTAATTAGCAGCTTACTCTGGCAAGTATATGGACACTAAATTGCACGGTTAAAAGAGCACCAAGCATTTTTGCTTAAGTGGTAGGGTTACAGGTAATTGAACAAAGCGTACCGTGTCAATTTGTATTTAGGTTAACACGGAGTGAGCAATTAAAATGACTGCCAATTTGTCTTTAAATAGAAAGTAACATAAAATTAGA
Organism: Chloroceryle aenea; assembly: GCA_013399075.1. Classification (NCBI taxonomy): domain Eukaryota; kingdom Metazoa; phylum Chordata; class Aves; order Coraciiformes; family Cerylidae; genus Chloroceryle; species Chloroceryle aenea. The sequence goes on from VWZY01008846.1 coordinate 664,336, forward strand.
TGATCTCTTCCTGCATAAACAGTCGAGGCAAGACCATCACTGGCTCTGTGTCAAGCAGCCTGTGCCAATTTGCACTAGCAAGGAGGCTTCTATTGGATTCTGATATACATCTGAGGGCAAAAGTAAGCTCTGACCCCTTTTGTGTCAGTTAAAAGGGCTCACGAGATACACAAAGTCCATCAAAGTTGCCATTTGGAGCTATTTCTTAAGAACCCTCTTGCACATTCTTGTATGGTAAGTGGGTGCTAGGATGTGGATGGCTTCAGAAAAGAAACCTCTCCATCCAAAATACTGCAGACATATGGATCCCTGAGATCTCCTTTATATGAGATGCTCTGCATCATGGAAGACTGACCTCAGACTGCTGTGCCAGGTGAAACCCAAGCTGGCAGGTCCCAGAGGTGGATTAACACAGAAAAATCACAGTCCAGACGCAGGGAAATAAAACTGAAAGTGCATAGGCATCATCCCAGTCAAGGATAGGCAAAGAACTGTTTTAACTGAACATCACCATTTGACAGCAATTGAACACGCACCCTGATCTGGGAGGAGTTGTCTCTACTCAGCATCTCCTCAGAGGAGCTTCATAACAGTGCTGATACACAGTCTAAGGCTGTTCCTGTTATCCATCAAGGCATCTTAACTGGCTTCAGATGTTCAAAATTTAGACAACCAGATTTGTTTTCATTGCTTTCACCCCCCCAGTGAAAAAAAATAAGCTTATGAAGATGTCATTTCATCTGACCTACCTTAGACATGTCTTAGGCATCCCCTTTTCCCCACCAATCCTAAAAAGAAAGCAATAGCTCACACTGAACTGTCCTTTTTATGCCTAAATTATGGCAGGTGAATCTAATCCCTCATGTGTAGAAAACCAACACATTGCCAACAGACTGTCCCTCTTTCCCTAAGAAGTTCCATCACTAGGTCTTTCACTCAACAAAAGTCTCTCTAGTCCAAATCCCATTTACTACAGAAGTCACTAGGAAGGACGTAAGCAGACAGGGATGTGTCCCTGGCATACTGTCCTGGCCTGGTGTCCTTTAGGAAATGGCATCCTTTGACAGTTTGTGGTTTAGTAGCTTCATCCCTGATCTTCTTTAGAGCTCTCTGCTGCCAGGATCTCATCTTGACAACTCACTATTGGTTGACTGCCTGCTTGCTCCAAGATTTCTTTTGCAGACTCTTCAATGTGAAATAGATTCCCTAAGACCAGCCACTTGGCTTTTCCCCTCTTCTTCCTTTGGGTTAATACCTCATACGCTTTATTTATCCATTGTGCTTTATGAACATTTTGATGCTAGGTGGACATCAAGTGGCCAGTATAGTCCACAGTGTCAGAAGCCAGCATTTCTGCCTTCAAAACCTCATCAGGTTCCCATTTCTGACTAGCTACAGAGTCTGACAAACGGGGAGACCAGAAGTGGGGATCAAAGAAAGATCCTTAGGGCAGTGTTCAGGAGAGGACTTGTGAGAAAACTGAAGGGTTCAGACCCAAAGGGTCCTTTCTCAGCAGACTCCTGTGAGACCCAGCTTTAGGAGATAAAGTAATGACCACCTATTTACAGGCTAAGGAAGTCAGGAAGAAGATCTGGGTATTGAATTCATTCAAAGGAAACAAGCATCAGATGAAGACAGACGAGAACAAGAGAAAGAAATTTTAAAAGCTGTTGAGCAAGAAGCAGGGAGAAGAAACAAGCAACTTCAGCAAATAAAGAGTTCAATGACAAGTTGAGAGACAAGACAAGTGAAAATATGAAAAGAAGAAGAATGGCGGGGGGTGGGGAATCCACAGAGAAGAAAGCACAGCCAGATAAAAGGAGGGAAGCATAGAAAGACAATGGAATAAATAAAAAAGGAAGCACAAATCTTGCCTGGGCTATTTCTGTATTGATTCACCAAACCTATACAGGCCAAGAGGGTTCAAAGACAGTCAATGAAAAAGTGTTTCTCTGTAATACAAATACTCTTTAAAATAACAGAGTGAGTGATATTCATGCTCTCCAGCATTCACTTCTAATTTAGAAGTGATGGGGAACATTGATTCCTACCTATCAGTGAAGGAAAACACATGCTTCCAAAAAGCATTTGAGACCCCAAGTCAGACCCAAGACACAGACAAACTTGCAAACACAACAACTGCATATACCACAGTAACCTCTCTGAATCAGGTGTGAGGGACAAAAGCCACAGGAGGAACACCCAGCCAAAGGAGGACCATCTTTCTGCTGTAATTTGACAATCATGGAAAAGTTCACCCACAGCACAAGGAAAATGAGGCACGGTCCTTGAGAAGTTGTCCACTTACACAGGAAAAAACTGTGCATTGACCAAGAAAGTACATCATCTCTCAAGGGATATGATAATCCTGGGGCATCTGGCTCAGAGGAGCAAGAAGCTAGCAAATGGGGGCCATGCTCCACAGGACTTGGCAAACAGCTTTGTGGCTTCAAGGGTAAGCAGCAGCTTTATGAAAAATACAGATGCTGCACACTTTCTGCTCCAAAGAAGACCACGCATGCACCAGTCCAACCTGTCGTATTTAAGCAGATCCCTGACTCCAAGAGAAGTCAAGTCAATCAGCTTCATTCAACCAACTCAGCTGACTCAAGTCAGACTAAAGCAGACCAAATGCCCCAAGTAGAGAGAAACCAAATTGCCCAGAAACTTCCACAACGTTTTGACCAATATTATTGGGTGATGGAGAAAATTCACCCTCACAGTCATCCCCCACTCTAATGAGGTATAGCCTGGCTGGAATCCCATCTCCAAAGCTAGTCCCAGAACCTGCAGTGAATGCTTCACCTAAACTCTGCTCCTGCCCAGCCTCCTTGTGCTTGACTCCTCTACCTCACTCCCATCCCTTGAACTTCTCCTACCCCCAGATTTGTGACTTCCAATTTCTGACCCCAGACTAGCTTAACTGCAGTCCCTCTCTCCATCCAAGCTAGTCTGAACACTAAACTCAACTCTAGAGAGCTTCTCCAAGCTGCAATCTGCTGATGTTCAATCTGGTCTGACACACTTGTAATGACTTCGCTCCCCTGAAGAAAATTCACAACAAAATCTGTGGTCTTTTAAATCTGAAATACCCCATCTACCCTTACTCAAAGGATTATTTTCTTAGCTTCTAGCAATAGACATCCCACAACTCTTTGATGAGTAGGCTGACACGCACAGGCAGACAAACCCAATACCCCCAACTGCACTTTCTGACTAGTTACAAAATCAACAGAGTCACAAAATGTTAGGGAATGGAAGGGACTTCTGAAGATCATTGAGTCCAACCCTCCTGCCAGAGCAGGACAAAACTAGAGCAGGTCACACAGAAATACATCCAGACAGGGCTTGAGAGTCTCCAGAGAAGGAGACTCCACAGCCTCTCTGAGGGGGAGTCTGTTCCAATGCTCTAAAACTCTTACTGTAAATGAAGTTCTTCCTCACGTTGAGGTGGAACTTCCTGTACTCGAGCCTGAATCCATTGCCCCTCATCCTATCACAAGGCACAAGTGAAAAGAGGTTGTCCCTGCCTTCTTCATCAAGAAGCCCTTATGTATTCATAGACTTTAATTAGTTCCCCTCTCAGTCTTCTCCCCTCCAAACTAAAAAGCCCCAGGTCACAGAAGGCAGCTCTCCCTTGGCAGTGAGAATATGAAAGACCTGTGTTCAAGGGTCACAAAACACTTTCTGTAGCACCAGGAAATTCCATGGAGGTCTACTGCTACCCAAGAGGAATGTGTGTGGCTGTGGAAAAGAGGCAAATAGTCATTGGTGGAGGGGAAAGCAAATGGAGCCTAGTATGTGCTGAGAGGTGTCACCTAAGACTTAATTTGGACAGCAGAAGACTAGTTCCTAGTGAAGGGTCTTCCAAGATGCCTACAGTATGGCCAGGAAGACCAGGCCAGTAAAACACCACAGAAAATGGCTGGCCAAGCAGGTACATCCTTAGATCACCCCCATCAGCTCTGCTTCTTGGTGAAGAATTGCACAAAACTGCATTTATTGGTCAGACCTTCCTTCCAGGATTGAGCTGAACTGAACTGAATTTATTAAATACATTTAGTAGAGATCACCTGACCCACTTGGAACCCAAATTAGATGGCTCTCAGATGCCATCAGCATTATAGCAAGAAACCACTGTCAAAGCAATGTGAATGCTGGCTAAGAAGAAATGGGTTGCACAAGTATCTCAAAACATCAGTAAATGCCACAAAAGGAAGATATTTTTAGGAAGCTCTTTACCTGCAGGTGGGTCCATTCTGTATTTATTCTCTTGACACCAACCGACTGGTCGAAGTCTGCAATCCAAGTAAAACAACCACTGGTCATAGGATTCAGTCTCCTCCAATCCCACATAGCGAAGGCGTAATCTTCCTCCAACATTTTCAACCACACTAACTATCCAGTACTGAAAGGGATTCTGGGAATCCTGCAGCTCTATTAAGGAATCAACTGTAATGAGGTCTACAGGGTTTTTTCCTCGCAGAGGCTGTTTGAATAGAAGCAAAACTCCTTATTTTAAACTTTATTTGAAGACTTCTCAAGGAAACAGATGACAGCAGAAGATTATTTTTGTTTTTCACACCATCATCCAAGCGATCAGCAAACAGTCTGTTCTTCTTCTATTTTACCCAATGTCTTCCAAGTGCAAATTCAGAAGTAAAACAGAAAACAACAGTTGTGCTAATTTCTCAACCAGCATGATCAACAACAACAAAAAAGAATAATAAAAGGTGGAACAGTTCCTAAGGCACATCCACTTAGGATGCTCCTGAACAACTTCAAAGCCCAGTTACACTGAAGGATTTCAAACCAAATTCTCATTGATTTAAGCTGATAAGAACCAGTCACAGGACTGAACACTGGCATTTACCTAAAAGGTGGCTACTTTGGGTATGACCCTGAAATTGCCCTCTGTGCATTCTTCTTTCCCACCAAAGGCTTCATCTCATTCCTACTGGCAGGTAGAGCAAATTACTCCCCACAGCCACGGATGCAAGAGCCTGTGGTGGTTCCTCCAAAGCCAATGGCAGCTTCCCACCAGTTCAAGTCATCTTGGGATCAAGGCCCAAGGCACACAGCCTTTGTTGGGTCAAGCCACAAGGTCCAGGAAATCCCAGTGACTGAGGTTATCTGCTTACACAGCCTATTTTCTGTGATCCCAGTTTTGTAACCATTTACACGTGTGCTTAACTTTACACCTGCAAAGCTGCCAACTGCAGGCATTAAAAAACCATGAGTTGCTTTGCAGAATGACACCTCTGGGGCTTAGTGTTTTTAGTGTATGATTGTCAACATCTCTGTGTTGTCAGGCTTTTTTCCACTAATGTAACTGTTAGAATTTTTTCTTTTTTATCAAATGCAAGTTCCAATTCTTACACAATTTCTCGATTCCAGGGCATTAAGAGAAGCACTAAAAATCATCCCAAGAGCTGGGAGTGCCTATCCCCAAAGGAGATGCTAAGCACAGGCAAAATAATTCAAAGCAAGGACTCTGCTGTTTGTTTTGTTGTGTTTTCTTTTTCTTGTGTGTTTGTCTCACTTCTACTTAATTGAACAATATAAACCTTCCATAGTATTTAAAAAAAATATATTAATTCTGTAAATCAGGGTCAGCCCAGGATGATTCTTTCCAGGAGTGCTAGCCAGAAAAGAAAAAAAATTAGAGAATAAAGCTTTATTTTTTCAAAAAAGTTCCCTTTCTTAATACATTTTGAAAATATACAAAGTTTTGAAATGCAACCCATTTTTACTACATCGTTCTTATTCCAAACCTGCAGGCAAGGAGTGAGAATTTGGTAAAAAAGGTAATTAAACTTAAGTAAAACCTTATCACATGTACAATTTTAACCAGCTCTGTGATTAATAGATATTTCTTAAAACAATATCTTTGCATTATAAGCCACTCCTTTGTACTTTAAGCTACAAGCACCTGTATAAGCTCTTCAAATATTATTTCATGGCAAAATGCAGTGTCAGAATTTAATAATATAATAGAAATCAACTTTACTGGGTTTCTTCCTCTCACACAACTGTTTCATTGCAAAAAAAAAACCCCAAACCAACCAAAACACATTCTTTAAGACAAAACAATGGTGTAATGATTGAAGTTGCAATAACTCTTTGGCTGTATAAAAGCGAATATTGTTTCTCTGATTTGTGTGCCGAATTTTAAGCCAATACATTGTCACTTACCCCTGAGAACTGAATGGCTAAGATTAAGAATTGGCTTGCATGAAATATTAACATTTTCCATAATGCAAGAACTCTTTCTAGGCACAGCTCGCATGTAAAACCAAACCAAACCAAACCAAACCACAAGGAAATAATTAAAAAGTATTAAAAAGTATCACTCCATATTGATTTAACAGTAAAAGAACAATCTGAAGCACTCAGGAACAGGCAATCTGTTGACAGGGGGTACGTACAACGCACAACACAGACAGTGCTAAGCACGGACATGGCATAAACCACCACAAATGGGTCAGAATCTTTCTTGGGCCAACACACTCTTTTGCCTTTCTGAACTTCTGCCTGGGGCTACCTCTGCTTGGCCCCTGTGTTAGTCCCACCAATTAAAACAAGGAAAGGAATGCTGGGCTTGGCTCTCTGGGAGTATTTTGCTACTAATCTTTGCTAAACAAGTTGCTCCTTATGAAAATCTCTCTGCAAATGCTTTATCTGTTAGCACTCCATCCCCTCCTTATTGGTTTAAATCTGATGACTACATTGCTTTTCAGAGCACCTTAAGTACAATATAAAGAGTGTTTACATATTCACAGAAGAAGAATAAATGTCTGTGACATTTATGCAAACCTCTGGTCTAGCTTGTGTAAACTGTGCATTCCTTGTGCACAAAGAATGGACCTTTCTGACTGCTCTCTGCCCACTGAAAGGGGATGGAGAGGTTCACGATGGCTTTAGAATACACCAGGGATGGGTGCTGGATGCCACCAGCTTTTTGCCTATGCCACCTGGGAGTGGTCCAGGAATGGGGATGCAGCAGCTCTGAAGACCTGCATTATCTTGGGCATGCAAGGGCTGCTCAGTTAACAGATTAGGGGGGTAAGAAAAAGAAAAAAAGAATACCTGATAGTATGGTATTAATTCTTCCCCTGCCAGGCAGCATGTGCTGCACAGGCATGTGGAAAAAGGCTGTGGCTGGTGGAGGTGATCAGGGAGAAAATGAGAACAAATGGTGCCTGGGTGCACACTTGCTCCCAAAAAAGGCAGCATGAGCTCTTACACAAAGGTAAACAGCCTGTGTGCCTTCACCAGGCCGAAATACAGATGGGTAGAGAGCATACAGAGAAGTATCTTCTGCAGGACAGGCCGTCTCCACATGAGAACAGGACATGTCCTAATGGAGAAGGTGCCCTGCTCCCATGGTTTCAAGGCAAATCAGGTCCCCGGGAAAGATGAGGCTGCCTCTGTGAATATGCTGCAAAGATTCTTGGGCTCTTGGATGTGGGTATCTAAAAGCCAAGACCTTTCTTCTCTTCTGACTACCAACAACTGAGGCCACCTCAGTCAACTTCCCTGCTGTGTTCAGCTAGAGGGAATGTCCTCGGGGGAGCTTTTTGCAAGTACACATAAACCTGACAGTGCTCCCCATCAATCTCCTAAACTTCCTCTCCAATGTCCGTCCTGACTTGAAAGCTCAGCTCACCAGTTTGGTGGACCTAATGGGGCACTGAATGGCTACGTGCTCCTTCCCATAGCCTCCCTGCATACTCCCCTTCTCCACCCACCCTTTTTTGGGGTACCCATCTTCCTAAGCACCACCCTTCATCTTAAAGGCGAAACAAGCTGCCCATCACTGGCTCAGAAACAGAGCCAGCAGGGTCAAGGCAACATTGCCACCAGCTTTTGGCCAGCGTTGGATCAGACCCTGGATGCTGCAAGCACACAGCCCTACACGTCAGGAGGCAAACACTGCTGCAGCACGCACACGGTGACACCGTATCAGAGAGAAACTGCAATCTAATACATACGCCTTCCAGTAAATTTGCAGGTGCAGTCCGGGCGCCGGTCAAATCGTGGATCAGAAACTCTGTCCAGTCCACGTATTTCTCTTTGATTGCTGGGGAGAGGGAGGAAAGAGAAGAAATGCTCAGCACAGCAGACTGCGATGGACTTGTCGTGTGTATTTTGGAGATAGAGAATAATAGAAGGGTGTGGGTTGGAAGGGACCTTTAAAGGTCATGTAGTCGAGCAGCCTTGCACTGAGCTGGGACATCTGCAGCTAGAGCAGGTTGCTCAGAGCCCCAGCCAACCTCACCTGGAATGGTGCCAGGGATGAGACATCGACCACCTCTCTGGCTAACCTGGGCCAGTGTTTCATTACCCTCAGCACAAAAATATCTTAGTTTTATCTGGTCCGAGTCTACTCTCTTTTAATTTAAAATCATCACCCCTTGTCCTGACACTGAAAGCCCCTGCAAAAAGGTCCCTCTCCAGCTTTCTTGTAAGCCCCCTTTAAGTACCAAAAGGCCACAATAAGGTCCCCTCAGAGCCTTCTTTTCTCCAGGCTGAACAATCCCAATTCTCTCATCCTTGCTTTGCAGGAGATCTGTTCCAGCCCTCTGTTCATTTTTGTGGCCTCCTCTGGACCCACTCCAAGAGGCTGATGTCTGCCTTGTGCTGAGAACTCCAGACCTGGACACATTACTACAGGTGGGGTCTCACAAGANACATTGACCACCTCTCTGGCTAACCTGGGCCAGTGTTTCATTACCCTCAGCACAAAAATATCTTAGTTTTATCCGGTCCGAGTCTACTCTCTTTTAATTTAAAATCATCACCCCTTGTCCTGACACTGAAAGCCCCTGCAAAAAGGTCCCTCTCCAGCTTTCTTGTAAGCCCCCTTTAAGTACCAAAAGGCCACAATAAGGTCCCCTCAGAGCCTTCTTTTCTCCAGGCTGAACAATCCCAATTCTCTCATCCTTGCTTTGCAGGAGATCTGTTCCAGCCCTCTGTTCATTTTTGTGGCCTCCTCTGGACCCACTCCAAGAGGCTGGTCTCCCTTGTGCTGAGAACTCCAGACCTGGACACATTACTACAGGTGGGGTCTCACAAGAGCCAAGCCAAATCACCTCCCTTGACCTGCTGGCCACACTTCTGATGAAGCCCAGGGTGCCACTGGCTTCTGGGCTGTGAGGGCACAGTGCTGGTTCACGTCCAGCTTCTCATCCACCAGCACCTCCAAGTCCTTCTCCACTGAGCTGCCCTGTTTGAGTTTCAGATACAATTGCCATCGAGACCAGGAGAAAACCTGGTCTGTTTTCCAGTTCCTTGGGCAACTCGTGCTCATGGTTACATCCCAAAATAAGGGAAGGTGCTGCTCCACTGCAGTCACTGACTGTGATTTACAGCAGTGTAACTTATCATCTCCATCTCTCCATTCAAAACCAGCCACTGCTTGTGTAACTGCTCGTTTCCTGCTTACCACAGAGACTCAGATATGATTTATAAAGTCCCTTTGTATGTTCACTAATGACCTCAGAGGAAAAAAAAAACTGTGCAAACTTTCAGTTCCTTGACAGGACAACAGAAACTCCAGGTGCTTGCCCCCACAAAGCACAAGTATCAGAAGACATTGTATGCCAGCTGAGAACATTGTATGCCAGCTGACACTTGCAAGAAGAAAGACTTGAAGAATTTATCAAGAGCTTCTATTTCTTTTTTTTTTAATAGATATAACAACTTTTGAACTTTTTTTCAGAAGATTTGAACTAAGGTATATGAATGTTGCCTCTGCAATTCAAATACTGGTTCAGTTCTTGTTGAAATCAGTTAAAAGTTGGGAACCAAAAGGCAATTCACCGTATCTCAGCTTCAGAGCTACAGATGCCTCTTCAAATGCATTGTGCTTTTGCAATTAGAAACTCAGATACCAGACTTTAAATTCACCTGCCTGTAAATGGGAATTAAATTACATCAGAAACATTTTTCTCTCCCCCAGAAATCTTACTTATGTGTGAGATATCCAACAGTGATGTAGTTATGTTGCTAACACAGCAACACCTATAGAAGGAAAAAAAAAATCACAAATATTTGAAAATTAAAACATTTCCTTTGAACAAACAACTGGATACATGGTTTAAAGACCAACACCCCACAGGGAAGCCCAGGAAGGGCTGTAATTAGCCAGCATAGGTCCAGATTAATTAAATGACAGCAGCCTTCGAGGTCTGCTCAAAGGAAGCAGAGTCCTTTGCTCCACACTTTAGGGAAATACCACATTAGTCAGACGAGAGCAATCCAGTCTGAAGCACTTTGCACTTTCACGCTCATCAGGGTGAGATCTCTCAATGTTTTAAAAACTTAGAAACTGTGGCTTTTCAGTCCTTCCCAGAGATGTGGGTCAGGTACCACACTGCCCTGGCAACGCAGAACAGGTTTTGGACCTGTGAGAAGATGAAATCTCAGTGGTTAGAGCAGAAGGATCTCAGACTGGAAATACAAACAGCATTGTGGGCACAGGTATTTGCCACCATTACCTCCAGACAAGGAGACCAAATCTGAGCCTTTGTAAAACACATCCTCTCAGCCATCTGCTGCCAAACATTGAATTCAAGAAAGGCAAGGAGGGAGCAGAGGGTTTGTCCAAGGACAGTTATATGAGACTGCCACAAAACCTGGCACATGCTCACGGTCGGACTTCCATCCAGCATGGGTGCTTGGCACACTTGGACTCTCACCCATACTCAGCTTATATCCTCAATACCTTTTGTAATCCATACAGTTGGCCACAAAGACAAAAGCCATGCCCAAAAGACCTGACATCAGACTTCCCAAGTTGTGCTCCTTCCCCAAAATCCAGTTCTCCCAACACCACTTAACTATCCATTCAGTTTATAGATCTAAACAGCTTTAAAAGTGCATTGAAATGTATTTAAAATTAGCAAACTTTAAAGCCCTGGATTTGTGCCTCTATAAAATACATTAACTTGCCTGGAACTGTTCAAACCCTCTTTCACAGTACTGATTTTTCATGATTTCCAGGAGATTTATGACCTTTACATTATTTAAGATGAAGGAATAGCCTGAGAAGAAATGGTTTATACATGGCACTTTCTCTCTCAACATTCCTTTTGCGTACACCTCATCAGTTCCTGTCCACCTACATTAGGATAAAGAAAACAAGCTTAATTTTGGCAACAGTGAGAAGATAGTAATTGCTGTAATGAATGAGCCTGGAGTCCCTCTAGTTCAGACTTCTGCCTCTCACTACGAGCAGCGCTGAGTGCATCAGAGAAAGGTGCAAGTTGAACCTCATTTTGGCTCATACCCACCAAGTTGTCAGCCAAATTTTGAATGCCAGAGCTTCATTACTAAGGAATGACAAATGTGATAAAAAGAACACGGTTTGAACTTTCAAAGCTGGCAGGAGACGGGGGGAGGAAATAGGATTTTCGAAGTTGACAACAGATTTCAGGGGCCTCCATTTCCAGATGCCTGATTTGAGATGTCTCAACAGTGCCCGATTCACAGATCTCGCTGTCTGTCAGTCAGTTCCCCTCCTAATGCCTCTCACCAAAGAAAAAAAGAAAGAAAAAGAAAGAAATCTTACAGATTTTTGACACCTAAGTAAGAGGGTGAACCCCTCCACATTAAAATCCGGATAACAGGCTTCAAAAGTCCAAAAGTGCCAAGGTGACCTTTGTTTTCAGACTCAACAGACTCAGCTGAAAAAAAAACAAGCTACTGAGTGATTTCAGAGCCATCCTCCCCCAACAAATCTAATGCCTGGTGTTTTGCTTTATCTTTTTCTTTTGTAGACTACATAAAGGGACTCTGAAAACCTCTGCAAGAGAAAAGATTGCACTGGAAGTTTTAGGAACAGGGACTTGCACTTCTTTCTGTGCTTATGGAGCTTAGTCAGGCTTCTCAGGACTACAGTTTACGTCATCACAATGCAAATATTAATTTTTAGGAGTAATAAAGTGAACCTGAATTGTCACGATCCATGCAAAAATCTTCAAGGACCAAGCAAAATGTTAAACAGGAATATTCAGACAAGGGAAAACCTGCTGAGTAAATGAGAATATGTGGCAGTGTGATGCATGGGTGCCCACAGGAGCACCCATCTCAAGAAATGCTGATGCTTCTCTGATGTATCAGACTCAGCACCTGTAAACTGAAGCACTGACTTTCAATTGCTAGTTCACATTTTCATTCGTTAGCTACAGAAAAAGACCCAACGGAACCTCTCCTACTGCAGACAGGCTGGAAAAACTCTGCTTTTAAAGCCCATCTGCAGCTGCTGGGACAACCAGTGAGATGGGAAGGTGGACAGGACAAAGGACCTTGTTTCCTGGGAACCTAAGCTCCACTGGCACTGCTACTTTCAAAACAATTTTTCCTTCCTTAAATAACTTGAGAGAGGTGTGGTCCACAGGGCTTGGATATTCATGTTTTCTCTACTTTTCAATGGATCCACCTTCCCAGAAGACCTCTCTGAACCCTCCCTACCCAGGACCTGCCAAGCTGAATACACCTCTGGGATCTCATCTGTGGTACTGTGGGAGGCAGGGGAAACACACAAGAAAGCAAGCAAATCTCCTCAATCCTTTCAAAGACAACCACTTCTTGCAGGGAGGTAGCTCCTCCTACAAAAGACAAAAGCCACAGAGGACAGAATGTGTCCTCCACATCTTCAAACAGAAATACTCTGATGAGTCCTCTCAAACCAAAAAGTGTGATAGGCACAAGCAGTAATCTAGAAGAGCGTGATTAATGCCACCCTAATTCAGCTCCTAGTGAGCTGGATGGCCTCAAAAGGTGGTAAAAAAATCTTCCAAGTCTCTGGTCCTTCTGCGTGGGTGGTGCAGGGGCAAGTATCTCTCAGCTTTATTATAGCAAGAGGAAATGATTCAAGAGAAGCAGAGACATGGTGGCAGAAAAGAAGGCTCAGTTTCATGATCCCACTGAAGCAAAAGCCACAGTGTGAGCTGAACTGAACGATTAAGCAGCAGATAATCCAGAGAGCAGGCAGGTATTAGCAATGCTCTCACCATGAAAAAAGCATCGCTTGGAGCTTGCACCCGACTGGACACAGTACAGCCCAAACATGAGGCACTGCATTGCATACAGTGATGCTCTGAAACACCAATGCTCTCATAACTGCTCTGCCATCCAGGTTTAGCAGACACCACCACAGCCCTGTTTGGAGCTGCAGCTTGTGCACGCAGATGTGCCTGCTTCTTTTGGACTGGGTTCAGTTCATCTCGGAGCTGGTGGGGGTGGCTGTTTTCACATCTCTGCAGCTCCAAGGCCAAAGGCTTTAAAGCATCTTCCCGACATAAAAATGCCACAGAACCAACTGCCTTAGACCAAAGCAGCCCAAAGCAGAGGCCAGATCTGCACATTGCCGAGGGAAGGTGTATCCATAACAGAGCCAATAGCTCTGCTCCAGATTCCACTTGTTCCTCTGCCGACTTCACCCTGCCTCCTCTGCCTTCAACTCCCTGCCATTTTCACATTTCTACTGATTGATCCCATGTTCCCAAGCAAACACCTCTGGACCATGGCTGGACCAGTCTGCTCCAAACCCAGGCACTGTGGCAGCACCTGAGGACCAGGGGCTGCTGCCACCCGGACAGTGGCTGAAGTGCAAAGTGCTGTTAGCACCGCTTACTGTGCACCAGGTTTCACCACCAGCTGCTCAAACCCAGCCCTTTCCCCTTGCACTGAACATGCTGACCACAAAAGCTGTGCAAATAGGTGTGGAAAAAAAGCCAGAGCACTGCAACCCTGCATCACTGCACCCCCTGTAAGCCTGCTAACCACACACGGGACAGTCAGGACAGCAGCAGCATTCCCAGTTCACAACCAGCTGCCCCTGCGATCCTGATACTCTGTGCCCTGCCTCAGCCACAGCATATAATGGGTTCAGATTTATCTGCCTCTCTAGAGAAATAAGAGATTAAAAGAACATTTACAGGCCGATGAAAGCACTGAGTCACGGGCGCTCTGTTCAATGAATGAGATACTATTATCACATTACCAACTCCTGGGATTTTATCTAGTTTCCTAGTAGTTGCTGGTTTTCTTAAAGCCACTCTTCCCAGGTCATGGGTTTATATGAAAATTCTCATTTTCTTATCTTTTTTTTTCTTTTCTGTAAGAACACTACACTGCAAAGCACAGGAAAAACCTTGAAATCTGAAAGACTGAGAAGACAATGGAAAGAACATGACTTTCTTTTACAGTTTTTTCCATTTCATGGCGTTTTTTTTAGTTCCTCAACCCCCAGTCACTCCCTTGACTGGCAAGAGCAAGACTCAGGAGTTTGAACTGCTGCATTCAGTAAAAGAAACAAATAGTAGTATAAATACATGATGGTGTTACAGCACTTAAATAAGCTACTTCTTGTAAACAACTTTACACACCCCTTGGATACCTTTGAGCTTCCCACTTACAAGGGAAGGCATAAGGAGACCACACTTCCAGCCACCAAGAACCACTGAGCAATGAGAGTGCCATTACTTCAAAAATAAAGCGTGATAATATAAAATAATACGTAAAGCAGGACTGAATAGGTACACCCCTCTATCTACCTCCCTTTGGAGCACATCAAGAACAAGATTCCAGGCATGAGGACAACCTCTGAGAGGATCTCAGCTGCTACCACCAGGAAGGACCAAAGACAAGTAGTAATATCAAACTAGGCTATCAAAGTATGGACCAAAACTCACTTTGGACCAAAACTCACTTTGGTCCATCCTTTAAAAGAGAAATACAAAGAAAAAAATTATTCTCGTGTTGTATTTTTTTTAATAAACCAGGATCCCTAGCAGCCTGTCAACACCTCTACTGGAGAATCCCCACTGGACCCCATCGACCCCTCACAACAGCATTTCAATTTACTCCTATGTGAAGAACAGCATCTTAAACAGCTTTATAGAATGGTTTAAAATCTTTGGGATAAAGCTGCTATGTGACAACACTCTCACTGTGGTAGCTAATCTTACTATTAAAAATTTACCTCCTTCCTAAGATTGGAATGAACAAACATGGTTGCCAAAGAGGAATTACAGCTGGATGGGACTCGGGCAGTTCTTGTCACTCTGTTATGAAATAAACTGAACTATCAGGGTCTCATAAAAAATAAATTTTCTAAACAAGTGATTAAGGATGTTCAAAAAATTATATATATATTTTAAAGACTTACAGCTTTTGAGAAGGTAAACAGCACATTGCAAGACCTTATAATATTGATATTTTCTCTTCTTTTTAAACTTGCCAGACATTTGACAGTGTTTTTACATGTTATAAAAGCCTTAACATATAAATGTTATAACTAAGTTATAAAGGTCTAAATGATAGAGTCAAAATGAGATGTCTTTATATCAAAATAACATAGAACACTAAAACAATTTGTTTAGACTACACCCATCAAAACAATTTGTCAAAACTGACATGTTCTCACAAAATATTTCCATTTTGATAAAACAGCATTTTGACAGAAAGCGCTTGAATCCAAATATTTTCATTTGGCTTGCTGAACTATATACATTCTTGTGAAGCAGACTGGATGTGGAAATGGGATGGGGGGTGAGTGCTGTCCCTGCTCCAGAATCTCCCTATGCCCCCAAGGAAAGAGCCAGGCTGGGTCTATGCTGCCTTTGAGTCCTCCTCAAGCCCTTCAGGGCAAGGACCATCCTCTGCTGCATACCCCAGGACAAGATTCCCCAGTTAGGCATTTGCAAAAGAAAATATATCAAAAATAATATTTTAGAAAGCTACTTAGTGATTTAACAGCATTTTCTCTAAAAAATGACTCGTTTGGACTCTTTTGTGGGCTCTCTGGAAAAAGCCAAACAGGGCTGGAGACACCTTCAAAGAACTTTCTTACTTCAAACAATCTTCTGTTCTCACACTGGCAGAGTTCTGCGGTTTGAATCAGATCACAAAGTAATGAAAATGCACTGCCAAAAGGAAGGAAAAAAAAGTGCATCAAAAGCTGTTGATCAGACTTCCTAATGATGCAGCCATAAATATCAGGAGATATCAACTTCAGAGCTCAGGCATCACCTTCTATACACCTGTCTTAAATATGGAAAGCCTTCAAAGAAAATATTGTATATAAGGGATTTTCATGAAAACCAGAAGTTATAAGCAACTGTGCATCAAAGAATACATGTGTGCAAAATGCATTCCTGAGGTCAGCAGTAAATTATGTTCCTGTTCATATGAATTTCCAACAAGCTAATAAGAGTTCAAAGGAAGTGTGATACCTTGTAGGACAATGAACAGCTCTTGTACGCTGCTAGAGGATGCTGCTTCAAGCTATAGGTTGATCTACTAGCCCTTATAAACTGTTCATTATCTAACAGTATTAATAAATAAAATTGAAAGTATGTAAAATTCCAAGTAATGTTGCTTCTGTAGCCCATGGGTAGCCACATGAGCTACTTCCTATAATAAAGAACATGAGTTTTTTAATTATCTTCGAATTACTTGTTGTGCTGCTTTTTCACGCTACCCAAAACACCCTGATCCCATTTCTACAAGAAATGCTGCACTTTTTACTGTCCTGGCCCAAAAAAGGGGTCAACACACAGATTTAATCCTTGCACACCCAATTCTACGTGCAAGAGCAGATGAGGAGAATTAAAGAGAAGTAAAACCAAAGCAAGCCACGAACCCACGCTTTGGGTTCGCACCTGAAGAATTCCCTTAGAGTTTTTCCTATGCAATTACACTGAATTTTAGTATAATACAACCATTATCCTTCTTACTGCCATCCAAGGTTTCCAGAGATGATGCACTTATATTCTCTTGGTCAAAACAAGCAAGTTCACATGCAAAAAAAAAAAAAAATCTTCTCACTGTCCACAGGAGACTTTACTTCCTAACATCCTTCGAGTCCTTCCCAGACATGCACACCATTCCCCTTGGGTTTCTCTAGTCCTTAATTAACAGTTATCTTTTAACAATAAAAAAGCAGCGGGTGGTTTGGGAGTTGCTTTTCATTTCTTGAAGCTCGCTCTGGCCCATGCTGCGTCTCCAACCCAGCTGTGGGAACTATGGGCAGAAGAAGGAAAGGCTGTGGATGCTGTGAGAGGAAAGTGTGTGTGTGTGCAGGCAGGGCAAGAGCATCCACTTAGTTGATTTTTTTAATGTTATTTCTTTGAATGATGTAAGATTTTGCAGCAACCCTCTCCATTAACTCACTGAAGCTCAGGAAGCCTTGTAAGACACTTTGCCTAGCAAGAAATAACTGGCAGGAGGGTCACCACCAGAGACTGCTGAGGCACTTCCATGCAGTAGGTTCAGCTGTCAGCACGCCAAACACAACACTAAGCAAACACACACACTCTTGAGTCCACTCCTATGGCTTTCTGCTTACAAATTAAACTACCCAAGAATAGAAGAGACATTTGCCTAATAAACCCCAACAGCACAGTGACCCATGTGCTATTAACCCCTATCAGCCTGTCTTGATTGACTGAGTACAACAGCCTCAGGTACCCATCCTGTGTGCAAGCTGCAGTAAATGATCTACTCATAAGCACTGTGATTAATTACTTCCCTTCAGTTAAAGTCAATACTCCACTCAGACTGGATTATTTAAAATTTAAAAAAAAGGGGATAAAAAGGAGAGGTGTGTTGGTAATGGGAAGCAGCTCTGCTCTATCTTGGTGACATTACCTATCAATTGCAATCAGATTATGTAGATAGAGAACAGCAGCGAATTTATCAGCTCTGTTTGCACTTGTCACGTCCCTTTGCTGTACAAAAACTTCATGCAAGAGCAAACAGCACCACACAGCCAGGGACCATCGAGGTGCAGCACTCCTCTCCCTTGGGAGCATGGGAATGGGGCTGGAGGAAGAGTGAGGAACAGGTGGAAGAAGGCGAGAGGTGAGGGAACTCATCTCTTCCCACGCTCAGCCTTGTAGGGATGCAACCAATGTATTCACCCTCAGCATAAGAAAGACATAAGAAAAAGACACCTGTGGCCACCCAGCCCCAACAGGCTGGTAGTCATGGATGAAGCATGTGAGTTTTTAGAGCATTTACTGTGTCTAACCCTATTTACTGGGGGGGGGGGGTTNACCTTGCCATCCAGACTAGGTACCAAACAACAGAAAAGCCCCCATTACATCACCATGGATTGGAAAGAGCAGCCACCAGGCAATCTGGCAGCACAAACCATCCTCCAGATGCAAACATTTTCACTTGGGAAAGGTATCTGTTCTCGTGGACCTTCAGGAATGAATCAAGGCTTATTATTCTGCTTCCACTATTGCATCCAGCATGGTAAAAACGGGTTGATTTTATTCTCAGTTACCTATGTGATAAATTAGAAGGAAAACTGATGCATAACTACAAAGGTCCCAGTGTTTCACTCTAAGCAAATGGTTTCTGTTTCTCCAAAATTTATTACCTTTACTCTTAACCTAAACAGAGATTACACAGTCTTTACGTGTAGCAGTGACATCACTCTCTGCCCACTTCAGTTTTAAGGTAACTAAATTCCACTGTCATCAGCAACACCTTTAGAAATTAAGCAGGAGTGGCTGACTTAGATGGTCTTAGACATGTGCACACACACGGAGTCCTGGAAAGTATTTCTGAAAGCCAGGCAATGCCCAGCATCTGAAAGCTCTGAGTGAACCATATAACCATAGGGGTTCCTCCATCATTAGTATCAATGTCCATTAGGGTGACAGCTCACTGTGAAAATGAGCATCCAAACTCCACGGCTCTCACCACTTAACCTCAAGCCTCCACGTACATTCCTTGATTATTTTTTCCCCTGGTTGCATTAAGTGCCACGCTCAGCGCACAGAAGAGATGCATCATGTGCGATGAGAGCTCAGAGTCCCAACCTTCAGACCCTGGAGTCTTAATGAAGGCTTTGTCAAATCAGCAGTTTAGGAGGATTCAAGGAGGTGGGTGAAGCTGGTATTTTGATTGTAATTTCTAAATCCATTTTTATTCCATAGTTATATATATAAAAAGCACAGTAATAATAACATTCTAAGAGCTGTTTCCCAGGCAAAATCAACACCTTAACCAAAGTGTTTAGAAGCAGCCTGGGTCACAGACCTCAGAGAGTGACTGTAGAAGGTGTGTGTACTTATATGAGAGACACACCAGATCCCCTGCACAAAACTGCACTTGGAAGGCAGGGGCTCAGCTATTTGCTACCAAGCTGTAGCCCCTCTGGGTGAAAACCAAGGAGGCACTTAGTCCTCTTTGCAGGCAAACAGATTTGCTGTGGCAGGTAGACTGAGATTCACTTTGTGTGAACTATGGCAATAGAACCTTCAATTTAGTTCATACCCCAAATTTGTACCCTGCCACCATTAGGCACACACTGGACCATGCCAATAGCTGTTAAAATTAGTAGAAAAGTCTTTCACATAACGCAGTGCACCAAATGCCACTGATGCTAAAAAGTGGAGCTAGTGGAGGAAAGGAGGTCTGGAGGTTACCTGGTCCTGATCCAAATGCTCTCCCCTTGGCTCACCTTTGAAAATGAGCACAACGGCCACTTTTATGCTCTCTTTGGGATCCCACAGGCCAGTCCTGAACGGATTCTGTGGCATAACAACATCTAAAAGTTACAGACCATACTGCAAGAGGATGTCATTGCGGTATAAATAGTGTGCCCAAGGCTCTGACCTCACGCCCTCAAACTCTATCCAATTATCTCACATACTAAGTGCCTTTTCTCACTTCTAAATCCTGTGGTGGCTTTCTGAAGGCTATTCTTTGGAGACAGCTCTGTAAAATGCAACAAATTTACAGCAGCACAATGTTCTTACATAAAGCATAAACCAGTTCACTGCACAATTACCTTCTTTTGCCTGGTAGTGCCAACAGTCTACAGCAAATACTCACTAGGCAAAAAAGCATCAAAACATGGAAGATATAAAGAGGGACCTGACGTCCATGAAATCCATTCTGGGTTTGTTTTTTTTCTGCCTTTTCCATCTACTGCACAAAAATGAGAATTACTAGGGATCATGCTTGCAATTTATTATATGCATTGTATTGTTTAATACACTACAGAAGAATAATTAAGACAAATTCTCCTTAGCTCTGGTGGGAGGTTTTAAAATTAAAAATAATATATAATAAAAATAACCAATTTAACCAAAATAATACAAAATAACCAATTAAAAATAATAAATTATGGAAGTTTTGGTTAATGTTTAAAGTTGGTTTTTTTCCCTATTAGTATCTCTGACTGTATGGCCAAGGACTGGGACTCTCAAACCATGGCTTCTTTTGAAGGCACGAGAAGTGATTTGAAAGCAAATGTGAGATCGTAGTTTCAGTCTGGACCCTCAACAAAAGAGCAAAGATTCATCTCAGAGATGAGAAGCAGAGGATACCTTGTGGGAAAACTCTGGCAGGACTCAGATGGGAAGCTGGTGCCACAGTGTTGAGTTGGTGAGGTACCAACAGCAAAGCAGGACACACCATGTCTAATCTAGTGGTTTGATCTGGACAGTCTGGATCAATGGGCTGAGGACCAACAAGGCCAAGGGCCAGGTCCTGCACTTGGGTCACAACAACCCCCTGCAATGCTCCAGGCTGAGGAAGAGTGGCTGGAAAGTGCCTGGTGGAAAAGGAGCTGGGGGTGTTGGTCAACAGCCAGCTGAAGATGAGCCAGTGTGTGGCCAGGAAGGCCAACAGCATCCTGGCCTGGATCAGCACTGGTGTGGCCAGCAGGATTAGGGTAGGAACTGCCCCCCTCTACCAGGCACCAACAATTTTGTGATTCTAATTTAAGGTTTTGCCCACGGTTCTCCCCCAGTCTCACTGCTCATGCCCAGAGCATGGGACAATACTGTAAATCCAACCATCTCCATGACCCAAGAATGAGCCAGCACACTCCCAAATTGTTATGGAAATAGCCAACAAGCCTCATTCACTATGGCTTCACCTTCCTGACACCCCATGAAGAAGAAACTTGTTAAAAAAACCCACACACACACTAATTTCTCACTTTGTAGTGTGTTCTGTAACTAATCAGAATTGTATTGCCAGTTTCTAATGACTGAATCCCATTTAATCACTTGGGAGCCTCTCAGCTCTGTGATGTAAGCACCAGAAATCAGAACCTGGAGGGCCTTATGAACATTCATCATGCATCCTTCCCAAAATTAATGGTACAGTCTGAGCACAGCCAGGTCCCAAGAGTGCTTAACATCCTATGCACAAGATGTAAATTCATAATCATCACCACAACACCATCAAAGAAATACTCCATCAAGCCTTATTTTGTGCTTGCTAAACATGTGTATTCTTCACTTGAAACTAGAAAAGGGCTTGAACTACAAATCCCAGGATCAAAAACATCCCCCAAACTTTGAAGAGTTTAGATCTGAACCAGAGATCAAGGTGGAACATTATGCAAGGCATCATCTGAAATAACAACGTGTTCCAGGACTTGAAATGCCAGCAGCTTTTCCACTGTGCTCCAAACCTCCTTTGAATTCTAAAACTTTAGCTTCTCCATCACTCTGGGATATGCTGATTGGAGATGAAGATGCTCTGATAACTCAAACACCTCCACTGCTAAATTGAAGGCTCTCAAATCTTAGTGTAGAGGCATGGTTTATTCAGCTGGTTTGTGAGCACTCAGTCTCATCTTCATCACACAATGTTTCCTCCAATGTTTCCAAGATACTTTGGTTTCTTCATTTCTAAATACACTTTGTAGATGTTCTTCAGGGAAGAGGCCTTCCAAATGGAGCCACCTGCTGATGTCCAGACTGACAAATTCATGGACAACAGCAAAATGTCTGAAAGCAAAGCGATGTTTTGCAAAGTTCTCCCTGGATACATCTCCTAGGTTAACTCCAGCACTTGAGAAAGTAGCTGCATTTTTACACCACAACATACAAATGCTGACTTTCTCCTCATTTCTTCATCCATTCCAACAGTAACAGTGGGGGGAAAAAAGGTCTTTTTTTGCTACAGATGCAGGAGGTGAATGCTCTGCCTCACAACACAAAATAAATCATGAGTCAGGAAGGGTTTCAGCACATCCTCAAGCTCATCTGCTTGTTGTGTTGTTTTGCTTTTTTTTTTATTTCCCCTCCTGTGACCAAAATCACACATGGAGACACAGAAACAAGTCATTGGGAATGTCAGAGTAAAAGCTTTCCAATGTCATGGAAAAAGGAAAGAATTGACCCAAAATCTAGAATCTGGGTTAGAGGAATTGATTTTTAAATTGTCATTAGGAAAATGCTTTATAGGAGCATCACTTCAATCTTGACACAGCTTAACAGCTACTTCCACGGGCTCCAGGAGCATATGGTCTGCATCAGGAAGCATCCCCTTCCATGATGACTGGGAGCCCACATTATCATGCGTAATGAGAAAAAAATCACTTGCAAGTCACAGCTGGCTTACGATCATGCTGGTGCTTGCATCTGCCACTAGCAACTTCCCAAGTTTGGTGTAGTCATGCTCCTCATGAGCAAAATCTGAGGTGCCCCTAGATGTATCTGAAGGACATTAAACACCTTGGCTTGTCCTTGGCCTAAAAGAGCACAGAAAATCCTCACATGCCTGCTCAGCTTCAATAGACATAATTTAATCTTCAGTCTGATCCACTGAAGGTCCACTGAAGGAACACATGTATCACCTCTGGCATGCTCTGGATCAAGTCCCGTGTGCTATTCCCCCTTCCCAGCTCCTACAGCAATGCCAGAAATTCACCTCCTTCTCCAGTATAAAGACTCAAAACTGTACCTAACTTGGATATGAATAGTAGGGGGGTTTAAGTCTGCAGAGATGTCTCCAGTGGTGATTATTCAAGTCTGTCAATGTTTTACACATCATCTCACCACATCAGCTGTCTAGGTCTAGTCTTACAGTGGAGATGGCATCTACATTCCCAAACTTCTCTGGGAGTTATTATGGGAGACTGGGCAAGGGAGATTATAAGCAAATACCAAGATTAGCTACTTAATATCTCTCAAAATAATAATTTTGAAGCAAAATTTTATTAAATTATTTATTTATTATTTTGACCATATCAAAAAGGGGGGTTGCATCCACTGTTATGCTTTCAGGGTCTATGACTTCGGGGCTTTCTTTCTAGCTCAAGAGCTTCAGAGCACATGTCCCAAGAGGTGATGTGAGTGTGGAAGAACAATTCTGGATTTTTCCTGCTAGCTCTTCAAGGTGTGGAGATCTCCAGAGTCATGAGTGAGGTGCACTTTGCTTTAATAATGACACTGCAGTCTCGTCAGAGACACCTCACCAAGTCTACCAACTGGGCTTTAGGCTCCTGCTCAACAGTGAGCAGATTCTCAACTGTTCTGTATTTTGTTCTGTATTCATTTGGTTTGCACCAAACAGTTGGATGAAATCAAACAGTGGCTCAACACAAAGCAACAGGGCCAGTACTTCTAAAACTTACTGTCTCCAACCACATTTTTTTATTAGGCCCCTCATTAAGACTTAAATTATAAAATATTTTACACCTTTCCATCCCTTAGCATTTAAATGTCTTGGGATGATTTTGCTGTTTTGTGCAATGGATAGAAAGGAGATTTTGCAACAGTTGTCAGAGGGAGATTTTACCTGAAATGGTCTCAAAGGTAACAAAGGAAATCTCACAAAATTTCTACTCTGAGAAAAGCCTGCTGTCTGCTCACAGCCTTTTCCAGCAACCTTTCCATGGAATACAGCTTCTCATTCACAGTCACTGCCTCACACTGCAATTACTCTTTTCTTTCCCTACCTTTGTTCCTCCAGCACAACTTATTCTAAATGTCAGGTCCAAAACCAATGGTTTAGTCACAGCAGCGGCTGCACCGTTATCCTGCAGACTGTGACCAGAATTGCAAGCAGCAGAAGGTGAAGCCACAGGGTCTCAACTGCTCATCTTAAGCCCTCCGAGCATCCTGAATGGAGCCTGAGTCCCACTGAAATGTGCTTTCCTTGCTGGAGGTCAATAGCCATAGCACAAATTGTTTCTGACAACACTTTGGGCTGAATCAGTCAACTTTTGCAGCTCAGTATAACTGCAAGGAATTTTGTGTCAGTCTTCACCAAAGTTGAATCCTTTTGCAATGCTAAGGGCTTGGGCTTTGATCTGTACAGACACAATCTCACACATGGCCTAATAGCACTAAAAAATAAATTAATTGTAGCTCTACATGGGTTTGGACAACCAGAGCCTAATACAAACCAATCTTTTTAGTCACTGCCCATAGTGTGGCTCAAATCTCCTGGAGACATATGCCATCTGGCCAAGAAGGATAAATTTCAGTTCCCAAATCTGTCCACTACAAAAACAAATGGTTAAAGAGCAGTGGTTAGGGATGGAGGGGGGGGAAGGGAAGAAAAAACATTTTTACTCTTCATGCCAAAAAAAAACACCTGAGAAATGCCCCAGTCCATGCACCTGACTCCAACTCCACCACCCCATAAAAAACTCCATCAGAGCAGACCTTCAGCTCATTGAGCAGCCCTGCTTCCTGAAGTTATCTCCACCTCTCTGGTCACTCTTGCTTGTAGCTCCCTACTGTGTATTATTTGCTCTTCACTTGCATGGCCCAGCTGTGAAAGAATGAATTGGCTACAGTCCTGCTGTTCCCAGGCAAAAACATCAGATCCCTGAGGATGCTTCTTTTGAAATGCTTCAAAGCCATGGAGCACAGAGCTAATAGACACCCTGATCTCCTCCTGGCCACTTCTTGTGACAGTCAACCATAAAGCAATGGCACTAGCACACCCAAGGCCCAGGTTTAATAGCTTGAGCAGCATTTTAATCCCCCTCCACACATCTCTGCAAACCAGTGCACAAGCGTTGAAGCCTCACTGCCCACATGAAGCCAGACTCCAAAGCACTTTTGGCTTGTTCTGGTCCTTCAAGCAGCAGCAAAATGGGTGCTAAAGGCTTCCAAGACTTAAGAGACACCTGCTGGCTTGCATTCAGAAATAGCCAACATGCTCAAGTGATCTCCCTGCTGGGTAATGAAAACTTCAGCTGGGATCCCACCACACCTATGGCTGTGATGGCAGAGGATGGCTGACTCATCAAGATGTAGGATAAGGAGAAAATCAGACTTCGCTCTCTGCCTTGAAAACTCAGGTGCGCGTAGGGGCAGGAGGAAACAAATTGTTCTGTGGCATTCAAGCATCTTCCAAACAGAACAGGTATCAGGAGAAAACAAACAGACCTGAGTACAGTGCTGTGTACAGAAGTGAACTAATATCAAGCTTGACTGAAAAAGTTGATTAAATTAGTTTAATTTAAAAGCCCAAACAAACCCTGAAGGAGGTTCTTTGTTTATTGCTTTTTACCAACAGCATGCGTTACTGAAGAAGCACCATGTGGGCATGAAATATTTATTCATTAAATCTTTCATAAAGCTCCACACTATTGGTTTCACTCAGGATATATTTATAACTTGTCAAAAGCCCACAAAAAATCACTGCTTTCCTTTCCCCCACCTCCATCCCCCCTCCAGACTGTTTATAAAAGGATTAGGCTTCCAGTTTCCGTTGCAATAAACCTGATCCCCAGCTCCACTGCTGCTCGTACAC
>VWZY01008846.1:695250-720290 GCA_013399075.1 Chloroceryle aenea
CTCTCAGAAGCAAAGTCTGCCAGGAGCTACGTGGGGCTGGTGGGGGGATGCCAAGCCACGATATGCTCCAGCAATTTCCAGCTGCTGTGAGCTCCCAAGAGACAGAGTCAGCTAACACGGCTCCTACTAGGGCAAACTTCAGCCCAAACAGCCCTCATCTCTTCACCCAAAGCTGGCATTATTTTTACCTCCCCTCCTCTCCTTCCCTCTGCCATCATTAGGAAAGCATATTAAAAAAAAGCTATTTTTTTATATCCTCGTTAAGTATAATCTGTTAAATGTTCTATGCCAATACATAAAGCTGCCTACTATGCTAATAGAATATTTAATTGACATTTATTTGCTGAGTAGTTATTTATGCTAACGTCACCCCTGCATAATTAATAGTCTGTTAAAGTCGACTTGAAAAGCACACATAAAACACTGTACTGGGAGTCATTTGCAGTATTTAAAATAAAGGAATCCTGCAATCTATTTACATGAGGTTAGTCCAAACTTGGTTTTGATGGAGTAAGAGGATAAGGACTGGGTAAAGAGGAAAAAAACCACAACCGAACTATAGACTATTTCAGAAATATCCCCAGTCTTTGACAGTACAACCTGCCAAAGAAGATTTCCGAGTTTCATTTTACTTGGCTTGAGGGCCCAGTTTTTAGCTTATGTAAAACAGTGAATGCCTACTGACTCTCTCCTGCCTCAAGCTCTTAGGAAGTAATATTTCAGGTGAGCCTTCAGTGAAAGAGCTCAACTGGAGCCAGATCTGCTCTCAATTATACCAGCAAACTCATCTCAGATTAAGTCAGTGGAGGTGAGCCAGCTCCTCACAAAGATAAAAGAAGTCGTCCACCCTGCCCATCTGATCCGTCTACCTGTACTGTAATCATAGACCTGCAGGCACAGTGTAAGTTTTATTTCCTCTGGGATGAGATTGCCCATGGAAAGTTGGCTTTGGTTTAAAAAAACCCCACATCCATGATCGCATTTTCTGAGAGAGGAGCTCTGGAGGCCTTTGACTATTTTCAGAAACATTATCTCTGGGTCACCCTCTGAAGAACCTGTGGACAACCTTTGCAGACACAAGTAACCTTCAGGACTGATTCTGAAAGGCAACTCTAAGGGCCACATCATCACCATCTTCCCTACCTGTTCCCCTCAGAAAAGCCTCCTATGCATCCAGGGAGTCTTGAATGACACCAAATCCACACCCCAAGCAGAAAATGATTGCTCAAGGCTTGCTCTCCTCTTTGCTTGTGTCTCACTATCTCCTCGTACTGCTTCTGATCCCATCTTCTCTGAATGCCTCTACCTTCTGCTGTAGTTTGGCCCCACCATCTATTCTAACCACTACATCCATCAGTGATCCCACCAGAGGACTAACAAAGGGGAAACAACAGCGCAAAGTTAGATTCCTTCTATCTATCTATTTATCTACCCAACATCTTGCACACAAATCTATGTTCTGCCCAGAATCAGATCGAGCACTTTCAGTGACATTCCCCTCCTTTGGCCTGGATCCAGGAAAAAAGTTAACCTGCCCAGAGTGAAACACAAAGATCTGTTTCAAATATTGACCAAGTTATGACATTTGCCTTCACAGATAGTCTAGAGAGGCAAAATGCTTTACATCCACCATTCTGAAAGGCCTATTTCACTTGATGAAGCTCAGCACCATTCAAAAGGGACACACTTCATCCCAGGATCAAGCTTTTAGGCTTTAGTTCTCCTTGTATTGATGGAACAGAAAAGTACAGGTTGCTTTCCTACATATAATCACAGTATGACTGATCAGCTTGATCATCAAATCCAGGTGTAGATGGTGTTCAGAGGTTTTCCCCTCTGTACCAGCTCATTGTAAAAATCAAAATATAGACCTGGTTCTCTCCCCGCTGTATTTCTTTACATCTCCAGTCTCCTCCACCTCCTGGTTTACACGGCAAGCAGACTTGAGCTCACTGTGAAGATCCGCAGACAGAAATGCCCTATTTGAATTTCCATCTGTCAATAACATTAAAGCAGAACCACGGCGGCAATTACGAGTGCACACAATAATCTTGTTGTCCAGTGTCTTTAGCGCATCCCAGAATGAATTAAGATAGTGCCAGGAGAGATTCGACTCTGTTGGCTCAGCTGTAAATCTGCAATCTGTACAAAAACACCCAAGTGTCAATCAAAAGACGTTCCCGCTCTCCGCGAGGTTCACAATGCATAATTTAGCTACTGCACTTGTCAGGTTCTCCACGCTGCTCTTCTACCCGATGGTAAATGTGTTCCCGAACCCAACTGTCATCAACAAAGGAAAACAGCACATGGAAATAACAGGCTCAAGAAGGCAAGAGGCCTCTTTTTCTTTCACAGTTAAAGGAATTGCTAGTAAGAGAAAGTTTAGTTAGACTTTAATTTTTCATGCTCAATGGGTAAAAGCATCCCAAAGGATGGAGGGTGTTGAAAAACAACCACATCGGCTCTGGGCTGAGGAGGAGTAGGACACTTGGGCAGGACACGGGAGAAAATAAAGGCTGACCCTGTTTCCATGCAAGCTAATACAATGAGGAAATTTTAACTAACTCATGGAAAGTCCATGTCGCATCCAACCTATGTAGTGCAGAAAACAAGCCCTGCTGTACCACCCTTACCACTGTCAAGGAACTCTGAAGCAGGTTGACCTTCCTCACATGAATTACAATTGTCAGAAAGGATGAAAATTTCACACTCAGCTACATCAAGCAGTAGCTACCCACTGGTCTACACCACAGTTAATATGCAATAAAAGAGAAATCTATGTCCCAGGACGTGACTTTAGAGCTGATCACTGCCAAAGCTACAGACCATAAGGACAGCTTCACACTTGCCTCAGCTAGTTCATGAATAAACATCCAATTCATTCAAATGAGTTCTATATTAACTAATTTAAATAATTTTCATTTTGCTTTGAATGGTAAACAGATCTATTCTGCCAGGATAGTTGAGTTTGCAATTCAAATTATGCACCGATTTGTAATGAGAAAAATATAATTAATGGCAAAGCTTGAAGTAACTACAATTTTACTCCTCTGCTTTCTTGCAGGGAAGGAGGGGTGGAGGGTGAAGCCCACAGGCACTCAGGCTGTCCTGCCACAAGCCAATACATTTTATTGTAATCTCAAGTATTTGGCTCGAGCAGCCCTATTCTAGCACCCTGCACCATAATGTCAGGGGAGGACATAACATGACTTGACATTATACTCACAGGCACTATGATGCAATACTAACGTCACCCAATAAATAATCATGTAATAGTCTGTAAATTAAATGACTTCCTTCTATTGGGATCATAAACAATAACTATTTGGCAGCTGCCCCTTAAAAGCTCTGCGTGTGCTGAACATTAAATCAAGCTCTATTGATCTGCTGAAGTGAACTGGCTCATTTTTTTGCATCTCTCTCCCATATAATGAAAATTCTTCACCCTATCACTCTGTACCATTCTTGTCTGGCATCACATTTATAAAATGAGTTCCGATCAGTCCAATCTGATTTGTAAACAGAAGCAGAGCACTGTCCCAGTTCTGGCATTGGACCTATTAAACAAGTCCTTCTTAGCAGACCTGGTTTTAACCAAAGTCTTCAGCTCCTGATTAATATCAAACCCTAATGACAGATAACTGGCCCTCAGCATTCTGTCTGCACGGTCTTGCCAACAGATATCCTCATCGTAATCAGGATGTGCATAACCAGGCCCTTAGAAAATGGGTCCATGCAATTTGGAGCTGGCTCTCATTTCTTCCAAAGGTTTGCCAACAAAATAGTGAGCAATGCTAAAAAGGCAGAAAACCACCATGGAGTTCAGAGAGAACATCACTTTATCTATAACCAATGCAAAGTCTGACCCTGCAGGCTTCACCAGATAAAACTCTCAGCACTGCACTGAAGTCTGGCTCATTAAGATACATTCACTGATCAGCAAAGCAATTAAGCACAGGACAAACTCCAGACATCTGTGCGCAGCGAGTCCAGTACTCACAAGCTACTTTCAGAAGTTGGTCATAGAATTACAGAATGGTTTGGCTTGGAGAGGATCATAAAGATCATCTAATTCCAGCCCTCGGGCCACAGGCCACTAGATCAGGCTGCTCAGTCACATCTAACCTGGCATTGAGCACTTCAAGGGAGGGGGCAACCACATTCAGAGCTCAGTTCTCCCTACAAAAGACAAGAGGCACTCCTGAAAGTTCAGCTGCTGCCCCGTGGTGTCCCCGTGGGAGCTACAATCAAAAGAGAAGCCACCTTCGACTGCAGGCCGAACTTTCAGGCCCAACACCCAGAGCGCCTTTGTGACTTATGAACCCATTTAGGACCCCTCTCTTTTCCAAGAGAGAGAAGTCCTGAAGGCTCAGATCCTCCTGGGCATTTCAGATGCCTCATGCCAAAATACAACTCAAGCTCTTAAATGCTTAAATCTCTTTTGAAATTACAAACACCGCATTTAATTTACTCTTTCTGAAAACCATACTAAGACGTATTCAATAGAGTTTATTCACCAAGAATGGAAGGGGGGGAGGAGAGAACAACCCAAATTTGGGCAACTGTCCAGTTTTAAGGCCTGGGTATACAATTACATCACCCAGACAGAGAAGAAACATGGTATGATGCACTGCACATTTGCAGTCAGTCAAGCAAGACAATTCACATGAAGTGCCTACAACCCAGAGAGCAGATTCCAACACCTCCATGAAAAACCGTTGCCTCTGGTTATAAGACAATCGTTATTTTCTATTACAACCGTCGATAAGATCTCCTACCCCTTGACCCTTGCATTTTGAGATTTAGTGTACGGCACCATACACCCTTCTGGTAACACCAATTATAATCCATAGTAAAAGGTAGTTTAAGAGACCAATAAATAAAAGACTTAACCCTTCTCACATCAGTTTGATTTACTAGGGCAAAACCAAGAGATTTCTCATCCATATTTGTCTTCCAGACTTTTTTAAGCAATGAACCCTCTATTTATTCAAAATACACTGATGAGAACAAAAGATAAATTTCTCAGAGTTCAGCTTACACAAGGCAGGAACGTCAGCTCTGATTCAGACCACGTCTACAGCACCCTTCAGTGGAAGTCAGGCAACACCTACACCAGGAGAATGCACACCTGGTGCACAACTGGCACGTACACTTTTGTCAATGGTCACATCTAACAGAAAGCAGAAGAATAACTTGAGCAGCACAGTCCTTAAATGAGATTTTTCTTAAGCATATGCACAAGCTGGAGGCTAAATATTCATCTCTTCTTCCCTTGATCCAGAATAAATGGGATATATGGCAGGAAAATGTATGAGTAACAGTGATAAATATGCCTCTGCTTGGAGCTACATCATGGTGAAGATACCCAGCTGTTCTGCTGATATACATAGCCAAAAACACAACCATTTTAATTACACCCTAGGGATCAAATTGTATTCTTAAACTTTTCCACATGGGCCACTCAGTAACCTACAGGTCTTGCATTCAGCTTCTGTGCTCCTAAGAGCTGATAACCAGGACATGCCCTAACCCAAGACAACCAAATTTTGCCACCATTCATCATGTGTATCTGCCACTGGAATTAAAAGCTGCAAGAATCTGGCAATGGAAGGTCTTGAACTTTCAAGGCAAAACACTGGCATGCACAGCCAACTTCTGATTTTACACCCAAACTGATCTTGCTTATTTTAGTTTGTTCTCCCTCTAAACTTCATCCTTCCTTCCTACAAGAATGAGACAATTTTCTCCCCCAGCTGAAAATCACAGCTTTACAATTTCCTTGTTAAGGCAGCTTCCTATAGAAGCACCTTCTGTGCTTATCAACCAGGTCAAAAATGCTTTTGCTAGAGGCTGACTGGCAAAGTCAATCACCCACTGACTCATGGGGACCTGACCCTGACTTCATCTCCCAACACCAGTTGAGAATCTGGAGTATCCATTCCAGACTGACTGTTAAGTCTGGAGTTTAACCACCAGCCCAATACTAAAACATGACCCTAACAAAACACACAGAACTCACCATCTGGAGGCATCAGGACCTTGTTATTCTGCGTACACCAGCCAACTGGGTGAAGATCTGCTGTCATCACATCACACCAGAAATCTGCCCTGCGGTCATCTCCATAGCCACAGTAACGAAGCAGTAAGAGCTGTCCACATGTTGTAATGATTGTAGCCACCCAATACGTGTCCGGATTGCTCTTGTTTGCCACTTCTAATTTCATCCCAGGTTGGAAACTGCTTTGAAGGCTGATTTCAACCTTACAAAATGAGAAAGACATGGTGTTACCTTTTTGGCAGGGAGACCACTCCCTCCCCAGCTGAGCAAAACAATGCTGCCATTACAGAGCAGCTCTTAGGATGGGAGTTGACTATGCTCCTCCTTAATCCAACCACCTCCTTCACAATCTGTCCAGGCAGGATCATTCCTACTTCACTGGCATGTACCTCGTCAGTCAAGGTCCTGCACGCTCTAAAGAGGCCCTCCAGCAGTAGTTAGCTCAGCTGCACTCCATCTAAGAGAGGACTGGTACCCATCTTAGCATCATAAATCTCACTAATGAGCAGGAAAAGATAGCGTAACTCAAGTGAAGGTGCATTTCCCACGACACAGCTCCATTGGGCAAATCACAGGACACATGCAAGGTAGGAAGAGCAGGTACTAAGAACCTCTAAGAACTAAATCAACAATTAGTCAGGTAACAACACAAGCCTCTTCAGTCTTGACAAGCATTAAAGGCTGAATGCTGTACCAGGCAGACCAAGGACAGCATTACCTCTAAATCCATACCTAGCAGCTCAAGCCTCAACCACTTTGCTCTCCCAGCACCCTGGTAACTAAGGTATGATGATCAATCACTGAAAGAAGCAAATAGTTTGAGTTGCCGTCTTGCCATCTGATGGAGATGTTACTTCCTTTTATCTCACCAGTGACAGGTCACATGCAACTTGCCTTAGGACACTGGAGATGCCCGTGCATCTCTTCTGGGACACTGCAGGAACCACTGTTAAACACTAGGGCCTGCTGTGGGCACATCATACAGTATCTTCCTAGGGTCAGCAGGATGCCTCTAGCTGCTGTTAATAAAGAAGAGGTGGATTTTGGTTCAGATGCCAGACTTGTCTTCAGAAGACCATCCAAAACATAGTCTGTGAGATGTTTGAGGACAGTTTCTTACAGGTTTCTCTCCTGCTGAAACCAGAGAGATTATAAAGCCTGGCTTAAGCCTGTCTCTGATTAACTTCTCATTTAAATGACAGGTTAAAATGCCTCTTTTACTGACAGAGATAAATATAATACATTCTACTTGGCCACCAGACAACTTCACAGACTTGGGGATGCCAAGTTGCAAAGAAAAGACTCCATGTCAGCAGTACTCTCTCATTCATCCCACTCCAGCTTAGGACACCAGCGCTGCACGAAGTTCTTTAGCATTTGCAGGTAACAACACTTCACATACCATTACTTGTGTGGGCACTTTCTTCAGCATCACTGCCTCAAGTCACGTGATAGCTGATGTTGGAAGGGACCTTTGGAGATTATCCAAGATTGAAGAAGGTCCGTGACATTCAGGACTTAGTCATAAGATAGGATCTTAGCTCTTGGGTTGCTAAAGGTCCTCATAATTATCCAAGATATGTGTTCATTTGTAGTTCTCCTTGTGCTCACCATAAGTAAAGATCAAAGTGGTACTCTGGAGGCAAGGGACTTGTGACTGGAAATCACATGAAGAGTGGAATCAGACAGACAGAGAATACAATATTCTATGATGACTTTTCAGGTTCCTGGCCAACCCAATGTTTTCATCTTCAAGGGCTTCAGGAAGCACAAAACCTTCACCTGGATCTGGCATTTGGGTTCAGGCCTGAAGCAGAAACCTGGCACAAAAGGCTCTCTCCAGTCAGCTGCTGGAACAAGGATAAACTCTACAACAAGAATTTCCCTGTAATTCTCCAGTATAGAGAATTATGGTCCTTGATCCTGCAATACTCCACTGTTGTTAAAACAGAAGCACAACAGGGAATGGAGGACTGTGTTATTTTTCACACATAGACAGAAAAGAGGTTTTTAATCACTGCAGCTCCTTACCCCTTCAAAACTATCCAAGAAAGCACCTGGAGACAAAGATGCTTTAATAGCATGACAACAGTCATCCAAATAAAAACTTGGCTTAAAGTAGCAACAGATTCCTCCAGAAGCTTTCTCACTGAGGCACAAGCACACTGTTCCCAAAGGACATCTCTGCCAGCAGACTCAGCGTAAGACAACCCAGGGCATCACAGCTAAAACCATGCTCTTTCACCAATGTGCACATCCTCCAGAGCACACAGACCTGCCAGGTGAAGCTGTGAGAAGAACCAGTGTGGCTGATGAGCAGCTGTAGCCAGAACAGGCTGCTACCTCCATCTGATGGGTCAGGTAGGAGGATGAACAGCACTACCCTCATGGGACATGCAGCTGAGGACAGAGAACCACCATGAGCTGTCCCGGCTTGAAACAGATAAAACCATCACAACACCTTCCCCCTAGGGCCCAACATCTGACAGCAGTCTTGTGGTTGAATGACAAAAGATGTCCTGGAAAAATCTACCAATGTGGTGCCATCTGCGTGCCTTTGACTGTGATGAGGAACTCATACGTCAGCTTAATTTCTGTCTCGTGTCCTCAGGTGACACCACACATGGAGCTGAATAAAGAGGCTAAACAACTAATGGTGGATTGACAAGCTGATCCCAAACAACAACATCCTTGACTCTGATGGGCTTTGCTTGGAGACAGAGTTCTTTCTTCAAAGCTCTGATCTCCATCAGTGAAGATTTCAGACACTTTGAATGCTTCTTGCTCTAACACGGACCAGAACCACAGACCATGCTGGCACCATCATGGCTGTCTATAGGAGCCACGCTCATCCAGGAAGAGTATCATCGACACAACTACTCAGTTCCCATGCTCCTAAGACAGCATCTCCAGAAAGATGGTTTCCTATGAGCCATGCTGAGCTCTAGTGCTGAGTGACCCTGCTAGCCAGTAAATCATGAATTAAGAGGACAACCTAGGAGAAATAAGGCAGTCTTGAGAGATGAATGTCAACAGGTTGAGATGGGCAGAAATTAATAGAGAAGAAAAAAATAGATTAAGAGGGGAAAAAAAACCACCAAACAAAAACGTGCATTATAAGTAAAAGGTGAGCAATGGAAGCCCTCAAAAAGAGAAAATTTGAACCCATGGCAGAGGATAAGACAGTGGCATAGACAGTGCTCTGAGCTGTGACTACAGATGATGCAGACACACCAAGTTCACCTAAAACCAGATGGGGGCCATTCCCATGCAGGCTGCCACATGCACAGAGAAAAATTCACCAAGAAAACTTCACCAAAACTTCACCCCAAAAGGGTCAGACCCCAATTCAGCTCTCCAGGGATCCCCTGAAAACCAGATGAGGGAACGTGTGCAATGCCCACGAGGCTCAGACAAAGCACGTACGTGTTTGAAGGAGGTGTGGGGAGCAGCGCTGGCTCCTGTTTCCTCCAGGAACTCGTCCCAGTTGAAGTCTGCATCCTCAATGCTGGAGCCCTCATCTGTTCAAAAGAAAAAAAAAAAGTAATAAATAAATAAGAAAGAGAAGCTGCCTAAAACACAGCGAAAGGCGGCAAAAGTTGTGTCAAAGAGTTGGAGGTGAGAATAGCAACTGGCATAAATATCAACACAAGGGAAAACAGAAAGTTTGGTTTCAAGATCTGTTTTGACCGGCTCTTGCTATGCTTCAGCAGATTTTGGGACAACAGCAACCAACACTTTCAGACCAGAAATGACTCTGCTTTCATGGCAGTGGGGGAAGAAACTCATCACACTGCAACAGGCACTTGGGTTTGTTTATTTGGTATTTGATGACTCTCCTGCTGCGAGGGAGGCAGCTGCCCGTCCACTATCACAGGGGTACAATGGTCTTGCTCGTGTCCCAGGAGTGGGTCACCCAGCACTGTCAATTACAGCAGCATCCTAGAGATAACATTAAAAGATGCCTCTGTTGGCTGAGCAGTGTGTAGAGCAAACACCCCAACCACAGGGCTAGGGAGCCCGATTTTCAGTCCTGACAGCCTTACTCTTTTTCCTCAGCAGCTCCCATGCCTCTCTCTCCCATCAAGACTACTCTGTGGGAGAGGGAGGCTTGGCTGCTTTCCCCCAAATCCCCCACTAGCCCTCACCAGACCACTATCAACTTCTTGCTCCCTGCTGTTGTCCGTGCCTCATTTCAGATTTGGGGCTCTGCATCTTACCTCCCCCATCTGCACCACTGCCCCAGATGAACCCCTTGATATTTCTATTCTTTATTTTATTACTGCACCGAGCAGAGACCTGAGGCCTCAAACCATCACTGAAACACACAGAGCAATAATTAAAAATAAATCTTCTTTCACTTACAGAAAAATCACCCAAATCTGATTGTTTTCATTTTGTTCCCAAGCAATCTCTGAAACACAGTTTCATCCCCAGAGCAAAAATATTTACAGTCTAGCAACGAGCTCTTTGCAATAAGCATTTATCAGGCAAGTTCTGCAAGACCCTTACCTGCCCAAACATTCATCAGTGTGGTCATGATGTAATTAAAGTGACTCATGACAAACTGAATTAAGAAACCTCCCAAGACAGTTTTATGAAGAAAAGAGCAGGGTTAATTTATTGCAATTATTCTACAGGTCTCCAGTTTGCAGGACCAGAAAATTATGTTGTGCAATGGGAACCTCTCATCATTAGAAGGGGAAGACACAGGTTTTATCTGCTGCCTATGGAGCCAGATGTATGTAGGCGAGGGGGGAAGAGAGTGGATCAGAAGAGGGTTTTTGAGACAGAGCTGGTGGAGGGTAAAGATCTGTCTGGGAGTTCCACGAGGAGCACTGAGCTGTCACTGTTAAGCACTTTGCACGCTGCTTCATCAAGTCTAAGGTCTGATTCCTTGCCTTAAACTCAATCAACCTGCTTACATGTAAATCAAGATGTAAATCAACATTTACTCCCATGATAAAGCAGCTACCAGATGACTTTTCAACTCAGCAATACAAAAAAAAATAAACCAACCCCAGAATACAACGTGAAAATACACAGATTCAACACAGAATAAGGGATCGGCTTTGTTTTGTTTCTTGCAATCACTGCCAAAACCTCCAGGCACAGAAGCTGGGTCTACTCGAGATATTTGACCCAAAATGAGGAGTTTGTTCATTCTTGACCAAAAATAAGCCACAGCTTAACCACAAGGTATGAGCTTGGTGCAAAGATTGCTGTATCATGCAGGCAGGCAGCTTAGATGATCAGGGAAATTTTTCAGCCTTAATGTCTGCAACCCCATGGAGTTCATGTTTTAGAGACTTCAAAGGCTGAGCCTCTAAAATGAACTATGTTAGTCCATGAGTAGATGGGCAGATAGGGTTATCCATCCTAGGCTTAAAATTACTCTGATGCTTCAGCCACTTTTTACCCTGAGCACAACCAGTCCCTGTCCCACTCAAAGTCAGAAGCATCTGACATGAAAAGCTGAAAGTGTATCCCCTCTCCCCGGTTGCTCCCTGCTTCTTCATCTGTTCATCCCTGTGGCATTGGGATGGGCTGCTCAACAACAATAAGGACATCTGACATGGACAGGACACTTACAAGTCAGCCCCAGGGTCTCATCTCCTCTGCTCAGATACTTCCATTTCAGAGCATGAGGCATTTTCCTCAGCC
Source organism: Chloroceryle aenea (assembly GCA_013399075.1). Taxonomy (NCBI): domain Eukaryota; kingdom Metazoa; phylum Chordata; class Aves; order Coraciiformes; family Cerylidae; genus Chloroceryle; species Chloroceryle aenea. Next base: position 706,976 of record VWZY01008846.1, read on the forward strand.
CAAGATGCTCTCTCTCTATTTTCAGGTTTCATTCCTGCCTTTTAGCTCTAACTTGCCAAGTGCAGGCAAGTATCTCCTTTTCTCCAGCCTTCCTCAGTACTCTTACAGGAAGGAGTCATTCCACAGGGCAGTGGAAGCAGCGATTTTTATGCTGTTCAGTATATAACCTTCAGACCTTTGCAGGGGAGAAATGTCCCCAGGGTGGCAAAATCTTGCCCAGGTTTTGGCAACAGTGTGTTAACTGTTAGTATATGGATGCAGCAATTCCTCCTGTGCTTCATCATCTTACTACCCATGACCTACTCTGCCACATGTGAGCAGAGAGACTCACTGGCCCCACTGCTCCTACAGCCCCATCAGCAGGTTCAGTCGCATGCAATCCAGCAAAGCTCACAACAGCACCTGGGAAGTATCACACAGACCTCTCCTTTCTAAACCCAAATAGAGAAGCTTCAAGACCCTGGGGGAAGACAGCACGAGAGTTGCAGCCTTCTCTCTGTCAATCCATTTCTCTTGGACACATCACAGTTCTGACTCCTCTACTGTGTTTTATCTGCAGACTTCATCAGGAAATTACTTCTACAAGGTCTGTAAATATAATGTCAGAGTACTCATTTAATCACAGCATCAGCGGATTATTTTGCTTTATCACAAAGGATTTTGAACAGACTAAGTTGCCAAAATGTTTTTCTTTTTAATGGACTTTATTCCCTCATAGAAATCTGGTAGAAGGGCATCCAAAGCTCAGAAAGCATGGCCCAGGGATGGGATCAGCCCAAGGGACCCAAGCCCATCCACGCACATAAAGGGACTTTGCACAAACCACCTCACCCATTAGAAAATCCCTACTGCTGAGGTGCAGAGAACACCTCTTACCAACCTTATCCCCCAATTCAAAGGCAGAGGAAGAAATGCAAAGTCTTTTAATACATGACAAGGAAGACTGTGCCCACTTGAGAAGCAGCTACCACAAAGCTGATCTGTTCATCACTCCTCAAGTCACACGCTCCAAGAACAAAGTCCTGGCTCTGCTGGAGAGCTGCAAAACCCCAGGTGCCAACATTTCACAGAGCACCCTGTGAGATGATAAATAAAGCCTGCTTTACATATCAGCTCCCTTTCCAATCATTGGTACTTAGGCCCAGTGCTCTTTCTTAATGAAAGAGTCAAGGCTGACTGGCCTACAATACGGTGATGTACAAACAAGCCCAGGATGGCAAATAAAAATCAACAAGTCATTCTGTGAGCCTCTCAATGGCTTTAAAGTGCTCGCACATTGACACTATAAAAATGCAACTGTTCCAGCTGTTAACAGCCTCCCGGGATGTTTGGCTATGGGAAATAAAAGGGATGAAAGACCCAAAAGGCAATGGCTCCAGAAACAAGATTTTTCCCAGACTTCACTGAAGGAAAATGTATTTGTGGAAAATTATTTAGCCCTGTTATTTACAGCACAAAGATACATTCACAACTCTGAGTAGATGGAGAACTGAAACGCTTTAGTGTAAGCAACAAAGATGGAAATGTTCCCCTCTGCTGCAGCCAGGCTTAGCTTTTTTATCCTCAATGGGGAGAAGCAGGCAGCTCCAGATGGCAACTCAACCCAAAGGCAACCCAGCGCCTGTGCTAAAATGGGATGACTTCCTTTCTTGAGCTGTTATTGCTCTCATCACTGGTGATACAGACAGCAACAGCTGACTAGGTTTTACAAGGTGTTTTAAGACACCTCAGCTCCAGATTCAGATCTTTAACTCTCTATGACCCTCAGCAGTCATATCTATGAGTCAGTGTAGAAGGGAGGCTCTTTTTCTGGTCCATGGAAGCATACAGGCTCAGGAAAATCACTGAGTCACTATGAGAAACAAAGAAACCAAAGGCTGGGTGGCCAAATCTCTGAGATGCTGATGGAGAAAGAGTGAAAAACAGACCAAAGACACAGCTTTGCATAGGACTTCAGCACAGCACTGACCAATGAAGCACAAACAGTACCACAGGAGAGAAGATGATGCAAAAGGCACTGAAAGCAAAGCATGCAGAGTTTTAAAGCAGTCACTCAAAAAAAGGCCTTCAAGCTGTACAACCATTCCCAATGCTCCCCTGGCACTATGACCATCCCCACCTCTACCAGTGATGAGCTGGAGGGCTGTTGAGAGTGAAGACAACCTGTGGGGGAGAAGGAGAGCTCACCTGAATCAAACTGCTCCATGTTTCCATTGGCTGGGCTCTGACCCTTCTCTGGGGAGAGATGCTGGGTCTCTGGCATGGTGGCAATGAACGATGTCCTTGTCTCCATGGTTCAGGGGAAGAGGTCTTGCCTTCCTAATTCATCCTGCAGCAGGGAGCACCTAGAGGACAAGCTAAAAGAAAAAGAAAACACGGAATGATTTGTTCTGACACCAACACATTCCCTCAGCCTTTCCTAATGGTTCTCCAGTTCTCTCATGTTGATTGTAACCCTTCAGTCCTGCTCTTTCCTCCAAGGTGAAGCTAGAGTTGGATGAGGAACCACAACAAAGGACCATAGTGGCAATAACATTGTAAAAGCAATAACAACAATAAAGAAGATGAGGTAGTAAACAGCAACCTAAAGATTCACACCTCAAAGTTCAGTCCAGGTCCCTGTGAAATATATCTCACATGGTGTTAGCTGTCAAGCCAGTTGGAAGTCAAGGGCTGGACTTTATGAAGGATGGTTGAGTTGGTCTTTCCTGCCCCCCTTTCTTTTTTTTTGGCATGGATTCTGACACCATAGAGGCTGGTCTTTCACTCTGTGTTGATGATACAAGGAGATTCACACCTCAAAGTTCAATCCAACTCAACCATCCTCCAGCAAGTCCAGCCTTTTACTTCCAACGTTCTGACACTCTCTACTGTGCGAGTCATATTTCACTCCACAAATATTCAAACTTCCAAAGGGGGAGACTTGTGATAATGAAACAGAGGAAACACTGAAGGGAAAACAGTTGTGAGAAACAGGAATCATTGTAGAAAAATCAAGCTCAGCATGAAAAATGCAGATACCCTAATGAAGCAGTGCTGGCTGCAACTGTTTTGTGAATGAAGACTGACTTAAGGTAGCTGCACAAGTTAGCACCATGCAGGGTAGCAAATACTAACTCAGGAATAGATTGGGTTACGTTGGCAGAGGAGATTCTTCTAGAAGGCATGACCACAGTAAATACCCAGTGGAGTAAAAACATGTAGAGATGAAAAATTATATGAGAGAGGAAATATAGACTGAGTAGATCTTGAATGGGGCACCAGACTAAATGAGAACTGTGTTTCTAGCTGCAGTAAGCCCCCAGACAAGCAATACCTAGAGATACACCTTTAGGAGCAGATGAAAAAGCAGCCCAAAGTGAGCTTTTCAGTAAAACTCTCCGAGGTAGTGATGAATTATGAGGTGTCAAAGGAGGACTGAAAAAGAGAAACCAAGAACTTGGGTTATGGGCACAGAGGGAACTGGCTATTCACACAAGATACATTAAAGCAAAGACAGGTAGTAGGGAAGTGTGTGTCCAGAATAGATGATGTGGAGAACTGGTCCTGCTTATTAGGGGATGCCCCCAAGACCTGCATGACAGAGAGGACTGTGCTGGCAGCACTGACACCAAATGCTTTGCAAGAAGCATAACTAAAAGTAGGAAAAAAGTTTACTGCCAGAGGCCAGGCAAAGGAAGAGGTAATAAGATTATAAAAATATTATGGGATTTTTTTTCAACTTTTACTACTCAGGACACATATTCAAGACCAGATATGGTGGTTATAAAATTGAAAGAGGGAGAGTGTTCTGTCGTAGATTTTTCATTTCCAGTTTTTAAGGCTGTTCCAATGAAAACTGCAAGGAAGAAATGGTCACCTGCGAGCAGTTATAGGGGACACTGGAAAAGGTGAGGAGCATGGCAAGTCTGAGTGTGATACCCATTAACTGAACCATGGTGGGACTGGCTGCTGGAGCAATCACAACAGCATCATGGTGACTTTAGGACAAGGAGTAATGATTTTAAACTAAATGAGGATAGATTTAGATTAGATATAAGGAAAAACAGGCTGCCCAGAGAGGTGGTTGATGTCTCATCTTTGGAAACATTCCAGGTGAGGTTGGCTAGGGCTCTGAGCACCCTGCTCTAGTTGCAGATGTCCCCGCTCAGTGAAGGAGGGTTGCACTAAATGACCTTTAAAGGTCCCTCCCAACCCAAAGCATTCTGTGCTTCTTCTGTGACTGCAATTAACCCATGCTAAAACCAGGGCTGCTTCACAAATCATCACTGCTAAAAGCAAAACACCCAGACAGGTGATGCCAACCCCCAAGTGAAGGTTATTTGGGCAAAGTTAAACCCCCATCCCCCAATTTGTCTCCCCACCCTCTGGGGTAGAGAACATGGTAATGAAAAGACAAAAAATGTTTTTATAAAAGGAGACTTTAAACCAGTTCAGAGCAACGTGCTTGTTGGTCTCTTTGCAAAGTGCTTAGCATTCTTCAAGCACTCCATAAATAATGATCACTTCCCCACTGAGATGGCCACTACAGCACTTCATCTTTATTCTTCATTGACATGAGACTTGCTAATGAATTAAGTGTATTATATACTATGACTATTTTGAGTGCAGCTAACCTCAGAACGTACATATCACTCATCCCTAGTGTATATTAAGTTTCAATTAACTATGAAACTAGAAGCAATCAGTCTCCTCAAAGTCAAAAAACACTACTTCTTTGGTAGAGAGAACTTCCGTAAATATCATTAATAATAAATTGGTCAAGTATCAGAATTTTACATCATGTTTGTTAAATGTGAGAGGAGGGGAGGTGTCAGCAGAAGCTAAACCTGGGGTAGATTCAGCTGTTTGCATTTTTGCCTGGACAATGATGGAATGTAATCTTGGTCTATTAAAAATCATTTCAAAGAACAGAGGGAAACAGGAGATCAATTTAAACACAACAAATCAATCATCTTAAACAGAACACAGGGGTTACAATATAAATGCCAAGAAGAAAGATAAGCCACTTGGTAATGCTGTTAAATCTTGTGACACAACTATGATGTTGCTAAAACAAAGTTATGAGCTGATAAAGAGCTGAAAGTGTCCAATCAGATGACAACAGTATTTGCTGCTTCTTATGCACCCAAGACCCAAATCTACCATGGGATCCATGAGAAAGGCCCATTCCCCTGTATCAGGGAATTTCCCCATTAGAAAATAAAAATGGATGAGAAAACCAGCAGGAATCTGCTGGAGATGTCTGCAACACAGCCAGGATCCATCCTCGGTCACCACATCTGGGGCTGGGCTTGAGTCCACTTCCATTAAAATGGACCAGTGCAGAACATCTCAGCCAGATTCGGCAAGATCATCAACATTTTTGTTTGTTTAATGTATTCTTTGCTTAAGCTATGGACAACTTACTCGTTTTGAAATGCCATGTCGAGAGCATCCACATCCCCAGAAAACCGGATCTGTCAGAGGCTGTAGCTTATTTTGGGAAGAACTAGTTCACCATTTATAGGAGGAGAACATTTAACTCTTTTCCCAGTACGGTGTAACAGCAATAAGACCAAACTCTTAGGCAAACAGAAGCTGGATGATTGCTCTGAGCCTTCGTGTTGATTTAACTAACTAGCAAAGGAAGCTGACATAGGGCATTAATTTTTCACTTCTTATTAATTGCTGCTAATTAACACTTCAAACAGAGTCCTCAGCCGTAGTGTTAAGAGTAGCATGTGGACATCAACATTACACAAGCAGCACACACATCGTTGCACTCCAAGTTCTCCATCAATCTGAAGAAAGTTGTGTCCACTGGAAACCAAATTAAGGACCGAGAGCCACAGTGCCGGGCTGTAAACCAGGGGATGGGAAACAACAGCAGAAGAAACTCAAGGTGACACTACACCAGACAGGAACACAAAGGAAAATACTATGAAATGCCTCTGAAGAAGCAGGGAGGGGGAAATTCCCTGGTTTCAGATCCCTTGTTCATTGTTTCAACACAATGGGGGTTCAAACTGATTCGATTCTTCCTCTACGCAGCTCCCATTCCCCTGGCATTTAATTCAGATCCAGAATCTTAATTCACAGGCAGAAAAAGCCAACCAATATAAAAAAGAATCTCTTTTATTTCCTTCTTCCCACGGCTGTCAGTCTCAGCCACACCATTATCTCAAACATGCTGCCTTGTCATCTCTATCAATATTGGCTCTTTGTAAAAGTGCCGGCGTTGGCTTCCTCATGCTATTTTACATTTTTCATCTCCTGTCGACTCCATTTCTTTGGAGTAAACCCCTGTAGGGAGAGGTCTCCTACCCGTGTACACAAATCCAGCACCCTACGGCTCTCCCTTATAGTTAGTCCTGAAAAACTTAGGTTCTTTCCTCCCATATGTGCTTGGTTAATTGGGATTGACATAAAAAAAAAAAGGGCAGGCTACTGGAACAGAGGATGCAAAAAAAGATCTTACATCCTTGAAACCTCCTGCTTGGATGGTGCATCAGTTTTGCCAATGTACTGCTGAGTCCTGAATGGTGGAGAAGTAGAAATCCTGCTGCTCTCCTAATTATCTGGCCCCTGCCTCCAAAATTTAGTACCATTCATTGACTTGAGATGGTCCCATCAGTGAGGAGCCACTTGATTTGTGCAGCAGGGCTGCAGTAAGGGCTGCCAGCATGAGACCATGTCCTCAGTGAAGAGCCCCTACAGGGATGTGGCCAGTGGGACAGTGAGTCCCTGGGCAGCTCCAGGGCTCACTGCATTTCCAGAGCTCAAGGCTAAGAGACCACCTCCAAGAGCATGCAAGCAATGTAAGGCAGTAAGTGCAGTCTCCAGCTCCCCAAAAAGCTAGTTCATGGGCAATGTGCAAATCATCCCATTGCTTTCACCATGAGGATGCAGAGAGCTCACATCGTGTCCGAGAAGAAAGTCTTCTCCTCTACTCAGAGGTCCCTAAATAAAGCCATAGCTCAGGCAGGACTGCTAGTGGTAGCCTGCCACAATATTTACAGCCCCTGGGCATCTGCACAATGCAAATGGAGCCTCGTTTGAAGAGCTATTGAACCCATCAAGGAACAGCTTTCACCTCTTAGAAAAAAAAAGGGGTTGTCTGTCAGACAAAGCACCAGTTGGAAAACTTTTAAGGATCACTTCTTCCAAATTCCTGTCTCTTTTTTTTTAAATATTATTTGAGAGCTTCCCACACCAAATGTTTTCACTTAAGTGACAATTTCTCTTTTCATATTGAACACCCCACAGGATTTTATTAGGGGCAAAGTACTGCTTTGAACAGCACTGTGTTGGTTCAGATGTGCTCTGGGGTGGAGGAAAAAACTCCCATCTAATCTGGAGAGTTAGGAATGTTTGCAATATTCAAATGTATGAAAAACAGCTGAATGGGGAAAGAGTATGATCTCTTTTCCATGTTCTTGGTGGATTGAGGAAGGCTTGAGAGGAAGGCTTGGGTTTAAACTGCAGCAGGGGACATTTGATTCAGGCATGAGAAGAAATTGCTAATAACAGATCTGGTGAAGAATTGGGATAAACTGTGGGAAAGGCACAAAGCCTTGCTTTTTGGAGGGGTTAGGTTGCTGATCTGTCCAGAAACAGATCTCGGTAGAGTTAATCCCTTCCCTGGGGTAAGAGATGGTCTGTACAAGCCATGGAGGTCTGCCACAGAGGTCCCTTCCAGCCCTCAAGCTCCAGCCACTCAATAGGGCTGATCTTTCTGCTCTTGAAATCAAGGATCAGTATCATTTGTGCAGCAGCACAAAAAATAAAGGACTAATCCTGAAGGGAGAGCATGTGAGAATGGAAAACCAGAGGAACCATCAAAGCAGGCACATTCTGGATTGTCCATCCTTGAAGAGGAAGAAGGACAGGAACCAAACTTCACTGAAGACACATGGTAAAGAATGGATTGTGTGAGGTGGTGACAGTCCTCAGCAACTCTGCAGGTCCCTGCTCTCCTCCCTTCTTGCACTGGTGTCAAAAGCCTTATACTTTTTATGCCAAGAGAGACAAGCCTGTTTCACAAAGCCAATTTTCTCATCCTCCCTGGCTGGCACACCCTGAAGCCCAGGATACACACAGAGATAAATAGCAGTAAGATAAGATAACAGAAAGTAAAATAAACCTAATTACAGAAACTAACTTGTTTACAGCACACAGCCCTGCAGTATTAGGGGAAAGAAAATAAAGAGACCGATGACAGGCAGGCACACAAGCTTAGGTACACATCCCACTCTTAGCTGCCCTACTTGTAAGTATAACCTGAGGACTTAAGAGATGGACTTAAAGCCAAAGCCTGCCACAAACTTCACTGAGGACTAGATCAAACCTCTAAAATTAAAAGGCTTTTTTTCATTCAACTTCCCTTCTCCAGAGTGAGCAGGAGGTTTTATAGACAAGGGCTGTAAGGGATCGCTGCCACAACTGTACCCCTGCCATCACCCCTGCTAACCCTGGACATCCTCACCTTCAGCATCCCATGAAGCACATGTGCACCACACAACACCATCCTCAGCACTCATGTCAGCTGGCTGGGGAAGCCTCCCAGATTTGGATGCCAACAGCAAGATCTGGCCCCAAACCGCCTCCTAGCACTGCCACAGCCAGCCAGGCAAGGCGAGCGGGTGCCTCTCCCCTGTCCTGTGTTCACATTACCCATGCTCATTCCAAACAGTGGTAAAATCCCCCTCCTGCCACAGCAGCAATACCTTACATCCTCTTTTCCAAAGATATAAATGTCAGAGTAAGGTGCTGGGCCAGGGAGAGGGAGGTCACCACCTGCTAATCCTTCTTCACAGCTGTTCTGTCACCTGTTAGGTGGCTTTCAGCATCTCCATGATTCATCAGGCAATTTCCATGATGTAGCCTCACTTTGTCTACACTTCCACCCACCTAGTGACCCAACATCCACCAACTACTTTGGGAATGCAGTATGTTTAAGATTAGGAATGTTCTAAAGCTCTCAGCTGAGTGAGGGCCCTGAAGAAGACCCAGTCAGTATCCCCAGTGCCCATTCTAACAGGCAAAAGAACTACAGGATGCACAGTGGCATCATCAACCATCTGCAATAACTTATCCTCTCCCACCTCTGTTTGAAATGGAGCTGAAACGAGGAAACCTTTTAGATGGGTAACTTCAAAATACACAGCAGCTTATCATCCTGAAATATCTCATCAGATGTTTACCATCCCAAAACACCAGCCACGTGGATCAAATAAAGTCTGTCAGACCCCCTGAATGGGACCAACCAGCCAAGCAATTGAAGTCACCCAGCAGAAAACACAAAACACTGTTTTCAGGGACTTAATATAGGGCCCAATTCAGGAGTTCTTCATCAGCCAAAACTCCCATCGCCTGGGGCAATCAGCTCTGCCTTGTACGCTGCTGTGCTCTGCAGCAGTCAGAGCTGGTTTCCAAAAAAAATATGAGATGCAAACCAGAATCCAGGAAACATCTGCCATCTGAATCCAACACTTTTTAGGAAAAATGACATTTTGGGTCTTGGCACTGTTTGGTTCATTTAGAGAGAACAGCTGATCAGCATTTGGGCTTAGTCCTACACACGCTTACATCCCTTTCAGTGCTTTCTCTACATCCAGAAGCAGCTTCACTGACTGACAGCATTTGCCAAAAAAATAATGAAGAAGAAAAAATTTAAAATCCAGCTATCTCCTGCCATCCCTTGGTACAACAGCAAGAAGAGGAGGACCCTTCCCTTCGCCAAGGGCATGTGACAGCAGACACCTGCCAAGGTCTGTCCAGAACCAAATTCCGCAAGGCAATTTAATGCAAGCATTCTGCAAATCACATTTGCAGTGCTAATTCCACCCCATTTCTCAAAGAAAAGAAAAAAAATATGGATTCCCTTTTTATTCCACAAGTGGCCTCTGAAAGATGCCATGGTGAACATGTGAGCTGCTCCAGGACATCCAGGTTGTATGTCCCACCATCAACCATACAATGGTGCATCATGGAATCTGCTCTTACATCTGCACCTTGCTCAAAACACCTTCCAAGAAACAGTTAAATATTCTTTTTTCTCATCCTTTCCTTAAAGGAATATTTTTAATGCATCCAGGAAAGCTACTGCTTTCCAGGCAAAAGTCCTGGCAAGGGACTTATGGCTCTTTAGACTTTTAGAATCCTCATCCCCTCGTCATCTCCTACACTGCAGGGGCAAGAAGAATGTCACCTCGTGGGTTTTAGTGGAGGGGTTTTATCTTCCTTGCTAAGCAAGTAATTGCAAAATTCTCCAATAACTAACTTATATTCAAAGTGGTTTTCTGGATTTTGCCCAAGAAAACAGGACTCCCTTGCACAAGCTGCCCAGTGATGTTAAGAGTATTAATCATGAAAGTAAGAATCATGAGTGAGAGCAAAAATAGCAAGGATTCTGCACGTTTTTTTTTTAAGCCTCACACCTACTCAGAAATGATCTCTCGGTCAGCTGCAAGAACTGCTTGGGGTTTTTTTCTTCCCCCTCCCCACTTTCTTTTAATTTCTATTTAATTTTAGAGCAAAATGCTTCTGATTCATAAAAATTGAGTAACTGTGAACATATTTTCCAAACCAGCCCGCTCAAGAATGCTTTGTTTAGGTCTTGCAAAAGGCCAATCTCAAAATAAACTTTTTCAGGGTTTCTTTTTAAATGTCAGCAACAGAATCTTTGCTCCTATTTCTGCATTCCTCTGATCTGCAACCCAAACATTTTTAATCACCATAGGAGTCATACCTGTGACACAGAAAATAAAGAGAAATCTTCTGTCAAAAAGCCCATAGGATGGATTTGACTAGTTTCATCAGAGATGATTGGCATGTAAAGATCAACAGCTTCAAATGATGAGTTTTAAATATTTGCAAGGTGCCATCACCTATTCTAATCCTAAAAAAAAAACCAAACCCACACACACAAACCTGCTCCCACAGACCAGGACAGTACACTGATGAAATAAACTCTGTATTTGCAAGCAGCACATTAACAACGGTGGCAGTGTTTCATTTTCAGCACTGAGGACCCCCTTGCACCAGCTGATACACTCTGTGAGTGTCAATACTCACAGTAATAAAACCTCTGACACCTCCATTGCCTTCAGGTCATCTAAAACATGGTCCCTGTGGTCACCACATGAATTTTTTTTTTCTGTGCACCTTCAGAAACATGCCTCTGCATCCTCTGCTTTGGCTGCTTGTCCCAGGTTTTGGAGCTTTCCCCAACTCCTTTACTCTGTCACTTGTCAGGAACCAGCCACTTCCTTCAATCACCACCCTCAAAACCCCCCTCAGTCTCACTCCATACCTCCCCTTACCCCACACCAATATGAGTTTAGCCAGCAAAAAAGTCCCTGAAGGAACAAGACAGCATGTTCTCCACCATGTCCTGTCCTTCAACAAGTAATGTCACATCCCCTCACTGATGCTCTCCTATGAGGCCAGAATCCCCATGGCTGTGACAGGCCAGAAAGAGTGACTCAAAAATACATATCTGAATTTCACAGGCCAGCAGCACGCTCAGCACAGCACAAGCCAAGAGTGGGGGAAAAACATTCCCAGCCGAAGCAGTTGGCAGTTGTGGTGTTTATTCTGTTTTTTAGTAACACTACCATAAAGTTTTAATAAATGCTTCATTAAAACATCAACTGTCTGTCCAGCCAGTCAATTATCAGTCATAATCACAGCTATATAACTATATACTGTCTTCTACAGATGTTCTTGCATCTGTGCAAAACACACTCTCCACCTGTGCAACGTCCTCATAGCATCTGTTGAATATCTGCAAATGTTTTCTCAATACAGGAATGAAATCATACTGTCTTGTTTATAATGCATCTACTGTCCCATTACCCCCAGCATCCCCTTAAATCATTAAAAGGGTATTTACTTGTTGTTTACAATGCACTGGTCTCCTGATAGCTCTTTGCCATATCTGTTTACAAGGCTTTTAGGTTTTCACTTAGTAACAGATTACACCGAGCCTACATCTTATCACAGGAGTTATTAGGACCTAATCCTTTATAAGCACTGAAGTTATTAGACTTGTGAGAATATTTTCTTCCCATCTATAAATCATCTGTTGGAGAGAAAAAGGAGGAAAAAAAAAAAAGCAAGCTACTTGCATCCCTGCTCACCCAGGCAACAGTCCCAACTCTGCAGAGAAAACCTGCCTCCTCTTTTGCCCCCAGCAAATGAAAGCAAATTTGTTTGTACCTAAAGGCTTCGTAGGAGGAAAAGCAAATTGCACTAAATCCCGACCAGCATCCTGTTGCTACTGCAGAAAAAAACNCAGCAGAGACCTTTGCACACCCCTCCATCCTCAGCACGCAACCCGGTGAAGCTGCCACTCTGCTCAGACACCAGGTCTCTCTGCTACAACACTTTTTTCCCCCCCAAGAGCACCAGGAGCACGAACTGTTTTGAAAAGCTCTTCTGTCCAAAATGCAGCAAACTTGGGAATGGAGACTCTGTCCTTTCCCACCACACAGCCCGACAAGCTGACACTGCTCCATTGCAGCCCTTGAATTTTGCCACTCAAGTCCCACTGCTGTTTGACAGCTGCCTTACAAGCTGCTCCACTTTTAATTAACGCTGGGTTTTGCTGTTTTGCTAAGACATCACAATCCTCCCCCCACAACCCTGGTCTTCTCCTCTGCCCCCTTCCCCGCCACCCTATCTGTGAGGAGTTTGCTGGCTCCCTGAGCAGCAAAGCTTGGTCCTGGCAGGGGCTGTGGCCTGGAGGAGGTAGGGAAATGGGGTGGAAGATGGAAAAGGACCTTTTTGGATAGGGAAACCTCAGCCTGCACGACAGGGTGTGCAAACAGCATCTCCAACCACTCCTGCTAAATAAAAGCACGGTGGGTTTCTGGAAGGCATCTCCAAGAGGTGGATGGAAATGGGCAAGGCAGATCAGCTGTCATCCCAACCCCCCCTTTCCAGGATCCTCCCGGCTCTTCCATCCCCACCCGGGCACCGACAGCTCGAGATGCTGGAGCATCCCGTCAGCTCCAAAACACAGATGCTCCAAAGTTAACATCTTGCAACCGCGGCGAGACAATCCCAGAAGAGCAGCAATAAAGTGCTCGCTGCACGGGAACGAGGAAGTTTCTCCTGAAACCGTATCTCTGAGGCAGCCTCCCTCCTTCCCTCCGCTGGAAAACGCATTTCCAACAGGCAGCCGGGAAGGGCACAGACAACTCCCCGCGAACTCCCCGCAAACTCTCAGCGCCTCGCTTTGCAAAAGCCTCCCTCGTCGGGGGCCTTTTTAGGCTCTCTCTGCCAAACTGACGCCGGTTGCAGCACGCACGGCTAAAGTCACTTGTTT
>VWZY01008846.1:723649-744216 GCA_013399075.1 Chloroceryle aenea
CAATGGACTAAAATAAGCGAAAGAAGGCTTGAAATGCACTCGGAAAATTGATGTCGCGGGTTCCGCCGTGCGGAAGCAGCGCGCAGAGATAACGCGGTCTCGCCGTCCGCACCTTAAACGCCATAAAAATACCGTGAAGCAGTTTAGACCGGCAACAAAGTGGGAGCTCTGCCTCCCATTTTCCCATTCCCACCGCTCTCCGCAACCTTTTATTTCGGTTTCTCCCCGTATTTCGTGTCGCGAAGAAACTTCCAGGGAGGGAGATGGGGAAAGAAAGGAAAGCAAAAAATCCCCCGCGTCCCCTCCAGCCCGCCCGTTCCCTCCTCTTCACCCAGGCTCCTGCTTTACCTGTTTATCCCCCGCTGCAGAAAATAGATTAAAAAATCAATTAAAAAGCAGGCGAAAGCACAAGGCAAGATGCAAAATCAACTGGTGCGCACCCCTCCGCACACGCACAACTTTCTGTGCTTTGCGCGTTGGGGTTTTTTTGGTGTGTTCTGGGGGATTTTTTTTTTCTCTCTCTCTTTTTTTGGTTATTTCTTTATCTGGTGGTTGCAGGGAATTCACGGCACGGTTGCGCTGAACGTCGGTGTGTGCGGCTGTGCTTGGGGAACGAGGGGGGGAGGTTGCACGTACGAGAACACTGCGGGTTTTTTCTGATTTCTTTCTCTTTTTTCTCTTTTTTCTCTTTTTTTTTCTTGNCTTTTTTTTTCTTTTTTTTTCTTTTTTTTTGAGAAAATCGGCCCCGATGCAGGGCTGGAAAGTCTGGCCAGACACCACTGCCCATGCCCTGCGCCCCGACTATTTATTCCTGCTCCAGGGGATGTCAGAAAAATCCCCAGGGGCAAGGATGGAGCTAAAAGCCTCCTCTGCAGCCGGGCTTATTCGGGATGCTCCGACCGATGGTCCCTGGCCGACTCCGGAGCTTTTCCTACCCGGCTTTGCTGAGCAGCACGGGCTCTGGGTGTATTTTGCAGGGATTTTGCTCCCTTCCTTGCAGCCTTCTGCATAATGCGTCTTGCTGGGGATTTTGGGAGCCCCAGCTCCCAATTTTGCAGGCAGACAAGGGACCGCATCCCTGATAGGTCTGAGGATGCCAAGTGGATGCTTTTGGAGCATCCCTAGGCTGGGGGCTGGCACAGCAGATGCATATTCAACAGGTCTGGAGAAGACTTGGTGAGTGGCATTAACCAGTCCTGGGCTTTGTCCTTTCCACCATGAAATACACCCCAAAAACCGATGTGTCTGCCACCACACAAGGGCTGTTGCATTTGCCCCTTGCCCCACAAGCTCAGATACAATCACTGTGTCCACTTGCTTTTTTCCAGTCATTTCTGAGACAAGGTTTGAAGTTTCCAGGCGATTTTGTGAGCATTCCTTCTTCCAGGAGGAGAGTAGTACTGCAAGGAGGGGTGGTCTCACACCTTGGGACACAGCAGAGCAGTGGCATTGACCTCCCACGTGTGGCCCCAGCTCTCTTCTGTCCCTCTTCAATCACTGGCACCCTTTGCACTAGTTCTTGATGGGGTTTTGTTGCTGAATCTCCCCATTCCCTTTCTCTTCCACTCTCCCCATGCTCTTTCTTTTCCACCAGCTTCTCACAGACATGGTAGCACACCACAGGGGGTTTGTGCAAGAAGACAAGTGAGGAGCACAGCAGAGATAAAGAAAGATACGGTTTGGTTTTTTTTTACAATCATGGAGAAGATGCTGCAGAAAAGAGCAAATATTGCAGACAGTGCATTTCTTCACCATGATCCACGTTGTTGCCATTCACAGTCCATCTCCAAAAGGTCATGGAGATGAGTTCAGCCCCTGTTGTTTCAGCAGGATTCCTGTGAAACATAGAAATCAAGCAGTTCAAGCTTTGGGTTGGATGGGATTTCTAAATAGCAAGGGAAAACTGTCAGAACTTCAAACTAAGTCAAAACCCACCACATGCCAGGAAAGTATTGAAGTCCTGTTTCTCCAGATGATCATAGGAGTGGTTGACATTTTCAGCATGGTGACATTTCAAATTTTCAACATACTTTTGAAAGGAAGATGCTCTGCTAACACAATGTCTGTGTTCTCACTCCTTTTAACCTGCTCTAAGCTGGGTTGCACTGAGATTCCTCTCACTGCAGCATATTTTGATCCAAAAATGGTGACAAGTGACACTACCATCAGTGACACTGCCATCATCCAGCTTAGGGACACAGCTGCTCTCACAGCATTTCAGATGTTTCTCCATCTCCGTTCCATTAGCACCGGATGCCTTTGTGCTTTATTTCCATTCACACTTAAGTGCTTTTTGCAGGAGCTTTTGTTCCACTGACCTCTCTGGAGCTTCTTCTTCCTTCTTGGCCTTGGTTTTCTCTGCCCTTCCCTTTTTTAAAATTATTTTGGGGTTTGTTTGTTTTACTTTTATTTATCTTCATTTAATTTTTATTTTTATTTCAAGACTATCTTTGAAGCACCAACAAANGGGGTTTTTTTGGTGTGTTCTGGGGGTTTTTTTTTTTCTCTCTCTCTTTTTTTGGTTATTTCTTTATCTGGTGGTTGCAGGGAATTCACGGCACGGTTGCGCTGAACGTCGGTGTGTGCGGCTGTGCTTGGGGAACGAGGGGGGGAGGTTGCACGTACGAGAACACTGCGGGTTTTTTCTGATTTCTTTCTCTTTTTTCTCTTTTTTCTCTTTTTTTTTCTTGAGAAAATCGGCCCCGATGCCGGGCTGGAAAGTCTGGCCAGACACCACTGCCCATGCCCTGCGCCCCGACTATTTATTCCTGCTCCAGGGGATGTCAGAAAAATCCCCAGGGGCAAGGATGGAGCTAAAAGCCTCCTCTGCAGCCGGGCTTATTCGGGATGCTCCGACCGATGGTCCCTGGCCGACTCCGGAGCTTTNCACTCTCCCCATGCTCTTTCTTTTCCACCAGCTTCTCACAGACATGGTAGCACACCACAGGGGGTTTGTGCAAGAAGACAAGTGAGGAGCACAGCAGAGATAAAGAAAGATACGGTTTGGTTTTTTTTTACAATCATGGAGAAGATGCTGCAGAAAAGAGCAAATATTGCAGACAGTGCATTTCTTCACCATGATCCACGTTGTTGCCATTCACAGTCCATCTCCAAAAGGTCATGGAGATGAGTTCAGCCCCTGTTGTTTCAGCAGGATTCCTGTGAAACATAGAAATCAAGCAGTTCAAGCTTTGGGTTGGATGGGATTTCTAAATAGCAAGGGAAAACTGTCAGAACTTCAAACTAAGTCAAAACCCACCACATGCCAGGAAAGTATTGAAGTCCTGTTTCTCCAGATGATCATAGGAGTGGTTGACATTTTCAGCATGGTGACATTTCAAATTTTCAACATACTTTTGAAAGGAAGATGCTCTGCTAACACAATGTCTGTGTTCTCACTCCTTTTAACCTGCTCTAAGCTGGGTTGCACTGAGATTCCTCTCACTGCAGCATATTTTGATCCAAAAATGGTGACAAGTGACACTACCATCAGTGACACTGCCATCATCCAGCTTAGGGACACAGCTGCTCTCACAGCATTTCAGATGTTTCTCCATCTCCGTTCCATTAGCACCGGATGCCTTTGTGCTTTATTTCCATTCACACTTAAGTGCTTTTTGCAGGAGCTTTTGTTCCACTGACCTCTCTGGAGCTTCTTCTTCCTTCTTGGCCTTGGTTTTTTCTCTGCCCTTCCCTTTTTTAAAATTATTTTGGGGTTTGTTTGTTTTACTTTTATTTATCTTCATTTAATTTTTATTTTTATTTTAAGGCTATCTTTGAAGCTCCAACAAACAGTCCATTTGGCCCTATACATAGGTGTAGAAGGAAGCATTATCCTTGTCCAAAGAGTTTGTGATCTAAATCAGCTCTGTGGAAGGTGTCCAGAGAGGTGTATTAAAAACAATATAATCAAGGCTGAGAAAGAAAATCCCTTTGGATCTCTTTCTAAGCGGCTGCTAAAATAAAACTTTCAGATATGAATGAAAAGGTTCAGATTTATATCTGGTCTGATCTGAAGATGACTGTAACAGCTCCTGTTGGCAGCAGAGACTTTGGATCTTGCTCATAGCTGAGAATACAAATTGGTTTAGTGGACATGAACTGCAGTAATAGCCGAGAGATTTTGATTTAATATCACCTATTAGAGCATCACTGGGTGAAATAAAGAAAGTGCTCTGAGAAATACTGAGTTGTCCCAGCATAGTATCCCAACATATACAAGGGATTTAATCGCTGGTGAATAACCCACACTGAGGTTAGCTCCCATTTTAGTCTCAGTGACACTGTGTATCTTCAACTCATCAAAAAGCAACTTGGCTCCATTCATTTCACTGCTGTCCTTAGTGTTCAATGCCACATACGTAGGCAGCTACGTGACACCCAGCCTGGTATTTCAAGCTGGGAATAGAAGTTCACATCTGAAATCTGTTGTTGCTGTTGTCTTTAATAAAAATGCTTTTATGCAAGTGGCACTGTTAAAAAATGAGATCTACCTGAGCAGATATCCAAGTTGCAATGACCATCCACCTGCCCTTGCCTCTGATGATCAGCCCCAACGAATATAACTGTTCACACCCCAAATCTTCCATAGTTGAACAGGAGAAACATGTCCAGCCCAGTGAAATTCTGCCAGTCCCATTACTTTAGATCTAGTATCAGCAGTTCCTGATCTCTGGGATAGATTATCAAAACACAAAACCTCTCCCATTTTCCTGGCTGTTGCCTCCAGCAAGTTCAGACTTTTGGAGGAGAGCTGAGGATGTGAGAAGATGCCCTTCATAGATACACACACACACAAATGTGGCACTAACAGTCCCAATTTCTCTCTTTTCTCCTGGCTCAGAAAAACGAACGCCCTGGAGGACATTATAGGATTTGTAGGTGGATGTGCATTTAGGTATCTATTTCTAGTCCCAGGTGCTGGAAAGTATTACACAGACTTCCCATGGGATCTAGAAGTGTTCATAAACAGAAGTAAATGGCATCAACCTCCCTAGCAGTGTAAAAAGGTGAGGTCTGAGCCAACCCTTTGGTAGGGAAAGTGGCAAAACTAAAGCTCTGGATGTTCACCCGTGATAAAAGCTATCGGAGTGGGCAGAAGTTATTTGTCAGCAGTCAGGTTTATACCCAAAGGAGCTGCACTTTGGGGAGATAGTTGCCTCCTTTGGGATGCTGCCGGACTGCTCCCAGGTTCATAGTGAAGCTTCTCTGCATTTTCTCCCCTCCATGCAACAAACCATGTCCTTCAGCTTCTAAGTCTTACAGTATTTGTCCCACCTTACACTCTCTTTACAAGAGAAAAAGATGCCATAAGGCCCTTATTTCACACCAGCTGATGCTGGTGTTGTGCCTCGGAGCCAGAGACACACTTAGTTAGTTCTACCTTTGTTTTCTTTTAATTCATGAGCCCGAATTCAGAGAGAAGTGGCTCCCTGGGAGCTGGTGCTGGGATGCTGAAAGACTAGTTTCACAGTGCCATCTCCTGGAGAGGGATATCACATTTTGGCTGCATTTTGCAGCCACCTATTTTTGTCCGAGGTGCTTTGAAGGCAGGTGTTTAAGGCATGATCTGAAGAAGAGATTAGCATAAGTGAAGTTCATCCAAAATTTAAACTCCCTCATTAGTCTTCACAGTAAAAGTCCTTCTTCTTAAATGCTGTGAAGAGCAGTGAGATGACTGGCTTGAGAGTCATAAAATGCTCACCAGGTTATAGTGTCACACAGCTTTGCAGCTCTTCCCTGACAGCACTAGCCCTGAGTACAATGGTTACAGGGGTAAAAAGTCTGTCCTTTGCTGTACCCCTTCTCCTCAGCAGCTTGAAGGGTCTGGTGGCAAAAGGATCATCACCTTTTAAACAGGAGGTCTCAGGGTCACAGCCTCCAGCAGCAGCTGCCTTGCAGACCCCTTGATGGAGATGCACAAAGCACAGAGACCCACACATTAAGTTCACAGCCCAAAGCAGTCTTCACTGGAGCTTACTTACCACGTTTTCTTGATTTTTATTGCCTGTGGATTAGAAATCACTGTATATGGGTTGTGACTATTCAGTGGAGGACAAATGACCGTCCTGAACATTAACTAGCAAATCTGAGCTGGGGAATTATGCCTGCAGCTCAAGAATGCCTTGAAAGCGCGGTCTCAGTGCTAAACAATAGCTCTTCCACCTTAGCAGTAAATGAAAAGGAAGCACATGTTATATCCAATAAATCACAGCACTGAGGTTCAATACCAAGGCTCATAGCTATGAAGTCTTATTGATCATGCCTGCACTACGGAAGAGATTCGCTCTCATATCAAGAACTTACTCATTTCTACCACTTATTAACAGCTTCTTTATTTGTTCTGAGCATTTACAGGCTTTTCCTCAGCAGGAAAACACTTCTTTGTTTGTTTAGCCTCTGTGAGCTTGTGTAGGGAAGGAAGGCTGGGGAAACTGAGGCAGGAGAAACTGAGATCTCACATGCAGATGTGCAGTCCCAGGGAAAGGTTGCAGGAATGGAAATAGATGTAGACCTCAGATGCTGGGCAGCACAGCAGAGTGGTTCTAGCTTTCTCTGAAATGGGGTGTTTCTGCCCAGCATCATGATGCTAACCAAGTCATTTCTCTATTTCCTTTCCCGTGTCAGGGCAGAACAAGACTGATAAGGTTGACAAAGATGACCAGCAGCCTTAACTTGCATTTCTGCACACTGAGTGAACTCAATACCATAGTATGCAAAATATGGTGTCCTTCTGGCTGTCCATGTGCTCTGCTCACACAGTGGACTCCAAAGCCAGTCCAGGCACTTCCACTGTTTTGGTACTGAATCAGATTTATGATCTGGTCAGTTCTGGGCAGAAATGCCCTGACACGTTACCTCAACAGCCCGAAAGCCCATCCACAAAATACTTTGTGCTCAAGTTTCTCTGGCAAACATTTCCCCTTGCAACAAAAACTGAATCTTGCAATTGCACACTTAACCTTCTCCCAGCCCCTTTTCACCACCAACCCCAAAATAACAGTGAAGAATTAAAGGGCCACATGAGTAAATTCTTTTTATTTGCAAAACAAAGATGAAAATGATGCATTTGGAAGCATCTCTCTGAAGCTGACTGTGAAATGGGCTCATGGAATGGCTTTTACTCTTTTAATGGCTCCTTCTGTATTAAGGAGGAAGATTAAGAATGAAATGTCACTAATCACACATAAAGGCCCAGCTTCCACAACAGTGTAAACATACATTGTATTCAGCTTAATCTCCATCTGCCCCTAAGAGCATAATTGATTTTTTATTTTAATTTTAGGAAGCTGACACTTCTAGTTCTTCACTGCCAGGTTGCTAAGCACACTTTATAAGAGTGCATACAAGTAGAGGAGTCTATAATATGCCATTAAAGGTAACAGGTAACATATTTAGGGTCATAATGAGCTTGGGACCAAGTATCTCAGTCCAGGGATCACAGGGGAAGGTGTATAAACAGTTCCCTTAAGAGGACTCTGTTGAGAAAGACTTGGCTGTAAGTTAAGGAATAAAGAGAGCTTTCCTTCATGAAGTGGATTTTGTGATGATATTTCAGACCACATCCCTTTGGTAGTTCATGTTCTGCCCAGAGGTGACCATGGGTTTATTCTAGATTGGCTGACCTCTGATAAGTGACAGCCTTCGTGCCTCAGTTTCCCCATTTCTAAAATGGAAAGAGGAATAGTGCCCTGGCTTTATAAATTGCTTGAAGAACTCACTGCTGAAAAATGCAGTATCCTGTACTGGTAACTGAGTCTTGCCAACCCAGGGAGCCTTTTGCTCCAAAGCAAATCCTGTGGCCCCTCTCCTGTTACATCCCTCTCCTCCACTCTCCAGAGATGCAGTTCTGTGGGCTCCACTTCCTCCTGAGTTAATGCAAAATCTCTGAAATATTCCTAAAGCCACATCTTCTTAAAAAAATCTTATGTGCTCATAGGTCTTACCTGCACCTCTGATAACTCACAAGCCTTAAAAATACAGTTTCTTGAAATGAAAGGTTTTAAAAAATAATATCCCTGCTCAACTTCCGTGCACAGATAATCCCCAGCTGCAGCACAGTGATTTCTGCTCTCCTGCTTTTCCTCAGTCCTGGCAAAAGCTTGCTGCTGGGCATCTCACTGAGGTGCACAGGTCTGGGGAGGTCACTGAGGATGAGGAAGGCAGCAGTTATGATGACCCACATCAGCTTTCAGCCCCTATAGAGGGATTTTTTAATTTTTTTAACAGAAAATAAAGTACATCCCTGTTAAATGAGACGTTTCCTTATTCTCATTTGAAGGTAGAGAACACACAGCAGAATGGGTGGCAACAACTGCAGGCCTCTACACTCAGCAATTGGGGACTTCCTTTTCATTGTGCCCTGGAGCTCTCCATGGACTGTTGGTGGATCAAACCACACGGATTTATTTTCAATGACAAATACAGTAAAATATGGTCAAGCACTTCCAGGCTGGCAGGGAACCTTCATAAGATTTGGTCCTATAGCAGCACCTGGTCTAGTTGAAATTCACCCTCACTCTGAAATCACGCAGAGTCTCAGATCCTATGCCTCTCACAAAGTTGCAGCCAAGCCCCAAAAAATTCAATCTTGAGGAAAAAAAAAAAGTGAAGCCACTGCCACGTGTAGGATCAGGCAGCCAGAGAGGCTGGAAATCCATAAGACATAGATTTTGTGCAGTTCATCCATATTGCTCCTTCCCTTTTGATTTTGTAAACTGGCACCACTGGAGGCCAAGGATGACAGAGGACTCTGAACAGTGCTCTTTTTTCAGGAATTTTCCAGCTGGCCAGTGTGCACATCTGGCCACCTCCTAAATCCTACCTCAAAGCTGAGAAGAGCAAGCACAGCTTCTGACACTGTCCTAGCCTTACTTCTCCATTAATTCATCTGTACTGAGAAATAATCCACTTTTCCAGCTTGTTCTGTTACTCTCTGATCAGCTGCACACCATAAGTATTCATCACAGAATCACAGAATGCTTTGGGTTTCAAGGGACCTTAAAGATCATATTGTCCAACTCCCCTGCCATGGGCAGGAACACTTCCCATTAGACCAGGCTGCTCAAAGCCCCATCCAACCTGGCCTTGGACACTTCCTAGGGAGGGGGCATCTACAACTTCTCTCCAGAATTTTCTGTTCAATTGAACCAACCAGTCCCCTGTGAGATGGAATCTGGGTGCATTCAGGGTTCACTCAAAGGATATCCCTCTGTAGGCAGTATGATTTATGATAAATTTACCTTCCTTTTCCCTACATGGCTCTCCAACACTATCACAGCAAGCCTCAGAAGGACCACGCCAGTGGGGTGCATTTCCAAGCACTTTGCACTGAAGATTAACTCTTTTCTTAGTGCCAGAACGATGCCACACTATGCCAAAAGTGACCATGGCCAAGTACCAGTGCAAGGTGAACGTGGCCAGTGGGCTTGGGAAGGGGACAGCCATAAGGTGCATGGCCAGGACTTGGCCTGGAGGCTGGAGATCTCCCTTTACAGCAAATGACAGAAGCAGGGTGGATGCAGTTAGAATTTCACTGGCACAGGACAGGTTTTTTGGAGGCTTCTCTGGGGAAGGTGTGCTGCCAACAACCACGATGTTTTAACATGAAAAACTTCTCCTCCCTCCCTGCTTTTTGACCACCTTGTGTTCTAAATGTGAGGTGTAAATGTAAAACCTTCTTGGCATGGTATTTCAAGATAGGAGGAGGTTTTAGTACTTGTTTAGAAGTTTTTGTGTAAAGGAACATGTCTCTTTACACAGGGCAAATCACACTTTTCTTTCTTCAGCACCAACAACTTCTGTTTTCTTGCTCATATCTACAGCTTCGTATTGTAAAACAAGACAGGGTTTTACCCTGACAAGCTGACTTTTTAGGCTTCATCTCAATGTCCTTTAATTTATCTCCTTACAAACAAAAGGAGGTTGCCCGGTCCTGTCAAGAAGAACTGTTAGCTGAAAAGCATTGGACTTAAAGCAGTGTTTAGGTAAACAAATCACGCTCACAGTCTGGTATTAATTGATTATGCTCCTGTCTATGAAATATCCTATTTATCCAAGATCCACAAAAGGCAGCTCATTATATTAGCATAAACAAAGTGTGCAAAGCAGAAGTCGTGGCAAAGGGGAACTTTGGAAGAGATGCCAAGAAGACAGGGCCAGGGCAAATATTTTCTGTTTGAAAAGCAAGAAGTTAGAAATGTCAGGGATGAAAGCTCATGTGACAATGCCTCCTTAAACTGCCAAGTGTAATGTCACTGTCGCATAATTAGGATGTGTCAACGGATGTGCTTGAAAGGTTTATTTGGGTGGGTTGCACCTCCCTCCATCAGTACAACACAGGCTTCACAGCCAATGCTCTTGATTCCTGTTTGGCTTTGCAAGAAGCATATCTACAAACCCTGCCAGTGTTTGTAATGATGCCTTTTAACAAGGTTTCTCCAAGCATAATTCTGTGATAAGCAGCAAACAAGCTTCACATATTTATAACTGGGGGAGAAGCTTTTTTCTCATAGCATGACCAGAACCAATTTGCCTAGGAAAACCTTCTGGGGAGCAAGGCAGAGCAGGCAGCGAGGGAGATGCTGGCCATGTGCTGGTTGTTCTGCACTGCCTGTCCACAGTCACTGACCAGCTACAGGGGTCTGGGTAATCAGGCAGATGAGGTGGCTGGATGCAGCTCCATATTAGCACAAATAAATAGAGGTTTCAGCAACATAGACATCTCCATGTGAGTCAGGAGATGGATTGAAATGCCTAAATGGAGATGTCCAGTCTAAATGGAGATGTCCAGTGCCATTTGTCTTAGGGTGTCCCACCTCGTCTGCAACTACTGCCCTGAAAAGGTTTGATCTCTGACACATCTTCTGCTTCATCTGATAGAAAGTCTTCTAGTTCAGGTGACCAAAACCTAGCCTAGGTGTCCAAGATCAAAACCAATGATCATCTGGAGATCTGAGCAAATGCAGGTACCAAACACAAGGGTGAGCTGAACTGCTTTCTAGACTTCTGGATACATTGAAGAGATCTACCAAACACAATGGAGCTCAGGCATCTAGGTCATATGAAGACATCTAAAGTTGGGGTTTTTTTTGATTAATCTCACTCCTTACTTCCTTCAGAAACACATTTAAGAGCTTCTGGGGTACCCAAGAAGGAGGAATTGGCATCTTTCATAAGGGAATGTCAGCACTTTGAGGAAATTGTCATAAATTATTATGAGCACTGTGAAAAATCAAGAAACTGAAATAGCAGAAGCTTTTGATCAAGAGTTTGATAACTCCTGTGTTCTTCTATTCTGATAACATGACTTGTGCCCAGCCCAGCAGTAGGATGGGAGTAGTAAACCATGCCCACAGTGATAGATCCTGATCTATCAACGTGATATCACAGGGCAGACAATTCATGTTCCTCCTCTGCAAAGTGACAACATGAGCCAAGGTAGGGAAGAAATTTGATTTTTCTCCTTACAAACTTTAAAATTGACTTGATTTTAAGCTCAAATTTTCAAAAACTCAAGCCACTAGAAATAGCTTTCCAGACATGGATGGCTGGTAAAACAGGCTCCAGAGGCATTTCTGCAGCGATTTCACAGCGCTCTGCTGGAGCAAAAAGGCAGAAAACACAGTGTGCAAAGTCACTCAAAGGTGTTTGTACAGAAAAGAAAGATTTTTCAAATGAGCCAGAGGAAATTCAGACCCAGTGGGAGCGAGGCAACATTTCCTTTAGACTGCTTAGAAAATCCTCCCTGTGCACACTCAGAA
Organism: Chloroceryle aenea; assembly: GCA_013399075.1. Lineage (NCBI taxonomy): Eukaryota > Metazoa > Chordata > Aves > Coraciiformes > Cerylidae > Chloroceryle > Chloroceryle aenea. The sequence continues at coordinate 735,412 of VWZY01008846.1, forward strand.
AGGTTGCTCTTGTGAGGGAAAACCAGAAAAATTTCCAAGAAGGATCAACACTGGCACTTGCATGTTGAAGGTGACTTTCCCACGTGACTGGTCACAGCCCAACGATCCATCGCTAGGCCATTCTGCCTCCCCAGTTTTCATCTCAGTGGGTAGTTTTAGTGCTAATTTACTTAAATGCCTTTTTATAGCTGGTAGCTGGAGGCTGGTTGAGTGAAGAAAACTTTACAGTTGTACGGTCATTTACAGGGATGCTACTTCGCATAGACTATATGTGAAGCTTTGTAACAACCATCCATATCAGAGCTGATGGAGAACAGGAAAGTAATACAGCAGTGCTCCTTCCTACAACACTTTGCTACATGTGACAAGAGATAGGAGATCCAAGGAATGTGTAAAAATGGTAGCGGGAAATTATTCTCCTAAGAGACTCTTAAAGAATGCAATGATAAATAAGACTTTTGAAGTTAAAGTGAAACAAAGGGCTGCTTTAATTAGAAAAGAATCTGATGCCAAAAAATGTTTAAGGTTGTATTCATGTGTCTGAACTAGGGTATACTGAGATAACTGCATCTGAAGTATCAATCCCCTTAGTAATTGATGGAGAAAATCAGTGTAGGGACCTGGATAGGAAACTCGGATCCCTCTAGGGTAAAGAGCAAATGTTGTTGTCCTGGTTTGGGTCTAAGGGACTTCCCTGATCCTAAACCACGACAGTTGTCTCTGTGCTTGAGACTTTCTCACATTGGAGTATTTGCTCTGGTCATGCCCTGAGTCAGTAAAAGGAAAACTGGCAGTCCATGAGGCCCCTTGATCTGGATATTCAGGTGAAAAGAGTTCCAAAGCCAACCCAAAGCCAAGACAAAATCCTGGTCTCACAGTTTCCAGCAGGGAGTGGTGATTCCCCACAGGGTCACTACCCATCTGACAAAATTCTGCACGTCCTTACAAATTTTGCCAAACTGGATCTACACTGCTTTGAATCTCTTTGCAGTTAAAGACTCGTGGTGTAATGAAACTAAATGAAAAGATATGCAATGAAAGCTTGGAGTAAAAACATTCTCTCCTAGGAGTGTTATTGCATTAGCAGCACATACACTGGTTACAAAAAGCTAATGTCCACTTTAAGTGGTATCAAGAGCTGGAGCAATTGAAATATAATAAGAGGAAAATGAGTAATGAATCAATTTTATTGTGTGCTGTTGAGCAGTCCTTGCTGGAAGAGTATGCCTTGATAGTGCCCAATAAGAGGGATGGATGGGAACTGACAGCAGCAGCAACAAGCACTTACAGACCTTCTGAAGAAATAAATGATTTTTTGAATTATTTTTGCTTTATCCAATAGGATCCTGCTGAGAAAACAAGATGTTTTCCTGGGGAGTTCAGTATAGACACAGCAAGTGAGCACCACGCTCTTTATTTATGGAGAGAAAATACTGGCTTAATGGAGAGAAAAACTCACTTTGCACCTCTCTTGAAGGTTGCCTTGCCAGCTTCCCCAGGAAAGGTGGCACTTCTGCCACTCAGGTCTCTCTGTGGGACACATTCCTTTTTCATGCACTACATCCCTGAGTCACCACTCTCCATTTCACCTCTTAGATCTTGGTAGAGGTTCCAAATTCACTCTTTCATCCATAGCTCTTGTAATACACCCCCTGTTGAAACCAGAAGAAAATGAGCTCACATGGGTAATCCTTCCTGCTACACTTAGGCTGGTTCTGATGACCAGGCAACCTCGGGTGTCTTGACTCTAGGCTGAATGGTGGAAATATATTCGTCAATGATTGTCTTCTGAAATGACATTCTGTGATGTTAAGACTCCCCAGTTATTTGGATCATTTCACACAGAAGCCTGCATGTCAAATTCACTGCTGCAGCCTTCAACTACTATATAATTGCCTGACCTAGGCTACCCAGATGGCCATTATCATTAAATAGGCACCTCCAGAGAGTCATCCCAAGCACTTTGAGATGTTTATCCCACACAGGAGGTATTACATGCTGGAGGTATATATGTCTTTGCATGAAGAGCAATCTAGTTAAGCTAGAAGCCAAGCTTCTCCTGGCTAATTCTCAGTAAGAGTGCCCCAGGATCTTTGCAGTGTCTTTATGGTGAGGTTTTATTTTGGGGTGCACCCAAGACCACCACCTCGATGCTGCAATCCTTTGTCTTGTATCTGCAAGTCCAAGACTGCCAAAAGGGGTGGGTCAGGAGAAGAAAATCCAATGATATTTCTATTCCATTGTGATTAACAAGTTCATTTTCTTACTGTTTCCTGTGTTGTTCTTTTTTTTTTTTCCTCATTTCTGTTTAATTCTTCATCAAAGCACAACTGATGTCTGATTTCAGGGATCTGAGTCAGTCCTGAATCTCACTGACTAATATAATTTCTCCCCTGGGTTAACTTGCAAACATCTGTGATGGCAAGCAGATATATCTTCTGGCTTTTGGAAACCCCTGAGTATTCAGGGGTTTGTGTTCCAGTTGTAACATCCAGAAGTGAAGAGGCAGGGGGACAAGAACATATGTTTATAGAATCATAGAAGCAAGGATCATCTGTTACAACCTTTCTTGGCAAAACACAGTCCAGACAAGATGGCCTAGCACCCTGTCCAGATGAATCTGCAAAGTGTCCAATGTTCTATACCAGCACTAAGCCAACATGTCACCTGCTTTTGCAACAGCAAACAGTACAAGTAGTGGCAAGCAGAAACACCAGTTAGGGTGAGACTGAACTCAGCAAGGACTTCAGGAAGAAATCCTTATTGAATGGGATATAATAACAGACCTAATCCTCCCATGCAAGGAGGAAAAACCTCAGGTTTGGGACCCCACCCTGAGCCAGGCCAAAAGCTAAAATCTCAGCAGAGGTCATGTGGGAACAGAGGGCAAAAGTCACGAGGTACAGATCTCCTTGCAAAAAAAAAATAGCTTTCCAGCCCATAAAGTTACTATTATTGTGCATTGAGTAAAACTAAGGTCAATTAAAGCCTCATGGTCAACAACTTGTACCACAGACACATGGTGGTAAAATTTCACCCCTTCACTGCTGCTACACCATCAGCAACACTTTTTAAGAGTAGACCTGGTCTCAGACACAGAGTGACCGAGGATTTGTAAATCACTCTGGCAAATACAATTTTTCTATCACTTTTTGTTATAAAAAGAACTTTTTGCTATGTTTTATTATAAAAAGGATATTTGAATTTTTCCTTCTGAACCAACTATGGAAAAATCACCTTGTGAATGCTACTCACATAGGTTAGGAAAAGCCTGTGGGCATCTTTCCATAGGTAAGGATGTGTGTGGTCACCTAGTGAACCTGGATGAACCCCTCTGGCAATAAACCCTGGTTTACCTACAGATGCTTTTCAGCTTTTGAGACCGTATGTGAAATCAGTCCCTTAAATTCCCCAGGGAGTGAACACTGGATCAGAAAATCAATGTCTATTTGTCACCAACTGGCAGAGCCCCGAAAGAGCTTGCTGGGGAGTTATGAGGGTGGGAACAGAACTGCTTACCTATTGCATGGTTGTCATCAAGTCTCTGGTGGCTTGGATTGGACATTAAGAAGAAAATACTACATCATCCTTCTCCAAATAGCAATAATTAAATAAAAAAAAATCCCGTTAATAACACCTTGTCACATTCTAAAATAAGAACATCATTTCAATCAGAGGGATTTGGGGTTTGCCCTTCTTTCTGTGATGCCCTTTGTCTCAAGGTTTTACCCATCCCTTCCAGCCTTGGATGATCCAGCTATTCCTGGAAGCCGTGTACAGCTCCAGACACTGTATGACCAAGGCTCTCTCTGAAGCAAAGAGGAGGCCACCACATTTACTTTGAAAGCATTGCTATTTCCCCCCTGTGTGAGATTCACTATTTGTCTCACTATTTTCAGACAGAAGTATTAAGAGGAGATGAATCTTCTTTAGAGAACTCTGTTTCCCTCATGGTCTCTGGAGGGAGCTCAGACAACTACCTTAGATTAATGTCCTAATTTTAGACAGCTCAAATTGACCAAGAAGAATCCCACCCCACTGATACTGGGGTCTGAGTAAGAAAAGAACATTTAACAGTCAAAACAACCCAGCCCAAATATGCTACAGCCTTCTTAGGGCCAACAAGTGAATGTGCTATGCTCATAAATAACTGCCACCATCTCAGCTCTCTCTTTTCTTAATCACATTTTTCAGCTTTGCTTTTTTTCAGCGTTTTTTTTTTTTTTATCATGGTATGTTTTTGGTGATACCCTTTTCACAGGGAAATTGGTCTTTCTTTAGCTATTTCTATACATCAGGTTTAACTTTATCTATGTAGATGTCATCTACACCACTCCAGGGATGCCCTTACACCATTCCAACTGCCTTGGTGAGAATTAGGGTAGGATTCAATCACTCAAAATGCAGCTACCCAAGGATTATGTCTCTAATTTAAGGTCCTCTGTGATCAGATGGCAGTTGAGCTCAAGTCTGCTCCAGGGTAGGTGGACTGCCTGGTGGCAGCGCTCCTTTCTACCCTTGCAAATCTAAGCTGGTTGTCCAGAGGTAAGGTTAGGTGAGAAACCTCTAATATTTATGCACTGTTGATCCAAATATGGGTATCCTACTACCTGCAGGACTTCCACTTCCCGGGCTTCCTCATCTCCTCCGTGGTGTTAGCTTTTGGTCTTAAGCTACTGCTATATTGTTTTCCATCCAAAACTCATCATCTTCCCCTAGCTATATTCTGAAGCCTAGCAAATTCTGGTTTTTTTTTTTTTTTAAGTTTAAATCAGGGTATTTTCACAAGCTCCTTCTGGGACTGCTTGGCTTTTTTTGGAGTGCCTGTTCTCCTTCATGGCTAGTCTCAAGTGAGGGATTCCACAAGTCCCCTTGAAGCTGCACATTTAACTCAGAAAGCACAATATCTTCACACATTTCTCAAACTTTCTCCCTGGTTCAGTATTCATTGACGTTGTGTGTGACATCTTTCCAAAACTTCATTCCTTGTGGAAGTGCCAAACCCTGCAGCACAGTTTGAAATTCAATCCCAGCATCTGAGAGAGCCACTTCCATTTAAAATCCTGAGCAGCAACATCAAATGCAGAAGGCTGGCATGGACATTACAATGCCTGCAACAGAGCTGCAGATCCACTGTAGGTGGACAGAAACTTCTAGAAATTTGTCCAGCTTCAGCACAAAGATGCTTTTGCTGGAGTAAAGAGCAAACTTTGGTTTTATTCCTGCTCTCCACGTTGTGTTTTTCACCATAATCTCAGTCTGGGTCCCAAGTTTGGCTGTGATGCTGCCACTAATAAAAAGCAGGCAGTGCTGTGCTCCCTGGAGAAAATCCTTAGATTCTCTAAGTGATCACACTGACTTCAACAACCAAGGCTTTACAAGCTCGACTGACTCACGCTACAGTTTCCCACCAGTTCTACTGACTGGCAGTGATGGTTCTGGGACCTACCTCACCTCCAGCAGCAATGTTGTGATAGTCTGCAGATGAGGCATCTTGTCTAAGCCATTCACCCAACCTCTCCCTAAGGTCAGGAGAGTGATGAATGGCTACCCAAAGAAGCCTCCCATTGAATGGAGGAAGCCCAAGTGAATATCTTAGATTAGACAAGGATTAGTTTGGATTAGATTCAACTTTTAGATGACTGAAACCAGGTCAATGTGAGTGTCCTGCCCATTGCTGTGGGCCAGTGCTCAGAAGTAAACCCAGCCCTAGCAGCTTTCATCAAGACACTGATTTTTTTAAAAAACTTACAGAGCCTGAACCATGGACTAAGGTTCAAGACAGCTGCAGATGTCCCCTCTAATCTTGCTTTGCTGATGAGGCAAGAAGCTTGGTCCTGTTTTCTCTGGGAAGTCATTGCAGGGAAGTCCCCGTGGGTGCTGTAAAAAAAAGTTATCATACATAATGAAAAAAATCAAATACTTAAAATACAATGAAATCTGCATTTAACTCTGGAAAGTGTTTCAGGCCACCATGCAAAGCAGGAGCAGGGCTGTATGGTGGGATGGATTTGTAAGGTCATCTGTAGCAGCTGCTGTCCTGCTCCTTCAAATATTTTTCTCTTCTCCTGCTAAAGATGGAAGTGCTGTAAAACCCCGACTCATCTGCAATACAGCTTCTCTGGACAGTTGCCAGGCATTTTGGAAAGCTTTGCATCCACACACTGCAGAGCTTGGGAACAGAGAAAGAAATAACAGCCTGGTCTGCGAGCTGCGCTCACCCAGCTGAGAACTGGGGCTTCCCTGTAAACATCATCAAGGATTCTCTTGTCCATTCCAGATGCTAAATTCAGATGTGGAGAGAGGAGACACAATTTCAGAAAGCCTAGAAAGCCAGCTTTGGCTGCATGTCTACATGTCAGAGACCTTAAGCTGTTCAAAAGCAATAGAAGAACACCCTGCAGTCACGGCCTCCGCTCCAAAACTGAATGACAGAATCATAGAACAGTAAAATACCAGGTTGTTCTGGTCCAACCTTTCTTGGCAAAAGCACAGTCCAAACAATGTGGCCCACCTCACGTCCAGCTGAATCTTTGAAGTGTCCATTTTTGGGGACTCCACCACTTCACTGGGGAGATGATGCCATGGCTGATTGTTCTCATTGTAAAAAAAATTCCTCTTGCGTCCAATTAGAATCTCCCCAGGAGTAACTTGTACCCATCACGCCTCCTCTTTTCCATGGGACTCCTTGTAAAAAAGGAGTCTCCATCTTCTTTGTAGCCACCCTTTAAATACTGGAACCTGGTGCTAAGGTCTCCCCTCAGCCTTCTTTCCTCCAGGCTGAAGAAACCCAGTTCTCTCAGCCTTTCCTCACAGGGCGGCTTTTCAAACAGTCCCTGGATCATCTTGGTGGCCCTTCTCTGGACCCTCTCCACCCTGTCCACACCTTTTTTGTACAGCAGGGACCGAAACTGAACACAGTGTTCCAGGGGTGGCCTGACAAGTGCTGAGCAGAGGGGGATAATGTCTCTCTATCTCTGCTGGTGATGCCCTTGTTGATGCACCCAGCACCCTGTTGCCTTTCTTTGCCACAGCAACAGCTCACACTGTTCACTCCATAGAGCTTGTTGTCCACCAGGAACCCCAGGTCCCTTTCCACAGAGGTGCTCTCCAGTTGGATAGATCCCAGCCTGTGCTGCACTCTTGGATTATGGTTTCCCAAGTGCAAGACCTTACATTTGTCCTTGGTGAGCTTCACCGAGTTCTTGTTTGCTCACTCTTCCAGTCTGCAGGGCAGCTCTCCCCTCCAAAGTGTCCACTTCCCCACTCAGTGTGGTGTCATAAGCAGTATTCATCGGGGTACACCTGATCCTATAACTCAGATTAAGATATCCACTTACAAAGCTATTAAACAGCATTTGGCCCCATACCAATCCCTGGGGGACCCCACTCATGACAGGTTAGCAGTTTGAGCAGCATCCTCTGGGAGTGGCCTGTCAGCCAGGTCCCCCCCCACTGCACGGACCACTCGGAGGAGAAAGTGAGCTCAGTATGCCTACGTATTTATGCTGTAGTATTTCTGCACTAGGAGAGGTTGTGTGTCGGCTGTTTGTGGCATGGATCCAGTGTTTGGGAACTAGAACGTGAAAACAAATCTCCAGTAAACAGACTCATTTAACTGAGATTGTTTTGTATCAGATCTCTTCTAAGGGTGTGACTTAAAGTTCTGATCTAACGTGAACTGGAGCCAGGAAAAAGATTCCCCTTGAATTCCAAAAACACAGGGCTAACATAAGTAACCTCGCCTCTGTGTCCATTGCTTGGAAAACCACTGGATAGCATAATGGATGAAAAATAATAACAGTGAAGTTACTATCTTAAATAAAACACCCATTTTACAGCAGCTCGCTTTACCAACCACCAGAGGAAACACTGCAGGTTAGCACAGGGGCAGATTTTACCAAGGTTTCCAGGATGAAGTCAGGCTTCATCTTGAATCCAAAAAAGGCTTATTTGCTGCAATACTTGTTGCATTCTTTCTAATCCAAGCAACATTAACACCCCTTTTCCTGCACATCCAGGTGTTTTTCTGGAAGGAAACACCCAAATAATCCAAAAAAATGAAACTTGTCCAGAGGGTCAAGTCATCTTCTGAAAGGATTTTTGTGCCTTTTTTTTATCCTGCTCCTAACCCATAGCTCTGCAGCTGAGATGACACTGGAATGCGAAACGGAGTCTTCGAACAGGTTATTACTGAAAGTTGGGTAGCATTTGCTGTTTTGGAATCATCCCAGGAGAGATAACTGAGGTCTCATTCAGAATGACTGTCTGCAGCCTGAATTGAAATCATATCTCTACTGCAGCAGTAAAAAATGCATTAAAGGAGGTAGAAAAGATGTCTTAGCTATAACATTTATAAAACATCAAGGATAGGTTGTGAAGAAACCTGTGGTTTTCAAGTGCTAATGCAAGAAAGGCTTGGGAGCAGTGAATATTTGCCAGGTCTCAGCAAATTAGCATTTTATTTCAAGACTCCTGATGAACATACAGCACTCAGGGGAAAATAATCAAGGTCCTCCCTGGTTTGTGCTACATGAATTTTGTGAATATTTAACATTTTGCCCATGGGGTAGGTCTTCATTTCCTAACAGATCTTTTCTCATAAATAGGTACCCGGGCAGTCAGATGCTCACATCTAGTGAAAGATCTGAAAGGACTCATCTAAACCCATGACCATGCAGAGAAAAAGGCTTCCTTTTCCCTGGGGAAATCTCAGCTCTGCCAGAGAGACAGAAGAGCTGTAAAGAACAAATCCATATTTGATTTGACTTTTTTTCTCTTTATCCTTTTTCTTTTTTTTTTTTT
>VWZY01008846.1:750223-766657 GCA_013399075.1 Chloroceryle aenea
TGTGTTTGGGGACCTGTTACGTTCTCTACCTGGGGGATTTAAAGCGGAGGGAATGGGGGGAGTTTGTGGCTGCCGCTATAGTGAGGGGCCGGCAGTTAAGACGCCAGATGCTTGTTCTGAAAAACTCTTGTTTCGAGCCTTAAGCTGCTGGTAATGAAGCACCGCGAAACTTGCAGCTCTAAGCTGTTGAAATTGGCTCCGCTTGTACGAGCGATTACTCAGTCGCGTAGAAAAATTTAATGAAGCGTGAAAACTAATGGTGGAAAGCAGCTGATTTACAGGGAGGATGCGAAGAAGAAATAGGGTGGGTGTCACATAGGGTGCTGCTCGGTTAGAGAAATAGCGCCTGTCCCTGAATTGGGGGTTTGCTTAAACCGTCAGGTTTGGGGGCTTGAGAGGCTGGGGAGGGAGGTTACTGAGGGAATGCGTTTTGCTGTTTGGGGTGATGGTGAGAGAAAGCAACTAAGTGGTGAGGAAAAGGTGAGGAGCACAGAGGTGAAAAACTTGACTGGTGTTTTGGGCTGCAGCCGCTTTTTGCTTAGAGCAACATGTGCGCTGCTTCTCTTTAGGGTTAAGTGGTTTAACAGAAGTTGAGTAATGTGCCAGAACTGGGGTCTGTTTTCCTTGTCTGAAAGCCGGTGGTGACGGTGAACTAAAACTTCCAAGTTTTCTGGCTAAGTAGCTGCAGATTTTGAGGCTCACTTGTCCCTCTCTGCCTTCTGGAAACCACTTTCATAAGGCTCCGGTGCTGCAGTTTAATGCCAAACTGCCAGGGGAAAAACTACAACAGGTTCTTCCTGTGATAGCTGGTAACTTTTTCCAGCTGGGGTAGCTCAGTTGCAACCCTTTACTGCTTGTGTTTCCCCTAATATAGTAAGAACAGATAAATTTTGTGTGTCTGTTCCTCTTGGTGATGTGTGCACTGGGGTTAATTTTCCTGTCAACTCTGTGGGGTGTCTCATAAAATCAAGGACATCAGTTAATCTTATGAAAATACTCCTGTGGGTGTGGGCTTCATAACCCCTGCTAGCAAATCATCAACCCTGGGCTAACTGTTGTTTTCTCCTTGGTGCAAGGGTTAATATTTCCTTGAACATTAACAACTCTTGGTTAAGCAGGAGAAAGCGAAAGCCGATCTGCTCACTGGCTGAAGCTGTGGAGGGAACTGCTGGCTGGGACCCCGAAAGCAGATGTGTTTCCAGCTCTGGGATCTCGAGTGCGGCAGCTCCTCTGGCTGCAGCTGGGCTGGTGGTCCCCGATTTGCTCCAGCTGTTTCTTGGTGCCCCATTCACACCCTGCCAGCTGGAGGCCTTCTCAGATCTGCTGTTGGGGCTGTTTGTGTGCAGACGTGAACCCACTAAAGCTGTAAGGGGCTTGCCTTTGGTAACTTTATGTTGAGTAGTAACTAGATTTGAAGCAGCTTTTGGGTGATTGATGAGGCCAGTTTGCTTGACAGCCTCCTGAAGAGGCAGAAGTGTCAGCAGGTATGGAACTTCTTGAGCTGGTGGTGATGTATATGCAGTGTCAAAAAGGCTCATGGGAACCTCGATTTGTGTCTTCCCTTCACCCAGCCCAGCATTAAGCTGGGCAGTCCCAACTGGATGGCTTCCTCGACTAGATCTTGGTACACTAGTGTCACTGGAATCAGCACCAGCCCTTCTCTGATACTTGTTCTTTCATTGTTCTTTGACATTCCTGGGTGTGTGTTTCTGTCATTTGTGTGTTTGTGATTTCTGATTTAATGGAATGTTGCAGGACAGCTTGCTTGGTCAATAAGTAGAAACTCAGTTCCTATCTGAGCCTGAGCCAATGCCTTTTGCACTCCTACTTGAAAGTACCATTTCAGCTCATTTATAGGAGCATCTGGAATTTGAATAGATGAGATTTCTATATTGTGCTGCTGCTGTTCCGAGCACTTGAAGACATCTAGAAGAACTTGGACAAAAAAATAGTCATAGAAGTGTTGTGGTTGGAAGAGATCAGCAAATCCAAACATTAACCCAGCAATTCAAGGTCACCACTAAAGAGTGTTCTTAAGCACCACAGTTTATATAATGGGGTGTTCTGCAAAGTTTTGCAGGTGGGTGTGCATGTGGTGTGCTCACAGAGTGTGTGCATCCTTGGAGGTCTCAGGTATGCAGGAAGGATAAATTTCTATGTTTTTATTAGAAGACTTTCTGTCTTGGAATTTCTGTCCCTTGTGGGTGTGGAAATACTTTCTCCTGCCAAGCTGGTAAGAGAGACCAATGAAGGAAGACAGTCTTGCATGATTGTTTGAATTGACTCTGTATCTAGTGTGTGTTTGGGTTGTAGGAAGCACATCTTGTATGCTGAAATGCTTCTGGAAGAGAAAATAGCATCATTTTTGGTCAGAAAAGACCCTTCAGATTACCAGATGGTAACCCAGCACTGCCAATTCCCCTGTTAAACCACGTCCCTCAGAAGACATTTAGACGTGGTACTAAATACCTCCAGGAACAGTGCCTACACAGCTTCTCTGGACAGCCTGTTTCAGAGCTTGACAACCGTTTTGGGGAAGAAATTTTTCTTAATACCCACCCTAAACCTCCCCTGGTACAACTTGAGGCCATTTCCTCCTGTCCTATTGCTTGTCCCTGGGGAGAAGACTGACCCCACCCCCTGCAGTCTCCTTTCAGGAAGTTGCAGAGAGTAACGTGGTCTCCACAGAGCCTTCATTTCTCCAGGCTGAACCACCTCAGTTCATTATGCCACTCAGAAGACTTGTTCTCTAGGCCTTTCACCAGCTTCAGCACCTCAGTGCCCTCCTTGTAGAGAGGGGCCCAAAACTGAACCCAGGATTCAAGGTGGGGTCTCCTCAGTGCCCAGTACAGGGGGACTGTCATGTTCCTGGTCCTGCTGGCCACACAATCCACCACCTGGGCACACACTGGCTCATCTTCAGCTGGTTGTTGACCAGTGCCCCCAGATCCTTTTCCAACAGGCCGTTTCCAGCCACTCTTCCCCAAGCCTGAATTGTTGTGGGGGGTGTTGTGATCCAAGTACAGGACCTGGCCTGTGGCCTTGTTGAACCAAATATAGTGGCAAAATGAAGATGTCACCTATGCTTTCAACTTTATTGCAACACTCCACTATCTTGTAGTCAGGCCAAATTCTGATATGGCCTGGGGCTTCCTCTGGCTGCAACTTTGCCCGGTTTAGTAATCAAATGAAAAGGAGTTGTTGTCCTTCCCACCTGCTTGTGGTGCTTTTGAAGGCACTTTGGCTGTACAGGCACTTGCTCCAAGAGCTGAGACACAAGCACTGGAAAGAGGAGGCAGTGAAGCCTTAGCAGCTGCCTGTGTGTGGCAATCCATTTTCCTGTGCAAGAACTTGCTCGTGGAGCAGTGTGGATAATTGTGCAATGCTATCTGAAGGAGTTCTTAATGCCTTGCCTTCATCATCACTTAGCTGAGTGGAGAAAGCATTGTGCACTTATCACAGCGTGCAGATGGTGGGTTTGATCTGTGGGTTGAGTCTCTGCCGTTGCTGCAGTTTGTTTAAACCTGTTCTTGAGGAAGGAGCTGTAGACTAGCAATAGTTGTCCAGGTTTGCACCCTGGACAGTAAAACCCTTTGAAATGAAGGAAGATCTTGTGCAGAAATTGTAGCCATAGTTGCCTTTGTGGATTAACCTGAGTGCAAGAGAAACATTTTGGTAGTTCAAGGATCTCTTCTGCCATTGCGAGTGGAAAATGCCTTCCTTGGAGCTGGTGTTTTCTACCTCACCACCAACAGCATCTAAGAACATTGGTTTTCTTACAGCTTCCTCTAGTCCTGAAACTGTTTTGGTAGCCCTCTGAACTCCTGAATGAGGTTTAGTAGCCCTTGTACTGCAGGTATCAAAATAGATTTAGGTCTTGGAGAGTGTTCATACTGCCAGGCAGGGAGAGCTGGTAGCCCTCTTCACACAATGAAACCCTATTTTTCAGCCTGACTTTTGAAAATGTCTTGATCCACCCAGTGCAACAGCCGTGTCCCTTTACCTCCTCTTGTACACACCTGCTGGATGCATTTCCCCAGCACATCTTGCTTTGAGTCTAAGAAGGCAGAAGCTGTTTGCTGTTCAGACCCTGGTGTTGACCGCCCAGGCAGGGCTTGGTGCTGGAGGTGCTCTGTTAGCAAGCAGGGTGGTGGTTTATACTGTGGCTCAAGTAGCTTCTCCCGAGGCAGGACCACAGAATAGGAGTTTACCAGACAGATTGCAAAAGAAGCAGTGGCTTGTGACTGTGGTAGGAAACTGATGGTAAAGAACAAAAGTATCCTCTTGCTCTATGGTCTGTGTTTTCCTGGTCCCTGTGTGCTTACAAGCTGACCTTCTGGTGTGCTTTTCTCCAAGATAGTGGACATTCTGTTAGTGAAAAGGGAAAGCAGCATCCCAGTTTACAGAAGTGTTTGAACTTTGAGAAAGATTGGTGGAAGCTGTGGTGCTCAGATACATCAATTAAGCTACCTTCTGTAACTTGATAGTAGGCCCTGTCATGATAGGACAAGAGGTGATGTTTTTAAATGAAAAGAAGGCAGATTCAGACTAGATCTAAGTAAGAAAGTTTTAACACTGGGGGTGGTGACATACTGGAACAGATTCCCCAGAGAGGTGGTAGATGTTCCATCCCTGGAAACCTTAGAGGTCAGGTTGGATGCAGTGCAGGGGGCTTCAATTAGATGACCTTTAAAGGTCCCTTCAACCCAAACCATTCCATAATCCTGTCCCAGTGCTAAGTTCAGTCGTCTTGTTGTACATACATACTTTGAACTGCAGCACTATTTCTGTACTTCAGAATTATCCTGAGTGCTTTCTAGGTGGTGTTTTGGCTTTTACCCTGAAAATCTCTTGTCAGGGCTGGGTGGAAGTATCAGTATCCATCTGGAAAGAGAGGAAATAAATGGTAGAGCACTTGATCTGCCCAGGCTTCTATTTTGAAATAAATTTGCCCAGGACACGAGAGCACTACAGGCTTACTGTGGCCAAGACAGGCTCTGGTCACTTTGCTTCCTCTAACTCAAATGTTTAACTGTGTTTGATTTTGATTATTCACACACATGGATATCAAAGTGGGAACTTCAGTGCAGAAGCTGTTCCCTTTAGGGGGAAACAAAACCACAAAGGTTAACTGTGTCTCTGGGCAGAGCACGGGGCTTTGCAGATGGTGGTCGCCCAGTGACATGTAGGTTTGTGGGTTAAGTGAAAAGCTACATCTGGCAGGACTCTGAAGGCGTTTTTCTTCTGCTTCAGTACATCTGAAAACTGGCTGAGCTTGAAAATGCCTGTTGTGCTTTGTAAGCTGGACGGTCTGCGCGGCACTTGATGTGCTTCATTAAGCTGCACGCAGCTCTCCACAAAGCTTTTGAATTTCAGCTGTTGATGATGTTGACCTCTTCTTGGAAGTCACCTTTTGAACAGTTAAACCGAGCGGTGAAAGCTGCATGCTAAGCGAGGATGGCGAGGTTCCTGGTTTCTGACAGAACAAATGGGCTGGGTGAGCTGGGAAATGAGCTGGGAAACTAGAACTGTGTGAAAAGTTGTCACTCAAGGGCTGCCAAGCACCTTGCTGAATTGGCTCTGCAACACATGGCAAACAGGTGATATTACAGGTGACTTTTCACTCTGTACAAGAAACTTTACAGGGAAACTAGTGTTTTGTAATTGAGATAGAGCAAGTAAAGCTTTAAGCAGGAGTCTCTTAAATTTCCAGCAGTTTAACAGCATTTCTGAGAAAACTGGCAGCTAGATTTCAATGATAACTACCAGCCCATCTGCATCACTTGGTTCTTCAGGTCTTGTTCTCTTAATGATCTTAGATCTTATGGTCTTAAAATGCGTCATTCCTTCTCTAAACCCCATTTTTCAAGGGACTGACTTGAAATGTAGTGATGCTGTGTATGGAGAGGGTCATCACTGCCTGCCCCAGGGCAGAGTTAAATAAAACACTCTGCCTTTGAGTCCTAGTCCAGGCCTTCTATAGGTCCTACAGTGTCATCAAATCATATGCCCCATTCTCAAAGTGCAAAGCATGCCTAATGCTTGTTACCTTAAATCTGTGGCACTATCTTAAATCCTGGCACTCAGCTATAGTGACAGTGTAAAAATTCACACAGAAATAAGACATACAGGGTACAACTTAAAATTGAGAAACATACCAAAGTGCTGTGTGGCTTTAATTTGGGCAGTTAAGGTCCCCAGATGGATGAATATTGCAACTGAGGCCCTTAATATGTCTCTGCAGGGTGGGTAATGGGGAGGTGGTGCTGCTCTCTAAGTTGCAGAGCTTCCCCTGCACTAGACCTGCAGGTGCCTCTGCATTTGTATGGGAAATGGGAATAGATGAGCTAAACAAAGTCAGCAACTACATAAGAACGGGGAGAGGAGCAACTGTGAGGTGAGATCTCTGTGAGGAAAGCTGTCCCAGCCTTCATTTTTGTTAAGAAAAAGTGGAACTATTTCTTGTGAACCACCTACACCAGCCTGGGAGCTCCAGGGGCTGTTCCTCCAGCAGCACCTCCTTGAGTGCCTGTTGTCCATGCATGCTTCTCTTGCAAATCAGGCAGCTCTAACCCAGAGTGAACCCTTCTTATCTGCAAGACACTGTAGAGTGGTTCAGAAAGAGCTGGGTATCTTCAGCAGGGGCTAGTTCAATCCATGTACTTCCCTGATGCTTCAAGTCTTGCAGACCCAGAGATAATGAGGAATATCTCCTTCATCCTTCATCCTTCCTCAAAGTATTCCCTCTGCCAGTTTTGCTACAGGTGCTTATGCTCTTGAAGCATTGATACAAGGGAATCCTAGAATGGTAGGAGTTGGAAGGGACCCCTGGAAATAGAGTCCAACCCCCCTGCCAGAGGAGGATCACCCAGGAACAGACCCAGGTGGGTTTTGAAAAACTCCAGAGAAGACTCCACAGTCCTTCTGGGCAGCCTGTCCCAGACGCTGACCTGATGCAGGGTTTATGTTTTGAGCCTTTCCAGCACTGGTGAGCACTTCTCTGATATGGGCTGCTCTCTGCACACAGGGGCTGCTGCTTCCTCCCATTGTGTCTCGGGTCAAGCTGTCTGAGTAGCTGCATGCTCAAGGCTAAGAATAGTGCAGACCCCAGGGTTTTGGCCTCTGTATCCTGAGTGTTGGCTGCTTTCCTGTCTGAGGCTTGGAAAAAGCTTGGGAAAGGGTGTGTCCTTCAACATAGGTTGAAATGTGGTGTTGGAGACTATACAGGCTATAAATAATAGGGGTTGGGCCAGGGAAGAGCGTCTGTTTCCTCCCTGCTGCAGTAGCTCAGAGTCCTTTTCTACAAAGGCCAGAAATAAAATCCTGACCCTCTTGCTAGTGCAGTGTTGTTCCAGAGATGGGCTTTACAGTAGGTGATTGATCTAGACCCTCTCTTAAAAGCAAGTGGCAGCATAACCAGTTTGGGGCATTGCAGCCTTTATTTTAGGTGGACTGTTGATTAGTTAAGTGTATGAACAGAGCAGCACTTTTTTCAAGTACTTCTCATATCAGGTTCATTCTCAGGATTCCTCCCCTGTGGCCTGTTGCTGAGCTTGGTGGGATCAGGCTTACATCTTCTGTAAATTAAGTCCTAGAAGGCTTCTGAGTTTCTCCCTTCTAAGCCTCAACTTGAACCATAGAATGGGTCCCTATCCCCGGAGGAATTTCAAAGACGTGGAGATGTGGTGCTGAGGGTCATGGTTTAGTGGTAAGCTTGGCAATGCCGGGTTAACAGTGGGACTTACTGATCTTAAAGATCTTTCTGAACCTAAACCATTCTGTGATTGCTGCAGACCTATGTGACTGCAGGCAGTGATGTGTCTAGGGCAGGCAAAGCTGTCCCCTTCCTCCTGCATCAAGAAAACACCATAATAAATGTCTTCCTTGTACTACCCTTAATAAAAAGGTGAGGAGAGCTATCACTGAGCTTTCATCTTCTAGTTTTCTCGCTAATAACAGATCTACAATGAAAGACTCTGATCCCAAACATTTTTTTCTGCATTTCACAGGTTTTTATTTAGATGGCCAGCTGCCAGCCAGCCTGGCCATCCTCGGGGAATTTCAAGTCTATATGATCCTTATTGTCCTTCACTGCAGAGGAAGGGCCTGGGATTATTTTGTTTCCTGCTCTGCCCTTTCTCAGCTATGGGCAGGGTATGTCTCTCACATTGTTCCTCATCTTCTTTCCCTTTTGTTTAACTTCATGGCTTTTTATGTGCAGTAATTGGAGCCAAGTGGAGGGAGAGTGGTAATTTAGGAGGACACCAACTGAAGAAGGCAGGCTGTTATCTCGGTGATGCTTTACACCTCTTTAATAGGCCTGGGTCCCCTTCTAGCTCTTCTAGGAGCATCTCACCTGTCCAGCCTTTTCCTGGGATGCTTTGGACTGTGTGTCAAGTAGATGATCACACAGCACCTTATGACCATGCTGCAGCCAGGCTGTGTGCCTTGGAACAGCTTGTATGCTTCAGGTTGGGACTTCATGAGGCTTCTCTTTGTTATTCTCAAGGACTGTCTTTGCATTTCCTTTGGAAACACCTCATTCCTACAGCATGAACTATTTTGCTGTTGGCATCCACCCCCTGTACTGTTAATGGGAATTAAATGGGATAACTCAGGATCAGATAGAAATAGGTTCAGTGCAGGGCCAGGTCCTGCAGGAAGAACCTGGATGAGCAGTCTCCATCTTCCTCTGTTTAGTAGCTTCTTTTTTTCATGGTGCTTGCTGTAGCATCCTGCTCTGCTGCAAGGATGCTCAGCCATGAGCACTGGGTGTTCAGCTTTATTTCACCCACTGTCTCCCATCAGCTGTGGTGTCTCTGAAGCAGCAGCACATGCTGCTGGGTGGTTTTGTGCTGTCAAGTATCTGAGTTGACACAACCCCCAGATTTGCTGGTCTTCAGAATAGATAGCTCTGATCTGGGGCAGCTCAGTAGGCCATCAGTACCAGTTGAGACTCACCTTAAACATGCAGTCTCTGCACCACCAGGGAATGGTGAATTGCAACTGACTTCTCAAGCTTCCCTGCTTGAAGTTAACCCTGGGTAATTGTTCTCAACCTGGGGGGGTGTGGTGGGGGGTGTGGAATCTAAATGTTCATGTGAACTTAACTTGCTTCATATGTTACTAGGACTCTGTTTTCTGTGTAGTGATGATGTGAAGAGGCACAAAGTGAGATCTGGAGTCCTTACAGTGTGTGTGCAGCACGCTTGCAGAGGCTTAAAAAGCATTGCCTAGCGTGTGGGTCGGTGAGGAGCAAATGCACACCAGAAAGCTGGGGGACCTTTGCTTTCCTGGCCGGTGGTGTGGTCCAGGCTGCTGCCCTGATGAGGCTGGGAGGTATCTGGCTGTTTGAGAGATCACTCAGGTGTAGAGATGTGCAGTAAGCTTGCTTTTTTGCAAAAGCCATCTCACTTTAACAGTGGACAAAACTGGGGATTGAAGCAGTTTACCATAATCAATACTGTGGCTGGTAGCACTGTTGAGAAGACAAAATCCTGTTGACTTCTGATGTAGACCCAGTACATGCTATGCTCATTTTTAATCTAGTTGGATGGAGCCTCTCTCCCTTCTCATGCAGCATTGTGTGTACTAAACTAGTTTCTAATTTATTCTAGATGCTAGAATTTAAATGTTAGATATTTCTTGTTTGCTTGATGCATTCATAAGCACACGCAACTTTTCTTGAAATAAATCCCAAGGGAGGACTGATCTGTCCAAGCCCTGGTGGCAAACCCATGCCTACAGCTGGTGGAAAACAGTTGACCCTAGTGAGTGGAGATGACTTTTAAGAAGAGTGAGGGAGACTTCAGTTTTTCTCCAACCTCAGCCAGCTGAGCCTGTGGCTGTATGTGCCATAGCTTGGCTTTCTGCAGAGCTTGGAAGAGGAGATGGGACACTTTGCAGTTGCTGCTCAGCTGGCTGCTCCAGAACCCTACTCTGCTACCAGAGCACAGAAGCAGCAGTGCTGCCTCCTCAGCTCCTTGAGTTTTCAAAGACCTGCTGCTCCTTTTATGTGGATTTAGTACCATCCCTAACCTCTGGGTCACAGCTACCACAGGACTCTGCTGCCTGTTTAAGCTCCAGTAATCTTGGCTGGATTTCTGGTTTAATTTGGAGGCAGCCTGCTGCAGCTCTGCACAGTAAATGCCCTATTAAGCAGTTAATTATTTCTCTATAATACTAGCTTTTATCTTTAATACAACAGTTTTACTGTCTCTGATAATTACACAGTCTCGGATAACTCTCTTAAATCTAATGAGGCATGACAAGCTGTGTTCAACAAGGCACCACACCATTAACTTCTTACCTCTTACTTGTCATCTTATCACACTGAATTACTGTATTTCCAGCCTGAGTGGCTGTGGATACATAACATGTCACTTTTCATTAACAAAATAATGAAAATCATCCCTGGTGCCCTCACAGTTGGGCTGGTGGTCAGCTGGTTGACCTGGTTGCCTGCAGACCCCTCCAACTGCTGCTCTGCAGCATTGTGCTCTCTGCCCCATGAGCTGAGCAAGCTTGGTTTAAATACTTTTGGCTGCTCAAAATGCTTGGTAGGTCCACAGGTCTCTTTCCTGTGGGTGGGTGAAATATAAATGGCCCTTTGAAGGGTGTTGGTGATAACAGACCTTGCTTGTGCTGATGAAAGTCTTTGCTGCAGGGATAACTCAAGGTGGGATTTGGCTGGATGAGGGGAACCAGGCATTTGTTCTGGATGGGGTAGGCTACAAACTGCAGTGGAAATGCTTGATATCACCTGCCCTGGCTTTGGCTTTGTCACCTGTTAATGGGAATAGTGGATCAGGTCATTGGAGTGCTGGTTTTCTATGGATTTGAGGGTGACATTGAAAACTCTGCACATGCCTGGTCCAAGTCCTGGGGTTAGGGGGTTTGTCTTTTCATATATCACCCTGTCACCTTGCCACTTGAAGCACAAAGTTGTACTTCTGAAACCTCCAGCATCCTGGCAGCAAATTCCTGCATCCTTCAAGGCTGGAGCAGGATGGCATTTCCCAGGGGAATGAGCCCTTGTGGTACGTCCATCTGGCAGCCTGAGTGCTCAAGGGCTGCTGCACTGAAGAGATCAGTTACCATCTAGATATGGAACAGCAAAGAGCCCTTCTTTGTTTGATTGGTTTTGATTTTTTCTTTTTTTGGAAATCAGCTGTATTCAGCTCATGTTTTGATGCTTCTTTCCTGAGCTTGCTGCTGACTCTGGTTTTGGGGGTAGGTTTGTTTCTGGAACCTGTAGGAGTTGTGCTGTCAAAGCTGTGTACTTCCCCACTGAGCAGGGGAGGAAAAAGGCTTGTTTCTTTCTATAACCTGAGTCATTCAGATTCCATGTGGGTATTTTATGGGATGCTCATGGGACTGGCTACTGTGGTGTGCCTGGATTAGATCAGTTCCTGGCTCTGAAAGGGCATTTTTTACTTAGACAGAAGCTGTTTGCTTCTCTGCAGTTTCATTAACTGTAAGATTAACCAGTGGGTGGAGTGTAAATCTGGAAAGAGAACTGGATACTAAGTCGTGTTTAAAATTGTGCTGGCCTTATCAGGAGTATTAGTGATGTAAAATGGGCCAGAAGTGTTGCTTGTGCCTTGTTCCTCCAGCAGGCAGTAAGGAAATTCATGTCTATAAAAGTGCATCTCCATACCCTACTGGAGAGCAGGCAGAAGCACGTGGCTCTGATGTCCCTGTCTTCATATCCCCAAGTTGCCCTGGGAAGCATCCTCATGTCCAAGAACTGTCAGCAGTGAAAAAAGTCCCTTTATTGGTTGTAAATTTGAAGGCAGTGGCTGTTTACAAGTAGCTGGGGTGGGGATTAAGAAAGAAGAGCTGTGACAGGTGGGATGGTGTGTGGTCTGTTGTGGCTCTTGGTTGCTTTTTAAAGGAGTAGAGTAGGCTACAGGGCTCCCATGGGTGAAGGCATAGTGAGGATAGAACAGATTAACTGATGTATCCTGGGCTGCATCCCCAGCAGTGTGGGCAGCAGGTCAAGGGAAGGGATCCTGCCCCTCTGCTCCCAGGGCTCTGGGGAGACCCCCCTGCAGCGCTGGGGCAGCTCTGGAGTCCTCAGCACAGCAGAGACAGGGAGCTGGGGGAGCGGGGCCAGAGGAGCCCCAGCAATGCTGGGAGGGCTGGAACCCCTCTGCTGGGAGCCAGGCTGGGAGAGAGCTGGGGGGGTTCAGCCTGCAGAGGAGAAGGCTCTGGGGAGACCTTGCATCCTTGCAGTACTTAAAAGAGTCTGTCAGAAAGATGGAGGTTATGTTTTCAGCAGGGCCTGTTGTGACAGGACAGGGAGTAATGATTTCAAACTAAAACAGAGTAGATTTAGACTGGAGAGAGGAAGAAACCTTTTTATGCTGGGGTGATGAGACCCTGTCCCAGGTCGCCCAGAGAAGTGGTTGATGCCCCATCCCTGGAACCATTCCAGGTGAGGTTGGATGGGACTCTGAGCACCCTGCTCTAGCTGCAGATGTCCCTGCTCAGTGCAGGGGGGTTGGGCTAAATGGTCTTCAAAGTCCCTTCCAACCCAAACTGTTCTATGATTCTAGGGTCCATTTGCACTTTTGCAGGCTGCATGAGTGATCTGCCTGGTATCAGGCACAGCTGGGCTGTGTGGAAGGATTTGGTGATTACTGCTTGTGCTACAAGCTCTTGGGGTCCTTTCTCTATCGGAGTTGTACATTGCACATTGATTTGTGCTTACGTGTCCTGCTGCTTTTAGACTCCTAGCTTCACTAGATGGCACCACCAGGCAGCTGCTCTGCTCACATCCCCAGGACGAACTGTCAGGAGTTAGATGCACTGAATTGATTTTACTTTATTTTTCAATTCCCTTCAAAAAATGTTGCAGCTCATTTTTTTTAACTCAGAATCCCATTCAAGCTGTTTGGGAACTGTCTGTGTGTGGCAAATGTTCTGTATCTACCTGAGGTTTGGAGGCAGTGTGCTTGGGGCAGCAGCGGTGATGATGATGATGATGTCTCTAGCTCTAGGTGTAGCTGTTAGCAACCTCACCACAAAGCAAGACAGTGACCCTGAATGCTCTTTGCTTGGTTTTGTTTTGTTTTTCTTCTAATTAACGTAGTGGAAATGCCTCTTCCAAGTCTAATTGCTCCAGAGCACTGGTACCTGTGGGTTTAAAGGGAGAAGGTTTGGCCTGGTAGTTGATACTTCCTAAAAATGGGCTTCTAGCTGGAGTGGCAGTGAAAGTATAAAATTATTTTTGTATGGGATGTGGGTTTTTTGGTACTTTTTCTTTAGCAGCTCCTATTTGTGCTGGTTGAACCCAAGGAGAGCATCAAATCTCTGTGACAAAATAAATTTGAATCCTTTGAGTTGTTCAGATCCCACTCTGAGCAAAATCGGGTAACCACCCAACTTGCTGTTATCTCCAGGGATTAACTAGATAAAGCTCAGAGCAGCAACTCCAATAGCACTGGAAGGCTCTTCAGAGGAGGGCAGATGTAAAGGACACAGCAAGAAGCCAACTCCTCTGGCCAGAGTGACTTCATTTAAAGAATCATAGAATTGTTTGGGTTGGAAGGGACTTTATAGGTCATCTAGTCCAACCCCCCTGCAGTGAGCAGGGACATCTGCAACTAGAGCTGGTTGCTCAGAGCAACATCCAGCCTCATCTGGAGTGTTTCCAGGGAGGGAAGAATTGCTTCAAGTATTTTTCCAGGGTATATGGTTGGTGGTACTGAAGCCATGTGTCTCTTACTGCTCTCCACAGTGGTAGCCAGTGGGCATGCAAAATACTGTATAATGAAATAATGATTTAATAGCAGCTGGCATAAGTTTGGACCCGTGCCAGATTGCAGGGTCTTGGGGGTTGGCACTGGTACCTATCTGCTGGAGTTATATGCAAGATCCTGCTTCCTTGAAGGTCCTCTGGTCCCGTTATTTGCAAGGAGGCAATGACTTTATTGTGCTGCTGTGTCTCAAAAGCTGAATGAGTCTTGGGCCGTGTTGTTTCACACTTGCTGCCATAATTTCAATTTGCCTGCAAGAACTGTAAGGGCTGGTAGGTAGTGATGAACCATCCCTAGCTTCAGTTACATCCCATGGCATGCAGATGCTGCTCCTGAAGCTGCCAGAAGCACACACCTGCCTCCCAAACACCTCTGCTGTTCATCCTTCTGACCTGTGGGTGCAGGCATTGTCTCTGCTTAGTTCAGAGCCAGGTCCTTCAGCTTTGCTCAACTTCAGACTGGTCAATTCTAAGGGTCCTCCAGATTTTTTTGACTGCTCTTGCATTGTAGATTGGAGCAGACTGCACACGTGGATCAGCTCTGTTGGTTAAGGTAACATCTCCAATTTTCTTTGCAGTGAAACGATTTAAGGAACCAAAGGAAGAGAGGCGTCCCTGGAGGATATGGTGAGAATTTTAATTTGGAGCTTGAAAAGACAGTGTACATATTATTTTCTTCTATGCTAAAAATCTTCTAGGCCTTCTGAATATCCTGCATGGTACAAAGTGCTCTGCTGCAATTTCCTAAGGAAACCTTCATAAAGTAGCTGGTGCTCCCTAGAAGTAAAATTCCCTGCCTAGCTCCCCCAGAAAAGTTTCTTTTTAGTGTAGGTGACTGAACCAATTTAGGGTCCTCTCCAACCTGCACACAGTCTCCATGACAGGGTGAAGTTTTGTTCTTAATTTTGGTTCATGACTTTGCTCCATCACTACCCAGGACAGGTTTGGCTCAAGCAGTATGCTTGGCTGTGTGGTGGTATAAGGCAGCTGGCCATTGCTGTCAGGTTGAGACACTCCACAAAGCATCGCTGCACTGTAGGATTTATGGGCTGCTGAAAGGTGAGCGTATGGTTGGGATCAGCATTTGGCCAGGCTGGCTCAGCAGTGTGGAGATACCAGCCAGCCTTAGTGATGAAAAGCCTGTTAAGTCTCCTCAGTTTGGTTCTTCCTCTAAAATTATGTGGGAATTCACTCCAGCTCCCTCTGGATAGGTGCAAAAATTGTCAGTAGCTGAGCACTTGACCTGTACCTACTGCAGGTTGGAGAAACTGGGGCTGGGCATTGGAAGGTGAACTGCCCTTTGCTGCAGGCTAAAACTCAGCAGCAGGTCTGCAAGACTGAGCTGCTGTGGGATGAAGTGCTGTTGTTTAAAGTATTTGGAGTTGGCCAAACTGCCCCTTGTTCACCATGTACAACTTCTTGGCCATCAAGAATTCATCTTAGTGGAAAGTAGATCCATGCAGGGTCTTTTCTTGAGAGACCTGTCTGCTGCTGGTGCTCCAGGGCAGATTCAGGGGACTGGAACCCCTTTCCTACAAGGACAGGCTGAGAGAGTTGGGGTTGATCAGCCTGGAGAAGGGAAGGATCCAGGGAGACCTTATTGTGACCCACCAGTATCTGAAGGGGGCCTGCAAGAAAGCTGGCGAGGGGCTTTTTACAAAAGCCTGTAGTGACAGGATAAGGGGTAATGGTTTGAAACTGAGAGCGTAGATAAGGAGGAAATTCTCTGCTGTGAGGGTGGTGAGACAGTCAACAGGTTGCCCAGGGAAGTTGTGCTCCATCACTGGATGTGTTCAGATCCAGGTTGGAGGGAGTCTTGAGCAACCTGGCCTAGTGGGAGGTGTCCCTGCTGTGACAGGGGGGCTGGAATGAGATCTTTTAAGGTCTCTTCCAACCAAAACCCTTCTATGATCTTTGTCTCTCTTTTTTTTTCCCAAGGTTTTATGATACCTCCAAGCAAGCCATAGGTGCCCTCTTCATTCACTTTGCCAATATATTCCTGTCAGATCTCACTGAAGAGGACCCTTGCTCTCTGTAAGTACCCAAGATGCTTGCATTCCTGTCCTGCATCTGTAAAAGGATAAGGCAAGCCTGTTGGAAAACTTCACACCCATCACATGTATCCCCATAGGGGCTAAGACAGACTTTGGACTCAATGTAGAAATGCCACTTTTACTTCAGACCAGCTGCTTTACAGCTACAAATTTAGTTTTGGATTTAATTTTTATAGGATTATGGAATTGTTTTGATTGGAAAAGACCTTTAAGATGAGTCCAGCTGNGATGTGTTCAGATCCAGGTTGGAGGGAGTCTTGAGCAACCTGGCCTAGTGGGAGGTGTCCCTGCTGTGACAGGGGGGCTGGAACGAGATCTTTTAAGGTCTCTTCCAACCAAAACCATTCTATGATCTTTGTCTCTTTTTTTCCCAAGGTTTTATGATACCTCCAAGCAAGCCATAGGTGCCCTCTTCATTCACTTTGCCAATATATTCCTGTCAGATCTCACTGAAGAGGACCCTTGCTCTCTGTAAGTACCCAAGATGCTTGCATTCCTGTCCTGCATCTGTAAAAGGATAAGGCAAGCCTGTTGGAAAACTTCACACCCATCACATGTATCCCCATAGGGGCTTTCTAAGCCAGACTTTGGACTCAATGTAGAAATGCCACTTTTACT
>VWZY01008846.1:777490-890769 GCA_013399075.1 Chloroceryle aenea
GACTGTGCAGAATACTGACTGATTCTTGTTTAGAGGAGGGTCAGTCCAGCAGTGTCTTCTCTTGATTGCTACTGGGATTTGCATTAATTCAGAAAGGTTTATCAGTCTGCTATTCAAATCAAAATGGCCAGGATTTTGTGAGCTACTCCTGTGAGGGAGGCTCTTACTCACTGGACGGGTAGAGGGGAAAGTGGAGGAGACCCATCTCTGTGGGCTTCTATAGCTTTGCCAAGGTGAAATTAAATCTCTGGTACCTTGACAAAACGTTTCATCTGCTGCCTGTCCAGTACCAACTGATGCCCCAAAGCAACATATGCTTGTAAGGAACTTTTTGAGTAGGATGATGAGGTTTCTGAGCTTTGAAGCTTTCTTTAAGGAGGACTTCAGTGGTCTGTACTTTGAAGAAAGGGGATGCTTGCACCCTTTTACATGCAGGGCTTCCTCCCCTCAAACCCCTGTATCCATCCGGATCAAAGCAGCTCCATACCAAGGGGTTGATACTGGTAATGTGCATCTGTGGCTAAAGGAGAGGAGGAAAAAAAGCCTCTCCAAGGCTGTGTACATCCTTTCACCCTAGTGGAGGAGAACAGACTTGTCATTCAAACCAGGACTCCTAACAGCTGATGCCATCTCCTTAGAGTTCCCAAGAATGGCTTTGCCATTAGATGCTCATGCTAGTGCTGAGCTGTGGCTCTTGAGAGCCCAGGAGTGGCTGTGAGTGCTGGGGTCTGGGTAAGCACAGGGAAATTCAGGTCTTAAGGCAGAGCTGCAGATGTGTGTCTCTGTTTACAGAAGCTGCCTGCCTTGTAGGACACTTGTAGGACATGCTCCAGCAAAGCAGTTGATGTAGGAAGGACAGGCAATGAGGAGGTAGGTTCAAGGCAAGAAGACTTTAGATGGTGATGTTCTCCTTTTGGTGGATTTCAGCTGATTGAATGGAGAGCAGGGTGGGAGGAAGATGAATACAGATAGTGCTAGCATCTGGGAGGTAGGTAGAGCTTTTTCAGTCATGGCAGTCATGTGCACTCAAATTCCTTTGTTACTTGCTTGCCCTTCAGATTAACCACTGATCTGGTTAACTGCCATCTCCCATTTCAGAATCAACTCTAAAAGGAGCAGGAGGAGAGAACTGACTTCTAGAACAAAAGGCCAGTGGTGTCTCATGAAGGAGAGCTCTCTTGCTTATAGCCAAGTTTAATTCAAAAGCCCAACTGTGGTGTGAAAGATGAATAGCTGCCCTGATACAGGGAGTCTGAGTGCAACTGAGGTTGCCTTTCTGTGCTTATTTCTCTACACTGGTTTCTCAAGATGCAAAATGAGCTGCAACTAGTAAAGGATGCAAGTCTAAATTTTCTCTAATACATGCCAGATTTAATTCATTTTTTTGCCAGCTCAATGGAGTAATGATTTTTAGACTCAGGCAGGATCCCAAACCTTTCTGCCCTAGGAACGTGCTTCTAAAACTACAAACAGAAAATCCTCACCAATTTTAAGTTTGGTATTATTTGTCATGCTGCAAAACTTGCAATATGGAAACACTTCCCTGTCCCTCTAATCAGCTCGGGTATTAAGCATGAGGCAACTCTTCTGTAAGGCTGTCTTCTCCTGTCCTCTGTCTCAGATGAAATGTGCTGTTTTCCCAGGTGACCCTCCACAAGCTGCTGCCTGGATTGGCCAGTGTATCCTCTATTTGCTCATAATGGTTTTTGAGAAGACTGTGATTAGCCTTGTCCTGCTCATCCCTGGCTGGACAAAGGTAAGCTCCTGAGCTGTAATTTTCCCAGCCACAGTTGTGGCTTATTTCTTGTCAGCTTGACTTCATTCATGGTTCCCATCATCAGGTCTTTAATCCTTATGACTTGTTGACATCTCTCTGGAATCATTAGTTATTACTTAAGTTTGGGGAAACGTGACTTTCATAACAGTTTGGCTTTTGGTCCATTCTCTTGCTAGTCAGAAACTAGTGGGATAAAGTGCTGCTTTAATTTTCTTTTCCATCCTTGGAAGGCTAGAAGGGGCTGGGCTGCCAGCTGAGCTACTTCAGTTCTGCCAGAGGATTTCTACATGCACATTGGTTTATGTTGGTGTTCTGTGATCCTGTGCCTAAACTAGGGGGGCTCTGAGAGGTTAATTTGGGAAGAACTACCCCAGTAGCATGGTGTCCTTCCCTCCCACCAACTGCTTCAGTGTGGTAGCTCATTCAATAGTAATTGTGTTGATCTTGAATTTGTCTTTTTAAAATAGTTATCCTGTGGCTGTTGTAGCCACACACCTGGTGGCTGGTAGATGTGATGCATGTAAAAAGAACAATTCTTTGTTGATGGGTAACTCCAGTGTTGAGTGAATTTACCCATAGTGCCTAGTACCTTGCAGGCTGATGTGAGTTGGCTGAGGAGTTATTTACAGCTATGTAGGAGCCATTATCTGTTCTGTTAAGGGCCTGTCCTTCTAACCCAGTAGGCTACCAGTTCACGAGTTTGCTCACCAGCATGTGCTGCTGGATTCCTCCATGCTTATGAAATGTGGCCAGCATCCTTATATTGCAGCTAAGAGCCAAGGACAGTCCCACCAGTTGTCACAGGGGGTTCAACTGAAAGACTAGTGGTATTATTTCTTGATCTCTACAAAAGCCTGTGTTCAGCAGCTGAGCTGCAGGAATAGCCTGTGGAACCTGGCTAAGGGCTGGGTGGAAGCAAAGGCTGCAGAGCCTTAGCTAGGAGACTGCTGGTGTAAGGTGGCAACCAGTTTGCAGTAAAGATCTCACAACAGAGCTGTTGAAATAATGCTTCTAAATGTTTTCTCCTCTGCAGCTTCAGCAGATCCTCCTGGGTTATATCCCAAGCCCCCAGCTGGAACTTGTCCTGGTCATGTTTGTTGTGCCTTTTATAGTCAATGTAAGTGATGCCTCTACAAAAACTGGGTGGGGTGGCTCGGAAATGATGGTCCTCCTGCAGTGGAACTGGCCCAAGAACTGGCTTGGGGCAGCCCTGAGTAATTGAAGTGTCTGGGACAGGGTGGAGGGGAGCAGAAGCAAATATATTTGTTGTCATGAATACACAAATAATGTCTCTACTGCGCTGACAAGTCTCTGTTCCTAATTCCCACTCTAGTCCAAGCTGCTGGGTGGCTGACTGCAGAATCCTGGGGCTCATTGCTGCTGAGATGCAACCCTCAGCTAATCTATAGGCATGGGGATGCCCTCAAGCCCCTATAGGATGGCTTATCAGTGGTGACTTTTGGCAACATGCCCATCTAAGCACTTGACTAGACTTCAGATTGTGTTAGAGCAAGGCAAGGTGTTCAGATAACCCACAACTGTTGACCTTTGTAAAACAAGGTAAAACATCTGGTTTGGTAAAACATCTTGAAAGCTTCAGCTTTGTCGTGTTTCCCTTGATTCTGGGTAATCCTTGACCTGTTGCTTAGTTCCTGCTAAGATGGGAAGTGAGAACAGCGTGTTCAGATTCCACCCTGGACAAGGAGGGAGTCAAACTCTTTTAGTTTATACCATGAGCATTCCAATGGATGCAGCATTGACAAAGCTGGGTTTACCTGCCAATGCTACCAGCTGCAAGCTGCATTTCCTTATTTGAGAGTAAAATCTGCTTCTCCAAGAACTGACCACCCTCTGATGTAGACAGAGCAGGTGAACCCTGAAATAAGGCTTGTTTTGATGTTTATCTCCTGGTGGAAACTTAACCTGTGCTGGTGGTTGTATGGGTTTAGGTGGTTGTGATTGAAGGACTTGGTACTTGGTCTTTTCAATCTGTTGATGTACCTTCTTTCTCCCCAAGGCCATTATGTTCTGGGTTGTGGACAGCTTGATCATGAGGAAATACAAGCAGAAGGATACCCTGAACATCAATGGGTCCATAGAAACTCCTCAGGCTAGGAGGACTGAAGAATCTCAGGTAAGACCAAAGATGTCCTGTGTTTGAGACCAAACTGCAAGCTTGTGGCATGACCTGTGTGCTTCACTGCAACCGTGCTACGTACCATTGCCTAGCCTAGACTGAGGGTGACACTTCATGCATGTGGTGGTTGATGCTGCTAAGTCAAACTGACTTTTTTCAATAGAGGGATGTTTTCTGGCATGATCTGGCCCTGTCTAACAAAGAGCAATGTTACAGCTTGCAAAGTGTTCTGAGACATTGCCCTAAACGATGATGGCATCTTGTGAGAGATGAGTGAGCTTCTGAACTAACTTGTGTGGGCTTGTTGGAGTGGCAGGCTGAAGCTGATGGGTACCTCTGCATCATCTTTCAACCTTCCCATTTGTAATTGTAATTAACCTTGGCTTAGAAGAGCTTGTTTTTGTTACTGTAATTGGTAGCATCCTTTTGAGAGGACAAGGCTGAGCTGGGAATCCTGCTTTTGTCAGCATTTGGTATTTTTTTCTTCTAAATCACAGAATAGTAGGGGTTAGAAGGGATCTCTGGAGATCATCTAGATCCATACCCCCCTTCCCCTCCCACCCCCCTGCTCCAGAAGTGTTGCCCACAGCAGGGACCCCAGAATCACAT
This sequence comes from Chloroceryle aenea, assembly GCA_013399075.1. Taxonomy (NCBI): domain Eukaryota; kingdom Metazoa; phylum Chordata; class Aves; order Coraciiformes; family Cerylidae; genus Chloroceryle; species Chloroceryle aenea. The sequence continues at coordinate 782,014 of VWZY01008846.1, forward strand.
CCAGGCAGGTTTGGAATATCTCCAGAGGAGACAACTCCACAACCTCTCTGGGCAGCCTGGGCCAGGGATCCATCACCCTCAAGGTAAAGAAGTTTTCCCTCGTGTTGATGGAATTTTCTGTGTTCCTGTTTGTGCCTTTTACGCCTTGTCTTGTCACTGGGCACCACAAAAGAGTCTGGCCCTATCCTCTTGATGTCTGCCTTTTAGTTCTTGACCAGCATTGCTCAGCTCCCCTCTCAGTCTTCTCTCCAGCTAAACAGCCTCAGGGCTCTCAGCCTTTCTGGAACAGAGGTGCTCCAGGCCCTTCATCCCCTTTGTAGCCTCTGCTGGACCCTCTCCAGTAGTTCCCTGTCTCTCAGGTGATGGTCCCTTATCTGTAGGAAGCTGTATTTTGTGTAGTTGGAGCTTGACACTTAAAATTTATGGGAGGAAGTGTTCCAGTCCCAAAAGACTTTGTTCCTTTTAATCACACATGTTTTTCTGGGCAGGTGGTATCTGTGTTTCTCATCGCCTTTTGGACAGAGACCACAACCTGAGTCACTGGGTTGAATTCCCTTCCTTCCCCTGGCACCCAGACCCTCTTTCAAAGTGCTCTGTGTACAACTGCTGATATCCTGCAGCTCACTGGCGAGACTCTCTGAGATAAGAGAGCTTCTGGCAGTCGCAGCCTGGCTCCTGGAGTAGCTTTTGCTGAGGAATTTGGGATGAACAGAAATAGCTCTTGCTTAGAGAGCTCTTTTTTTCTAGAGAGTCACTCTGCTCTTTTGCTGATGAGTGGGATGGCCAGCTACTGGTGACCTTGCAGTATGCACAGTGTTTAATGGTGTGCATGGCAGCCTGCACAGCAGTGATGGCTCCCATAGCTTGAGGGTACAGCAAGGAAGTGGTTTCTGCTCATGGGGGTGTGGTGCTGGAGGCATCCTCCCCTCTAGCAGGGCAGACAGGCAGATGTGAGCAGATGTTGAGACAAGTGAGTCAATCTTCCTGGCGTGGCTTCCAGATAAACAGTTGTAGCTTGTCGAGGTCACTAGAAACATGTGAACAGTGTACCCCAGGGAGTTTCTCGAGTGGTGTGTGGTGAGGGCATCCTCAAGAGAGCATTTTATTGTGTTGGAGAGAGGAGGGAAGAGAGACCCAACCTGGGCAATACCCGTATGTCTTGGTACTTGTGCACTGAAGCTAAGAAATCATACCTGGGATGTGAAGATGGATTGATTCTGGGCATGAACATCTCTCTGGTTATGGCGTGGTCCCAGTTTCTTAGGGATGATTGGTGTTCAAGAGTGGTGGTACTTTAAAAGAGCTAAGTTAGAGGTCTGCTCCAAATGCAAAAGTGGTGGTGAAGATCTGACCGACTGACTGGAAATGCTGGTGTATTCCTGAAGGTTTAAGGTCAGTTAATGCCAGCTCAAAAATAAGGGTAAGGAGGTGGCATCTCTAGTGGAGACACCAATCTTCTTTCCAGCCTTTCAAACCTAAATTTGGAGCATCTGTTCTTACAGACAACTTGCTGCTGTGGATACACAGATGGTATTGCAGTGTAACTCAGCTCAGCAGGTTGTTTCAAGCAATGAAAAGTGGACTCCCAAAGTCTGCCCCTTGTCAAAAGCTTCTTCCCTCTTACAAGTACTTGACTTTTTTCTGAGAGAGAAGTTTTGCTGAGACCTTTACTGTCCAGATTGTCTGTCCATCTTCAAACCCCATATCTATCGGTGCAATGGAGCTACCAAGGGGACTGGTTTGTACCTGGAACAGCCTACAGGGATTGCCTCCTTTCTGCTCAGACACATTCCTGCATCTCTAGCCCAGCAAAGAGTTTGAGCCAAGGCAGGTAAATAAGAAATACAGAAGTAAGCGTAGCCATAGGCTTCTGCTTTGTGTCAACTTTTTATCCTGTGAATTAAAGATTCTGTTGTCTGTCTGGCCCTTGCAGCTGGGTTCATTGGAATTTAGGCTTGAAAACAGAACATGAGGGTTTGCTGGGCTCATTGCTAATAATCTGTTCAAGTGGGGGGAACTTTTTCCTCTCCCTGCTTCCCCATGGAGGAGGAGGGAGGGAGGCTGAAAAGCATCTCCATACAGGGCAGAGCTGGCTGAGGCTAACGTGTCCTGCAGTTTATCAGGGTTCATCAGGGCTGTCTAGCAGCAGGCGCCAACAGCTCCCCATCATGCTGCCTTCTTGAATTTCAACCTGCTGCCTATCTCACCAAAACAGCCTGTCATTATTTTCACTCAAACTAGCAGTTTGTGCTGGGGAGAGAGGAAGGAGATGAGAGAGTGCAGGCTGGAGTTAACCAGTTAAAAACCCATGCTTGGTATTTTCTACAGGGAGAGCAGGAAAAATGCAGCTTTGTCCTTGGCTTGGTAGACCAGCTGGGTAGCAAGAAGAAACCCAGCAATGCTACTGCTGCTGTCACTTACTCTCTGGCTGCAGTGCAGACCAAAGAACTATCAGTCTCTTGTGGGCTTTAATTTACCCCTGTTTTGTGGCATGGAAAGACATCTCTCACTAGTACCAGTCTGACTCCAGTGCCCTTCAGGCTGAGGAGCTGTGTCCATCTGCATGGCCCCTATTTCAGCTTTGTACATGTCCTGCCCTTGACCTGAGCCTCTTTTCCCTTGCAAGTGTCAATAAACTTTAGATCTTATCAGTGATTTCTTTGTTTCCTCTGTTCAGGAAAACAACTCCATTTTTAATAATGTTTTATTTGATCTTTTTTTGAACTTGTTTCTAGGTTTTTTCCCAAGGACAGTGTGTGTTTCTGCTGGCTTATGTTTTTGAGTCGAGACTTAAAACAAAGTTCAGTCTGACAACAGTGGTACTTGTGAGAACCATTAGGGTGCAACTAGAGTTTGGGAGGAAAGCTGATGCCCTACCAGGGAACCAGCCTTTGGTCAGTGTGGGCTTGAACACCCGTTCCAATTCCCTTTGTAGGAGCTGTGACTTTTGGCAAATCCTTAGACTGATGATGCTGATGGATGCCCATAGTTATGCTGCTTGCTTTTAAGTGTTGAAGAAAACTCCAGGAGCAAGTTTGACTTGCTGGTTGCTTAACTGACTTTTGAATAACTCAAGGTGAACAAAGGTGCCTGGTCCTTACAGGGAAGCTAAATGAAGGTTGTCACAGAGTTGCCTCTGGTAGGAGACTCTCCCACCTGCCAGCCCTACTGGCTCATGGGAACTTATCTAAGCTTAAATCCAGGAGGACAGTGGGATGGTTCCTACCTCTACATCAACCTGGCAGAGCTTTAGTCAAACAGGTTTCCATTGCCAGCAGGGAAATGGCCCTACAGGGTCTTTGTCTTAGAATCTGTGTTACAGTTCTCCTTTCTCTGTGCAGTTTCTCTTTCTCTACTACTGAGATGATTTGATTATCTGGAGGGTCTACTTGGATTCAGTACTAAGCCAGCAGGCAGCCTCTTCCTCCAGGCAGGAAGGGTCTAAACTACAAGCAGCTCTGTTTCCGTAGTGTGACCCACGTTGTTTTGCAAGCTGCTGGCCTCCTGGTGTGAGGACGAAAGCATCAAGTATTTGAGCATTGCTGAGTGAGACAGTAGTTATGTTGTCCTAGGAGTGGAAAACTCTGGTCTGTTCCCAGCTGTCACCGACCTGCTGTGATCCTAACCTGGATGCATCTGCAGGGGAAGTGGTTTGTCCAAGTTGTTGTCAAACTGGAGTTTGGCTTGAAACCTGTATCCGAGTGGTATGGTGCTGTCTCATGGTGGAGCTCCCAGAGGAATTGTGGAAAGGTTATTGGGGGACTCGAGCAGCTTCATACAAGTTGTATGGTGGGCAGGTACCAACCTGAATGGGTCTGGGTGCACAATGCTTAGTGCCTGCTCAGTCATCCATACTTGGTTGCAGTGAGATGAGTTTGCAGCTGAAACCCACTGAAATTATGAGTTCATTGAGGCCCCAAAAACAGCCTGCTGCAGCCTGTCAGAGTTCAGGGAGTTTACAGTGCTGCATGTGACTACTTACCCACCCATCTGGTCAGGTTTAACAGCAGCACTATATTAATATGATAAACAGAGGAAATTTTCAGTTGGACGAGATGGAAAATTTCCCATGTGCGTATTGAACAGAAAAAAAAAGTTCTTGAGGTGAAGGGGGGGCACCAAGAGCTTAATCTGATCTGCTGTCCTTTGAGTGTCCAACGTGCTGCTTCGATGTTGATAACATCAGATGGAGGGGCTGGAGTGTGTATGAGGGTGGGGAGGAAATCTTCCCCTGCGGCTCTTCTGCTCCTTTGAAGTCATTGACTCATCGCGGTTTGTTTTTCCTGTTTAGTCATTTTGTTGCTGTGGTGACTGGCCCTGTGGTGCTGCCCAAGTGCTAAGAAGTGGGAAGGGCATGTTAATTCACAATCGTGCCTAGAGTGAGACATAGATAAGACTAATTCCCCCATGCCTCTGCTTTTGCCCAAGCTCCAGGACTGGCTGGGCTGTGGGGGATGCTCTGCAGGTGAACATGCTGGGATGAAAACCCATGCACCATCCCTTGACTTCACCTTTGAGCTGGAAGGCTGCCATGGGTCAGACACAGGGAGGCTTCATAGTGCATTGGTTTAGTCTTTAGAGCAAAGTGAAGTCAGATGGGGCTGAAGCTTGGATGGGAAGTCTACACTGTCTTGCTGGAGGAAGCTATGTTTGTGGGAGTGGTGGTGGTACCAGCCCCTTGTCCCTGCATCAGCCATGAACTAATAATGCTGTTTCAGGTCTGATGGGCAAGTGGAGGAGGACAAAAGGAGTGCTGGCATTGCTCATCTAGGGAAATATCACTGAGGCCATTGATGTTCTGCTAGGCTTGTACCTCTCTGTAGAGTTGGGTGCTGAGATACCAAGGACCTGGCCAGTCTTCTGATGTCATGACCAGTGTTGACCAGAAATCCCATGGCTTGATGGAGCTCCCAAGTACTACTGGGCATGACACAAGCATTAGCACAAGGCTGGACTGCACTGCAGCTGTGCTTAGAGCTAGGTACTGACAGGGCTGATGAGAGTAGGGTTTCTCCTCCCCAAAGATGGCTTTTTGAGGTAAGAAGGGGGTCGATGGGGTTGAGCAAACAATCTGTCAAACTGACTATTACCTGTGCAAACTGCTCAGCCAGCCTGCAGGCTGGCAGTGGGTTTGGGCTCTTCTGCAGTCAGTGCAGCCACGGCCCAAGTAAAATTTGGCCTTTTTCCTCTTCCAGATGATGTGCCTGGAGGATGCCCCATGCGTGGCTCTCGGCGTCGTGCAAACGCTCCAGGCTGGTGGCAGCCAGTTAGCTCAAAGCAGCCCGGTAGCTTCAAGTCTGAAGTTAGCTCCTGAGAGTGTAGGTGTTCCTGGGGGCAGTGGGCAGCCTTTTGACCATGCAGCAAAAGCTGTGAGCTTTCTTACCTGGAGTGGCACTGGTGAGAAGTGTCAGTGCTGTATTGTTGGCTCCCACAATTCAGGCCAAGCCAGGAGATGCTGCCAGGCTGGGCCACCACTCCTGAGCTTGCTGGCCATGGGTGAAGCTAATGCTGTAGCTCTGTTTGCTCTCCGGGCTGAGCTCTGGAGATAGCAAGTAGCTGGGGCCTGGGAAAAAAAGTTTACATTTCGTAGAGGTTTTTGCAAAATATATGGCCTAGCTTTTGTACATCTTCAGCGAGGCTGCAGCCTGGGCTGAACATGCATGTCTGTGGGGGAGCTGTGTCCTCTGGTGAACAGAGCTTCAAGCTGCTTGCTCTCTTCTTGAGGGTGGTGGGGAGAATGAGATCATCATGGTGTCTGCACATGGTCTCTCTGTTAGAGAGATGGTCAAGGTGGCCTCAAGACCTTTCCTATCTGCCAGAAAGTATTAGATTTTGCACCATACCCCAGCAGTATCAAGAAGAGCTGAGACGTTTCACTCCATCAGCATCTGTCTGTTCTCCTTTCTAGGTGTTACTCTCTCCAGACATGGATTTTGATCAGTCTGAAAGTGACCAGGATATTTCAGTGCTCCAGGGCAAGAACTGGAAGATGAAGCAGCCCAGCTATCAAGTGGTCATCTGACAACACCAAGACAAGGGAGGAGGAGGACGGGAAGCAGCACTGTGATCCTTGAGCTGGCCAAGGAAGAGTAGGGTGGGAAATACTGGTTGATCCTTGTAGATCTACAGAGATCTTTTTGCCTGGCTCATCTAGACCTATCCTGCAGTTGTCTCTTTGGGATGGTGTCTGTCCATCCTGTACAAGCTTGAGTGGTATCTGCTTTTCCTGTCTGACCCCAGCCTATCCACATGCAGGCACGTTGAGGTTGGGGGTGCAGATAGGCACTTCTGGCTGGCCAGCTGGGTGTGACTTTGTCAGGGCTAGAGACTGAAATCAAAAGATTGTCTAGATTGTGGGGTTTTTTTTATAAGGAAGAGGGGAGAAAAAAAAATCTCACTTGTGCTACCTGGAATGTGACACTTTTTTTACATTCACAGTACTNTTCCCATGTGCGTATTGAACAGAAAAAAAAAGTTCTTGAGGTGAAGGGGGGGCACCAAGAGCTTAATCTGATCTGCTGTCCTTTGAGTGTCCAACGTGCTGCTTCGATGTTGATAACATCAGATGGAGGGGCTGGAGTGTGTATGAGGGTGGGGAGGAAATCTTCCCCTGCGGCTCTTCTGCTCCTTTGAAGTCATTGACTCATCGCGGTTTGTTTTTCCTGTTTAGTCATTTTGTTGCTGTGGTGACTGGCCCTGTGGTGCTGCCCAAGTGCTAAGAAGTGGGAAGGGCATGTTAATTCACAATCGTGCCTAGAGTGAGACATAGATAAGACTAATTCCCCCATGCCTCTGCTTTTGCCCAAGCTCCAGGACTGGCTGGGCTGTGGGGGATGCTCTGCAGGTGAACATGCTGGGATGAAAACCCATGCACCATCCCTTGACTTCACCTTTGAGCTGGAAGGCTGCCATGGGTCAGACACAGGGAGGCTTCATAGTGCATTGGTTTAGTCTTTAGAGCAAAGTGAAGTCAGATGGGGCTGAAGCTTGGATGGGAAGTCTACACTGTCTTGCTGGAGGAAGCTATGTTTGTGGGAGTGGTGGTGGTACCAGCCCCTTGTCCCTGCATCAGCCATGAACTAATAATGCTGTTTCAGGTCTGATGGGCAAGTGGAGGAGGACAAAAGGAGTGCTGGCATTGCTCATCTAGGGAAATATCACTGAGGCCATTGATGTTCTGCTAGGCTTGTACCTCTCTGTAGAGTTGGGTGCTGAGATACCAAGGACCTGGCCAGTCTTCTGATGTCATGACCAGTGTTGACCAGAAATCCCATGGCTTGATGGAGCTCCCAAGTACTACTGGGCATGACACAAGCATTAGCACAAGGCTGGACTGCACTGCAGCTGTGCTTAGAGCTAGGTACTGACAGGGCTGATGAGAGTAGGGTTTCTCCTCCCCAAAGATGGCTTTTTGAGGTAAGAAGGGGGTCGATGGGGTTGAGCAAACAATCTGTCAAACTGACTATTACCTGTGCAAACTGCTCAGCCAGCCTGCAGGCTGGCAGTGGGTTTGGGCTCTTCTGCAGTCAGTGCAGCCACGGCCCAAGTAAAATTTGGCCTTTTTCCTCTTCCAGATGATGTGCCTGGAGGATGCCCCATGCGTGGCTCTCGGCGTCGTGCAAACGCTCCAGGCTGGTGGCAGCCAGTTAGCTCAAAGCAGCCCGGTAGCTTCAAGTCTGAAGTTAGCTCCTGAGAGTGTAGGTGTTCCTGGGGGCAGTGGGCAGCCTTTTGACCATGCAGCAAAAGCTGTGAGCTTTCTTACCTGGAGTGGCACTGGTGAGAAGTGTCAGTGCTGTATTGTTGGCTCCCACAATTCAGGCCAAGCCAGGAGATGCTGCCAGGCTGGGCCACCACTCCTGAGCTTGCTGGCCATGGGTGAAGCTAATGCTGTAGCTCTGTTTGCTCTCCGGGCTGAGCTCTGGAGATAGCAAGTAGCTGGGGCCTGGGAAAAAAAGTTTACATTTCGTAGAGGTTTTTGCAAAATATATGGCCTAGCTTTTGTACATCTTCAGCGAGGCTGCAGCCTGGGCTGAACATGCATGTCTGTGGGGGAGCTGTGTTCAGATTCAAACAGAGCTTCAAGCTGCTTGCTCTCTTCTTGAGGGTGGTGGGGAGAATGAGATCATCATGGTGTCTGCACATGGTCTCTCTGTTAGAGAGATGGTCAAGGTGGCCTCAAGACCTTTCCTATCTGCCAGAAAGTATTAGATTTTGCACCATACCCCAGCAGTATCAAGAAGAGCTGAGACGTTTCACTCCATCAGCATCTGTCTGTTCTCCTTTCTAGGTGTTACTCTCTCCAGACATGGATTTTGATCAGTCTGAAAGTGACCAGGATATTTCAGTGCTCCAGGGCAAGAACTGGAAGATGAAGCAGCCCAGCTATCAAGTGGTCATCTGACAACACCAAGACAAGGGAGGAGGAGGACGGGAAGCAGCACTGTGATCCTTGAGCTGGCCAAGGAAGAGTAGGGTGGGAAATACTGGTTGATCCTTGTAGATCTACAGAGATCTTTTTGCCTGGCTCATCTAGACCTATCCTGCAGTTGTCTCTTTGGGATGGTGTCTGTCCATCCTGTACAAGCTTGAGTGGTATCTGCTTTTCCTGTCTGACCCCAGCCTATCCACATGCAGGCACGTTGAGGTTGGGGGTGCAGATAGGCACTTCTGGCTGGCCAGCTGGGTGTGACTTTGTCAGGGCTAGAGACTGAAATCAAAAGATTGTCTAGATTGTGGGGTTTTTTTTATAAGGAAGAGGGGAGAAAAAAAAATCTCACTTGTGCTACCTGGAATGTGACACTTTTTTTACATTCACAGTACTCAAAAGAATAGTTTTGCAATATGGCTTTAAATGTCTTGACTTGGGAAGATTGTATCAGTGGATCTGACACTTTTTACTGTTTTTTAAGGAATGCAATAAATATTTGACCTAAAACTGCTTCATAACTGAAATGCCTCCTTGAGCTTGATGTTTTGCAAGACCCTTGAGCCGTGAAGGGGAGAAGGGGGCTTTGTTGAAATCTTTCCTGACCAGCTCCTCACAGGGCAGGTTGCCCTTCTATAGCAGGGCTACCCTTGTGAACCTACCGAAGATCCTCCAGTCACAGCACTGTGTTTCTGTAGAAGAACCACTCAGTGCAGAGACCTGAAGCTGCAGCATCAGCTTTTGTTGGGCTCAGAAGAGACTCAGACTGACCTCAGTTGTCACCTTACAAGTGAGTGTTTGCTGGGAACTAGAAGTTGACTATTTCCCCTTTGCAGGTTTAATTTAAACATATAAAATCACATATAAAAAACACAGGGATGCAAAACTCTCTGCAGCTCTCCTAGGGGAGCAGTTGTCTAATAAAGTCCCAGGCTGGGTGCAGTTACACAGCTGTGAGGAGACCCATAGGGAGCCCAAATGGGGGGTACACCTCAGAGCAGGGCCTGCTCCAGGATCCACTGTGCTGAAAAGATAAGACCCAGTTGAGCCAAAAACTCAGCCAGACCTGCTTATTGCAGGACAGTCCCCAGAAGTTGGGCAGATGTTATATTTTTTTCTTTATTTCCCCCCCTCCCTCCTTTGTATTTTTCTGAGGAAAACATGTTAAGGGGTAAACAAAGGATTTGGATTTTTCTAACTTAAATGGCTTTAGATTTTTAAAAGCTGAGCTGAGAGCATGTGAAGTTTTTGTTGTGGGATGGTTTTGTTTTGTGTGTTTTCCAACTTCAAAGCAGTTTAGAAGCCTTAGATGCAAGTCAAAGTCTTGCATGCCCTTCAGTGAACTAGACATGCTTGGCTACACTTGCAGCTGTGCAGCCTTGCACAGTATTTCTGGAAATTAAGTCCCTTTTTGTTTCTTCCATAATGAAGAGTCAAAATCTGACTTGCCCTGGCANATCTCACTTGTGCTACCTGGAATGTGACACTTTTTTTACATTCACAGTACTCAAAAGAATAGTTTTGCAATATGGCTTTAAATGTCTTGACTTGGGAAGATTGTATCAGTGGATCTGACACTTTTTACTGTTTTTTAAGGAATGCAATAAATATTTGACCTAAAACTGCTTCATAACTGAAATGCCTCCTTGAGCTTGATGTTTTGCAAGACCCTTGAGCCGTGAAGGGGAGAAGGGGGCTTTGTTGAAATCTTTCCTGACCAGCTCCTCACAGGGCAGGTTGCCCTTCTGTATCAGGGCTACCCTTGTGAACCTACCGAAGATCCTCCAGTCACAGCACTGTGTTTCTGTAGATGAACCACTCAGTGCAGAGACCTGAAGCTGCAGCATCAGCTTTTGTTGGGCTCAGAAGAGACTCAGACTGACCTCAGTTGTCACCTTACAAGTGAGTGTTTGCTGGGAACTAGAAGTTGACTATTTCCCCTTTGCAGGTTTAATTTAAACATATAAAATCACATATAAAAAACACAGGGATGCAAAACTCTCTGCAGCTCTCCTAGGGGAGCAGTTGTCTAATAAAGTCCCAGGCTGGGTGCAGTTACACAGCTGTGAGGAGACCCATAGGGAGCCCAAATGGGGGGTACACCTCAGAGCAGGGCCTGCTCCAGGATCCACTGTGCTGAAAAGATAAGACCCAGTTGAGCCAAAAACTCAGCCAGACCTGCTTATTGCAGGACAGTCCCCAGAAGTTGGGCAGATGTTATATTTTTTTCTTTATTTCCCCCCCTCCCTCCTTTGTATTTTTCTGAGGAAAACATGTTAAGGGGTAAACAAAGGATTTGGATTTTTCTAACTTAAATGGCTTTAGATTTTTAAAAGCTGAGCTGAGAGCATGTGAAGTTTTTGTTGTGGGATGGTTTTGTTTTGTGTGTTTTCCAACTTCAAAGCAGTTTAGAAGCCTTAGATGCAAGTCAAAGTCTTGCATGCCCTTCAGTGAACTAGACATGCTTGGCTACACTTGCAGCTGTGCAGCCTTGCACAGTATTTCTGGAAATTAAGTCCCTTTTTGTTTCTTCCATAATGAAGAGTCAAAATCTGACTTGCCCTGGCATGTCAAATTGCTTTTGGAACACGTGGCCCACAGATCTCTGAGCAGATCATTTATATTGCTTGGTGAAATCAGTTTCACAAAGCAAATTTTGCTTGTCTGGGGGAGTTCTGTGCTGGAAAGGGCTGGAATAATTCCTGTGCTTGACTGAAAATAAGTTAAACCAGTTTCTCTATTAGAAATTTACTCCCAGTTGTGAGGTGTACTGGTATTCTGGGGTCTCCTTCCCCTACAGCTGCACAGTGCAATGCTGATTTTTGGAGTTTTAATTTGTGTGTGTTTGAGGTTTTTAGGTTTGTTTTGATTTTTCTTCCTCTCATTAAGATTGGAAAAGTCCTCTTAAGATCATCAGATTCAACTGTCAACCCAACACCACCCTGACCACGAAACCATGTCCTGAAGTGCCATGTCTACATGGTTTGGTGTTTTTTTTGAACACCTCCCAGGGATGGTGACTCCACCACCTCCCTGAGCAGCCTGTTCCAGTGCCTCACCACTCTTTCAGTATAGAAATTTTTCCTAATATCCAATGTAAACCTCCCCTGGTACAACTTAAACCCATTTCCTCTCATCCTATCACATCTACTTGGGAAAAGACCAACACCCACCTCCCTACACCCTCTCAGCTGGAAGTTGTACCCCCTTTCATGCTGCAGCATATGAAGTGTGCAATTTCAGCCACAGCAACATCCTTGTCCTAAAATGAAAGGTGAGTAAAGTGATCTTGAAAGGGAAATAACCATGGCATTCTTAGCCCTTGGTTGAGGCTGGCCAAAGAAGCTCACTGTAGGTGACAGGCAAGTATGATGTGTGGGAAAGTTGTTGTTGTTCTTGACCATTGCATAGCCTGTGCTGTTCCAGCAACCTTGAATTCAGACATTCCCATGTCTGAAAGGGGGGTGTGCAAGCATTTCCATTCCACTCTGAAATGAAGGCTTATCCCTCATTCCTGAGGTGTCTGAGCTGCTTGCAATGTTCTAACAGTATCACTGCACAGCAAAGTGCTCTGCAACCCCTTAGGAGATGAAAACAGAAGTGTGTCTGCATGTGCAGTTATCAGAGGGCACTTCCAGTGAGTTCTCTGCTAGATCAAAAGGCTGTGAGGACCAAGCCTGGACATGTTCTTCTGAGAGAGGGAAGTGTTGTGATGTGCCTTTTATACATGAGGAAAGGTAAACTTTATACAGTCCTGGAGTAGTAAGGGTTGGAAGGGACTTCTAGAGATCATCTCATCCAATCCCTTGGCTAAAGCAGATCCACCTACACCAGGTTGTCCAGGATTGCATACTGTTGGTTGTGGAAAGTCTCTAGAGAAGGATACTCCACAACCTCTCTGGGGTCTGTCACCCTCGTTGAAAAGAAGTGGGGGTTTTCTTATGTTGACAGAACCTCCTGGATTCCAGTTTGTGTCAGTTGGCCCTTGTCCTATCACTGGACACCCCTGTAACGNGGCTAAAGCAGATCCACCTACACCAGGTTGTCCAGGATTGCATACTGTTGGTTGTGGAAAGTCTCTAGAGAAGGATACTCCACAACCTCTCTGGGGTCTGTCACCCTCGTTGAAAAGAAGTGGGGGTTTTCTTATGTTGACAGAACCTCCTGGATTCCAGTTTGTGTCAGTTGGCCCTTGTCCTATCACTGGACACCCCTGTAACGACACCTACCTTTCAGATACTGAGAAGCATTGATTAGATGCTCTCTGCCTTCTCTTTTCCAGGTTAAACAGCCCCAGGCCTCTCAGTTCAGGACCTGCCTTTGTTCTTACTGCTCTTGGGGCAGCAGAAGCACAAAGTCTGGTTTCCTATGTCCTATTTAAAGGCTGGATCTGTCTTCTCTGTGTGGTTAAATTCTCAGTTTAATGTGCGAGTAGAGCCCTGGGGTCTCTTCACCTAACACACTTCTTGCTTCCTATGAAGTACATGGAGGCTGGAAAACACCACTGACCTTTAATTTTCATCTGAAATTACTTTAGTTCCCAACCTATTGTGAACTTGGGAGGGGCTTTTTTCAGCCACCTGGAAACGTGAGCTTGTCCAGCAGCATAAAACATACATAACCTTGGCTTCAAAGCTCATTTTATCTTTGCCAAATGAAAGCTTCACTGCAGTGTTGACTGTAAAATATTTATTGTGAAATGGATAACTGGAGCCTTAACGAGAACTTGAGTATAGTGCTCCAGGTGCTTCATATGGCTGGGAAGTTGGACTTGATCAGGGTTCTTTTCAGGCTCTGAAAGAAATATGTTTCCTTGTCTGGAGGAAGAGGAGTAACGATGCATAACGATGCACCTGAAGCATGAGCAATGTGTGTGTGTTCAGTCAAGACTTCTATGTACAGGAGAGAGGAGAGGAGAACCTAAGCCAATTGCTCTCCTTAAAAGTGTGCTTGAAGAGCAAAATGTGGGAGGAGTGAAGATTTCAGAGAAACCATTCTATGAAATCTCTTCATTCAGGACAGTATAAAGAAGACATCCGTTGAACCCCGGGCTGTCTAGAGGTGCACTGCCACTGTTCTGCTCACCCTGTGCAAGTGACATGGGATGTTATTTGGAAATGGGCTGGGCAATTTTCCCACTGTCTTCTTGGGTAGAAAAGCCAACTTCACTGATGCTCTTTGTCCTCTTATTTCTGGCCCACAGAACATTAACATCTTTGGTTCTTACATGCTCAGGACTGCACTGAAGGTCTTGCCTTCAGATTTTACTTGCAGGAGAACTATGTCTCAGGATATCTGAGCCCAAAGCAGCATTTTTCTTTAATGTTTTGTTTGAGAGCACGAGCCTTGGCATGAGTTTTACACTAACTCTGTGAGGATCTCCCAGAGTGCAATTAAATTTAGCTGGTTGCTTTTGGCTCTTTCCCTCTTCCCCACAGCACACGGTGTAAATAAGCAACTATGATTGCTACCTGTTCTGCTGCCACAGTGCTGGTAGATGCTCAAGCAACTGGAAAACCACCACCCAACTCCCAGCAGCTGGAGCTCCTACAGCAACAATATAGTTTAATTGTTAAATATGCAAAAAAAATCAGTCAAGACTGAACCTATTTCTGTAGATTTCTGGCAACTCTGTTTTCTCCTCACACATGGATATCATTTAGCTCTTTCCTTTCAGTTCTGGAAGGGCAGAGTATACATGAGCTCAGTTTGGCCTCTCCATGTAAATGTCTGTGGTTGTCAAAGTCTCCTTTGGCCAAGTTCTCTTCTAAGCAAACTCCCTTGTGGCTGCTCTATAACATTACTCAGTGATGCCTCACTTAAAATAGACCACAGCCTTGTGGTTTGGGGTTGGGGGTTTCTTTGCAGAGCAGCACCACCTGCAGTGGGGGTGGCTGGCAGACCCTTCTGTAACCTCCTGCTGCCAAATTCCTGCTGCACACAAATTCCCGCAGTGTAAGGAAGGCGAAGGAGCCAGGGGAAATTGGGATGAAAATTTTTTGACAATTTAGAGTAAATAACAACTTCCTCCCTGATTAGAAAAGCAGCTAGAAAAGTCTAGTCTAAATTCAAGAGGCTGCTTCCTAGGGTCATAACCTGTTGTGAGTTCTGGTTCATCATCCTTTGGAGAACTTAAACCTCTGCTAAGCAGAAGTGATGCTCTGCTCAAGGAGGTGGTAGGTCTGGTGGAAGCTCATAGTGGAACTTTGTTTCTCTCTGAGGGAGTCAAGACTCCAGAAATCACTGAACCTACAACGTTACTGAAATGAGGTGCTTCATGGAATGGGAACTTGCACTGCTCCTGTTGCTGCTGAGGATCAGAGGTGCTTTCTAAGCATGCAGCCTCTGCACTGAGACAGCAACAAACCACCTGAAGGTTTGTCACCACTGGTTTAAGGGTCCGTAATCATTTAAGGAACCAGTCTGGCTCTTGCTTTGTGGCAGATCCAGACCCCATCCCAATAACCAAGAAAGCAATACTTTCTTGTGACTTGTTGACTTAAAAGTTTTTAATTGTTACCTCTTAGATGCTAATGGGTCACTGCAGATGATCCACCCACCTTTACACATTCTCTCTCTCTCTCTCTTCTTTCCCCAGGGACCAGGAGCAGGTTCTCAAAGTCACTTCTTTGAAAGGCATATCAACCAATGTTGTCTCTCTATGTAGGCACTGTGCTGAATGACCTGTGCCACTCGCTGGGTGACTCACCAGCCCCTGAGGGTATTGCACAGATCCCTGCATGGGTTTATTTTAAGGCCAGCAGCATGCTGCACTGCTCGATATGAGTGCTGGCCCATTTCTCCCACTGGGAGAGCACCAATCACCCCTTAACCCCATCCTCAACCCTTCCCCCCCCAGCCTCCTTGTCTTCAGGAATTTGATGAACAATGTTCATCTAGCATGAAAGGGAGACAGCTGATTTCCAAGAGCAAGAAGCCTTGGTTTCTTTGGCACCTAAAAGTAAAGAAATATTCATAAGTTGCCTAGCTCTAGAGGCTTCAGAAGGGAACCACTGTCATGCTGCTGTGATATATTGCTATGATGGGCCTTAAAGGCTGTTAACTGGCCCAAAGCTGGTCCCTATGTCGAAAGGATGAGAAGCCAAATAGTCTTTATAGCTCCCATCGATCAGTTTGTCCGCGTTGTTTTTGGCAAACCAGCAGTTGACTTCCTGCTGGCCATTGTAGATCTTCCTCTGTTTCCACACAACGGGAACAAGCCGCCCCTTCACTTTCAGGGTGGTTGTAGGGTTTGGCTTTAATGCTTCTGTTTGGTTCTGGCCAACCTGCTGATGACTTGTGTTTAGAGATTCCTGAAGAAGTTTAACTTCGTGGTTCAAGAACTGACCTGCAAGGCAAGATAAAATACAGTCCATGACTGGTGGTTTTGTGCTTGTTTATCAGTTGTTAGGTTTTTTATTTTTAACATGCTGTGTTTTGAGGATTCTTAGCATAGGGGGTTGTAAAGGGCTACTCTGCAACAGCAGGATGAATCTAGGCCCTGCAATTCTTTTTTAAATGTCACAAACACAGAGATCAGAATAAAACCCTAGTTCTTTCTTTTTTTTTCTTTCCCCTGCTTGCCAGGATACATTGGCTGAGCTAAATAGCTTTCAGAGCTCTTAGTAGTAAGTTCCCTTCTGTGGGTCACGGTTACTAGAGGGTAACAACACATACAATGCCTATCTACAAGCAGAAAGAAGATCTAGCCCTGAAGCTTCAAATTTTCTTCCCTTGCATCCTTGGGGACAAGCTCTTTTAGGGTGGATTTAGAGTTTAATGCAGGCAAGTGGGCTGCACCCCACGCCTGATGGATCATGGCCTAGATATCCTGGCAGTGCCTGAACATCACAGAAACTATGGCTTCAGTCTTTGAGTTCTGAACTTGTGCATGGCTGAAAGGACCCAACCATCTAAATGTTCTTTGATCCTATCTAAAGAACCTAGTTGCTCTTAAAATAAGGGGAGAGCTCTTCTTTTGCTTCACATTCAAAAGAAAGGGGACACAAAAAAAGTACCAATGTTTCTTGGTCTCAGTTGGGCTCAAGTGTTAACAGCTCAGTCCTGCAGAAACAGCCCCTCGGGGTGTGTGCAAGTGAAGGTCAAGCCAATGACCCCTGCCAATGTGCTAGCTCTGTGAGTAGAGTTCTCTTAGTACCTGCAAGACCTCAGCTGACTGTCCTCTCTGGCTAGAGAGCTTCAGACCCTACTTCACTATGTCCCTGAGAGCACATCACCAGCAGGGCTACTCTGAATTGAGACTACTGTGAGAGAACTTCTTGCTGGTGCCTTGTTCAGGGCTCCTGTGGAGTATTTGCTTTCTGTCTCTGTACTGGGAGCATCAAGCATACTCTAATGACACCTGCATTAGACAACTGGAAAAAGTGGCAATGTGAAAAACAGACCCAGCCACCACAGCTAGGATAGTGGGAGATGGTTCATACAGAAAACGCTGGGAGAGGAGCTGGGGATTACTAGCAATAGAGAAGTCATTTGAGAGTGAATGTAAAAGTCTCACCTAGGAACTTAATCCCCACCTGCCAATTTCATTACCTCCTGTCTCTGTCCTTTCAGACTGTTTGGCAGGATCACTTTTATCTGGCTTACCACTCTGAACCTGAGAACCTGTTACCTACCCAGTAGCCCATGGGAGTCAGAAGAGAGGCCTTTACTGTTGGAGATGTAGAACCCCAGGTGATTCCTTTGATAGGGAGCTGGCTTCTTGTAGTGGTGGATGAGGATGACAAAGCTGATCGTGTCTCGTATTGTCACAGTGACATTGGAATTGGCAAAGATGGACACCTCGAGGCTGTTGCTTCGCACAACAGCACTTCGACCACAGGACAGAAGAAGTCTTTCCCCATCATCCAGGATGATTCTTTTGGGTGTGATCTCCAGGTAAGATCTCGCTGGCTTATTGCTGAGGATAGTGATAGTGCTGAAGTAAGTCCGATGCTTCTTGTGGCCATTGGGTGGTGCAGGAGCTCCAATTAATTGCCCATTCACAGTTACACCTTGGAGGAAAATAATCAATCAATAAAAGCAGGAGCCAAGAATAGGTCTATTGTCTCAAAGATACGAGCTGTGCAATTGAGGACATGCAGATTCAACAACTTTGCTCAATTATTTCACCTGCCAGTATTCAAAACAGTATAACCAGTCTGTAACAGTTAAAGATGCTTGCTGCTAAGCCAAACTAGACCCAAGCCAACAACACTGAGATGAAATATCTCCTTATCCCATCATTCCCAGGGGGAATCTCTCATTTCTACCTTCATAGACTCATCTTGCTAGGGCTACAAAGTCTGTTTTCCTCAAGCTCATACTACATTTAAGCCAGAGTATCATTCAAGGGATAGCACAAACACAGGCTGTGAAAGAAATTTAAGGAAAATGTTGCCAGGAGCTGGACCTTGTTCACTAAGGCAGGCACAGAAATATGGTGGTCTGAGAAGTTTAGAAGAACTTAGAAGTCCTTAGAACATTATTGTGGTGGTGTTTATCTCCTTTGTAAAACAAGTCTGTGCATTTTCTCTGATTTTGACCCCCCTTCCTTCCACTGTTTCAGTGCTCAGGACATAATCTGCTTATTAGCTTCCCTGCTTAGAATTCCAGATCGGATCAAACCACAGTTTGGACCCCTGAGAATCAGACTGGCTTGGGCAAAGCAGGTCCTGAATTGTGCAGGTTTTCTCAAAGCTGCCATGACTCAATAACCAGTTTGGTATCCTCACTGAAACAGCCTCAGTGCTTGGTTAGCCTGTTGGGCTACTTCATTCTGACCTGAAGCAAATAGGGCTGTGTAAAGTGAAGTTCTAATAGGAGAGCAAGTTTGGTGTATTTTTTATGTCGTGACTTTGTAACAAGAAGCTGACCTCTCCAGTCTGGCTGGATTGAAGGGCTGTGGTGTGGTCCTCACACACCCAAGGAGGTGTCTTAGCTGTTTCAGTGTAATTCCTGCTCCCTTGATTACAGTCAATGAAGAGCTGAACTAGGAAAAGTTTGGATACACATAAAGGCCAGATCTTTCTATGCTTAGGTCTATTCTTTTCAGAATACTCTTTTTTTTGTTTTTTTTTCTTTTTTTTTTGAGGCCAGACTCTTTTCAGTGGTGACCAGTGACAGGATGAGGGGCAATGGGCACAAACTGGAACACAGAAGATTCCATCTGAACATGAAGAAAAACTTATTTTACTTTTAGGGTGATGGAGATTGGCCCAGGCTGCCCAGAGAGGTTGGGGAGTCTCCCTCCCTGGAGAGATTCCAAACCTGCCTGGATGTGATCCTGGGCCCCCTGCTCTGGGTGACCCTGCTGGAGCAGGGGGGTTGGATGAGATGATCTCCAGAGGTCTTTTCCAACCCCCACAATTCTGTTATTGGACTCAATCTTAAAGGTCTTTTCCAATCTAGGTAATTTTGTGATTCCATGCTACTCTGCTGACAAACACTTCTGTAGATGAATTGTAACAGTGGCCAGACCTTCTTCCTGCTTAGGCTTGTGGTGAATTTACCCATAAACTACAATGAAATTGGAAGTCAGGGAGTGCAAGAGAACAATTTACCTCCCCTTCTAATCCAGGTGATTAGAACAGGAAAACTGCACCAATTTTCCATTGCCTGGCCAAAAAGCAACTTCCCTAATTTCCTGCCACTTTCTTGCCTATGAAGCACCTCAGTGCTTAGTCTTACTGCCAGAGAGCTGACCTTCCACCTCAGCTTTGCTCCACAAGCAACTGCTTTGCATGGCTGCTCACCAGATTCCTTATGATCAGAGACCAGTCGCAGAATGTCCCCTGGTTCTCCATCAATATTGAAGCAGACAGAGAACTTGCTGGAGGGAAAATCAATGACGAAGTGAGGGTCTCCATCCGCTGAGAAGACATGGAAAAAGAGAAAATGTGAGAGACTTACACAAAAAAACTCCATGTCCGAGACCGTAACAAAACTGCTTTTCAAAGAATGTTTGTCCTTGTTTTTTTTCTAAGACCTCCCAGTTTGTTGTTTTTAGAGGGTTGGATGGAGTTTGCCAGGAAATGCCACATTTTGCTTTGTTGTTTTCACAAAGACTGTTTTATTTTGGTTTAGTTTTCTCACAAAAGAAGTTAGGCTTACATTGAAGACTCAAAACTCCAAACAGTCCATGTGAAAATCAGGATATTTTCTTCCTGGAATATAATTTCTGTGATTTACAGGAATTGTCATGCAGGTGTTTTATACTTCTCCATACTCTGGTGGGAGCACACAAAAATGTATCCTCTAGCCAAGGACTGCTGCACAGTCACACCTCACACTGAACCTTCCTGGCCCTCAGTATCAGATGGGAGAAGTTAACAGGAGATTTTAAACAATCCCCTGACCTTAACTTTCAACAATCCTTGACCTATCATCAACTACCAGATAGTAGTTGTTAATAATAAGACAAGGTAAACTCCTAGTTTTTAAGATAAATTTGACTTTATCCAGTGAAAGTCAAGTCTAAATTCTTGATATTATTCTTCAGTGTTTAATGCATGAAAAGAATGTTAAGACAACATGCAGAACCAACAGGAAAATAGCAAAACACTAGAGAATTTTCTGTTTTTTCTACCTTTGACATCATTTTGTCTGTTTCAGAAACATTATAAAATATTTTTTTCCCTAGTTCTAGTACAGAAACAACATACTTCTTGTGTTCCCCTAATCTAGAGAGGTCTCAACTCTGAGGATCAAGTGCTGTAGATCATCTGCCTTGCTATGTTGCCTCACACTTCTTCACATTATTGATCCTCTCTGCATCTTGTTTTTGTTTTAATTTTCCTCCCTATTCTGTAGGTCTGGTAAGTAGGATTTTGGCTGATCCACCCAGGTGGTTTTACCACAGTGACATGCAACTGAGGTTCCCATAAATCTATGATTTAATAAGTACATAATTCCATTATTATTATGGATTATTAAAGGCATGCAAACAGGCACTGACCTGAAGTTTTGGAGATTTTAATTCTTTGTTTATCTTGCTGTTTACGTATACCTAGAAGCAGGGAAGGAAGATTGTTACAATTGATTGCTGATAACAGAAAGAGCCATAGAATAATAATGTTCCAAAAATATTATTCTGTGAGATTATGCAACATATTCCTGCAGCTACTATAAGCTTCATTTAGAATACCAATTCTTATTCAATAGTTTCTACAGAGCAGCAAGTGCTTCCAAGGGGGTGAGTCCAGTGCCCAAAAGGTTTGCTCAAGGTCAACCAGCCCACAATTAGCAATATCAATATGAAAATATCAACTGTTTACCACCCCTCGATGCAACAGGGGTGATCTAGGCAATGAAAATATGAGCTACTGAGACATGACCCGTGCAAAAAGATTTCCTACAGGGTTATTTTCCCCTCATACCTGGTGGTGCCCTGTGTCCCTGCAAGCTCTGCAACTTCTCACCAATGCCATCAGTAGAAGGACTGATAAACTCCTCTTGAGGTGGTTCTGAATGGATCCCGGCCTCTCTCATCTTCAGAACGGTGAAGGGAGTAACAAAATTGTAAGTCAGGGCCATTGACTTGGCTTTCTCCATCAAATAGTCTTTTTCCTGATTGTCATCACTCTTTAACCGGGAGTTAAGCAATTCCTTGATGGTGAGGTAGCTCCATGCCCTCTCTATGTAGTTTTTATCACCTTTGCCATCATCCAGGCCAGGGATGCCTCTGATGTCATTCGTGCTTGGCAGGTCAATAGCCACGTCTGTTTTGAGGAGGATGTACTTCTTGGAGTTGCTAGCAGTCACCTCCACATGGAGACTATCTGAGGTGTGGTTGATGAGTTTACCAGCTATTATAATTTCAGAGCCATTGAAGTAGTTAGGGAAGAAGTTCTGGGTGACTTGCTCCACGTTGTCTTCTGGGTAATCCACACGGATATCTGAGAGAAGGGGTGTTCCTATTTCATCATAGAACCTGAAACAAAGACACAGTTCTCACCATTAGTACTGTTCATCCAGGTGTGTGCACACTTACTCTTATACATGGTCAAGAGTGCAGTCAGACTTTCTGATATGGCTTCTAAGATATTCAGGAGCAGTTAGAGCTACCCGGTCCCAAATTAACTAATGTCTCCACTGAAACTGGGCCCAGAGAGGTGAGGGAGTCTCCACCCTTAGAAATTTTCAGAACTTAAGTGGACAAGACCCTGAGAAACCTCACCTAAATTTGAAGTTAGCTCTTCTCTGAGCAGAGGGCTCACGACCTCCAGAAGTCCCTTTCAACCAGAATTATTCTCTGCCTTGTTCTAGTTTTCAGTGTTTCTTAGGCATCTAAACAGAGTCTCTTCAGTATGTTCAGAAGTATCCCAGCATGGTCTGGCAGTCACCTACCTTCCTCTAGGATTCAAGAGCACTGCAAGGAGATATTTGTGGCCACCTGAGTTTGCTCAAGATGGTCTGTCCATCAAAAGTAAATTCTTGCCTTCTCAGGCTCACAGAAAGCACCCTAATGATTTCAAAATGTACTTTGAAGAGATGCTGTTACCCACAGTTTTCTAGTGATATTATCCATGGTATTCCAGAGCCAAAAACTGTCAGACCAAGATGCTAGACCCCTCAGAACTGGAGAGTATCTGAACAAAGCTTCTATATTACTGGCAGGACCCTAATAATACAGTTAGAGATGGTCCTTGTGGTACAGGCAGCAACATGGTTTCTGAGGGTCAGAGGAGAAAGAAAATCAAGAAGGAATCTTACTATGCCCCCATAAAATGAGGACATTTCCAAGGAATGGAGGAATTCTAACTACTCAGTACAGTAGGGCTTCCAGAAGAGAACTCACTGCTACCTTATTCCTGACTTTCTGTGGGTGCAAAGACTCCATGGAACCAGAGGGTTTAACCCTGTAATACTTTATTAACCTGATCCACCATACTTCTGAGAATACTTGGCACTGGACAGGCCAGAAAGCCTTTGCAAGGAAGGGGTCAAGGCCCAAGTTTACTATGCTGTGTTCTCCTGAAGGTATGTGCTTTTGATGGATCTTCCCAAGCTGCTCCAAGAATGCCATATTTCCCATTCAAATGCCAGACTCCTCATCTCTTGGCAAGTCATTTGAGTCTAACTTGGTAAATAAAGAACTGGCCTCAGCCCTGTTTTAGTTGAGGCTGGATTTATTTTTCACATCTGCTTAAACAGATTGTCTGGAAGCTAAAGTCACACTTTCTCTTTTATTCTCTCTCCAAGAAAACCCAAAGCATGAACTGGTTGGCTTTATTTTGACGTCTCTCTAAACACTCAGTGTCTTTGATGCAGAGACCTCGATGCCCTTTGAAACATGAGTGAATTAGACCTGAGAACTTTCTGTGGAATAACTCCAGGGGTAGAACAGTGGAGTGAGGGATACAACCTGTGTTATAGTACAAGGCAGGGAAGTATCTGTGTAAAAACACAAGTCACTGACCACAAAACCCAGAAATTACATTGGCACCCATGTAGATTTTTCTTCCAACAGTGATTTGCATCAGCTTCCAGCAAGTGATTGTGCCTTTCTGTATGAATTTGGCTCCAGATGCCAGATGGGTTTGCCATTACTAAGCTTGATAAACAGTGAGCTGTTTATTAGAGAGAGACGTTTGAACAGCCACTTGCAGTGCTGCGTTCCTGTGGCCCAAACAGTCAGCACACCCTTCGTTTGCCAGGGAATGCCACTTGCTATCCAAAAATACATATTTTGAGGAGCAAATGACATGGGCAGAGTAGCTGATGTATATATAAATTCCAGTTTAAAAGGAAGGTACTCTTGTCTGCACATAACTACCACAAAAAGGAAAGCTCTAGTGGAAGGTGTGTGATGTCATTGCTCCAGATGAATTAGACACTAGCTAGGTGAGAGGTCTCTGCTCTATGACTGTCTCTTTCTGGTTTCTGAGGTTCAAAACACTAACATTTTGTGACTAAAAGCCAAACTGTTTTGCCTGAATGTACTAACAGGCTGCTTGACGTTTTAGACAGAGCTGTGGTTCAGGTATGTTGTAGCTGTTCCTCACTAGGGTCTCCCTTTGGACTACAGCTCCCTGGTCACAGAAGAGGAACATAATCTCTGGTCCTACTGAGTGATGAGGATTACAGGAAACTTGTTAGGAGTTTGGATCTCAGAGAATGAGGGAATGAAGCAACTACATGATCATCCCAGGAATGAGAATTTCTCTGAGGCTCATCTCTTGTGATGTTTTCTTAGAGGAATTTCCTTCCCCAAACCCTTGCCCATGGAACCCAATGCAGATACAAGCAGAGAAAAATCAGAACCAACCCTTTGAGGTGGCTGGCTGCATCCTCATCCTCCTGGAAATGCCTCATCATGCCGCAGTTCTCTAGTGCCATTCTCTCCAGCAGCTTGTGGTCCACATCATTGCCAATGCCAATGGTGAAGAGGCAGAATTTATCATGGATGACATCCTTAATGTTGCTGAGGATTTTGGATGACTGTGTTTCCCCAACAGTGGGCCTCCCATCTGTGAGGAAGATGATCAAAGAGACGCTCCTGGCATCGATGTCGTTCTGAGCAATGTAATCATTTAGCAGCTTTGCACCAGTCTGGAGAGCACCATTAATATTAGTACCTGGAAAGATACCAAAATTATTAACTTATTTCTCCTTCTAAGAGTGGTAGAATTAATTTCCCTAAGCTCCCTGCAGTATGATAACAGCATTTCTGTTCATCAGGATGTTCCTTTTCTTTACATGAGGTTGCACCAGCCCTTTAACTAACTCAGTTCAGCTCTGTTACTCAGCACCAGTTTTGGATAGGTGTTTATCTTATCAACTGAAGTATGGTTTGCAATTTATTATATGAAATTACTGTATCCTTGAATGTCCCAGTGTAAAATAGTCAGCCGTGGTAAGCAGAGTCACAGCACATACAAATATCCTGCAGGTACATACAAAACCAGTTAAACTTAATTAGGGACTCCTCCAGATGGCATCTGAATTGGGAAAACAAGTTCTCCTCCTTCTGTCTGAAGGGCACAAGATTTGAAGAGAGGAAAAAAAAACCTTCAAATGGGAAAAGAAGTTGTTGGGTTCTTCTAACCCCAGGAGCTAACAAAGTTTAAAGGGAAGAGACATGGCTTTGTCAGCTGAGGAATGTGTTTGCACAAAACAACTGGCTAGTGAAGAATGGAGCTTCCTGAAGTGGGAAGAGGGGGACAAAATGGAAAATAAATGAGGTATTAGATGTACTTTAGAAAAGTAACCATGAAAATGATTCATACCTATTGCTTGTTCAGGAAAAAAAAAAAGAAAAAAGCAAGCAGGAAAATGACTACAGGTATCTCCTTTCTTCATGTATGTTTTTTTTTGTGCTAGGAAGGGTGTTAAGGCTTCTGAAAAGCCCTCAAAATCCAGGCTGTGTTTTCTGCAAAATGGCCTTGAACCAAAAACCTGCACCTAAATAGCCTAATTACTCTCTCAGCTTCCATCCAAATCCAAAATTTCAGAAATAATATTTTCCCCAGAAACAAAAGAAAACTATCCCATGCAACAGACTGCATCACTTCAAGCCCAGCCACATCAAAGCTACCAAGCACTGAAAACTGACTGTTGCCACACACACAAATATCCAGCAGCAATATTTTGTTCCTATTTCTTTGGTGTGCAAATTCAGCACAGTGGTGTAAGCACAGCACGTTCTCCGTGCTTGTGACCTGTGAGCCTGAGTGCATTTACTTTCACTGGAAGGCACTCAAGCAACAGCATCTTTGTAAGGCAAATGCAGAATTAGCCAATACCAATGTACCACTGTCTCGTAGTGGAAAGTGACTGCACCCTCCTGTCAAACCTGAATTAAACATTTCCTTTTACTTTTGTTCTCTGGCAGGTTCATGGGCAAACTCAGCTGGTTCCTGTGCAGCAATTTTGGCACTTCAGGAGTAAAAAGCTGTGTCCTCCGAGTTTAGTCCACTATTAGTAATTGTTTAACTGGGCAGGTCACTTGACCACTTCCTAAACTCTTCTTCTCACAATGCAAACAGTACAGCAAACCATCCTGTTTGCTGTGGTTTTCCATCAGAGAGTTTCCTTTGTTAGGAGTGGTCACTGCTCAGGGGCAGCCATCAGAAGGCCCTGCCTGACCTTCAGCCAGCTGCGACTGCTTGCATGGGGAAGGATTTGCTCAGGTCATTTCGCAGCTCTCTTCTTACGTGGGGATGGCTCAGCCAGGATGGGCACAGCTGCCAAAGTATGTTTGACTACAAGCATTGCTATATTTTTTTATAATAGTGTCTACAGCCTCACAGGCGACCACTGTTTGAAGTTCAAAATGATGCCTGCACCCTGCCACTCTTCTGGGGTTTCCTCCCCTCCCACCCAGCAACAAGACATAAGCAAAAAGAGACAAGAAATTCTTCATTCTGGCTGTTTTGTGGTAGAGGCAAGAAGATCACAGTACTAGGTAAGGAACCAGCTCTTGCAGAAAGCAATCCCACAGCCCACATTGGGTAGTCTTTATCTCTGGAGTTTCCAGCCCAGGCAAAACCATTCACCTGCTTTTACACAGGCTTTCAGAACCTGCACAAGTACTGACCTTGTGTGTCCTTCACCAAGATACTGTATTTTTTTCCTGTGTCTTCAAAAAATAACCCTGGGAACTTTCCTACTCTGAGGGTCTCACCAGATCAATGAGAGAATGGGCCTAACTTGGCTTTGATAACCATCTGGTTGTATGACTGGATCTGGAGACATCTCCCCATCATGTATCCTCAGTGCAGGTTGGAAAGGGCTCACTTGTCTGTGAACCAACGGCTTTTTATTAGTGATTCTATGTTGGGATGAAGGTTGGACTTGATGATCCTAGAGTTCCTTTCCAACCATGATAATTCTATTATTCTATTATTAATGCTCCAGCATCACATTCACCATCTCCATTCTAGTGTAGGTGATGGGATAGCAAAATGAACCCCATTCATATCTCTGGATCATACCTCCAGTAGGTGACATGTTGTGGATGTACTTTTTGGCATCTCTTATATTGTTTGGAGTGACTGGCACCAGCCGGTCCTGCTGCCAGACCTTTATTCGGTTGGAAAAGCCAATGATATTGAAGTGGTCTTCAGGCCTCAGGTCCTGGAGGATTGTGAAGAGAGCTTCTTTGGTCTAGAAAGAGAAGAGAATAGAGAGCAGTAGGCACAACTGTCACTGCTTTAGCAGGCAAGTTAATTCTTAAGAAACGCAGGCCTAGATGTAACTAAGCTGAACAACTCATGCATAACAACTAGGTTAAAAGCTCCCAGTGACTGGGAGAGCCATGGTCTGAACTAAGGGATGATGAAACATGCTGACTAACATCCAAAACCTCATGGAGTTCTTCTACAGCCCTCTAGACTGCAGTCTAGAGCAGTAAGCTGTAAGGGTCGTATGGTTAAAAAGGTTACTTGTAAGTTGAAATACCTCTAAATATCTCAAGATTGCACACTCTCTGTTCACAATTAAGATACCAATTGACATATACATAATTAATAGTTCCAGCAACTAACAAACACTTAAGCTAATATGTTCAAATTAATAAGATATAAAAAGAAGCCCTAACTATCTATTGCAGATTCTCCCTGCTAGTTAATTTTGTCCCAGGCATGTTGGTTTTTATCAACAAACCAACATGATATTGCTTTGCTGTTCACCATCCTATGTAAATATGGGCAACCAGAGTGAGGAAAGCTGGTAAAAAGATGAGCCCATAGCAAGTGAGTTTAAGGTTCCAGGTGATGAGAAAGGCAGACCACTGAGGATAAGCCAAAAGAAAGAGTGCAGATGTGTCCAGCTCTCCCCAGTGTGGCCAGCTTTGGTTTAGCAGCCATGCAGCTGTGTTCACATGGAGACAAACTGCTGCTTAGTAAGACCAGCTGAGAGAAGATGCCCCAAAGCAACCTCTGTCTGTGCAAACTTGCTCTATATTTGGAAGCAAAACACATGGGAGCAATATGAGGTATCTGTAAGAGCTTCTCAGCTCTGCCCCTTCTTGGCCACCATTAAGCCTTTCAGATTCCAAGGAAAGCTATGCAGGAAATAATATGGTGGAGGTATCAGCATTTCAAGGTTTCTCTCATGCTTATCAGGGAAATATGCAAAGGGCTTTTCCAGAAAAAATACAAAAGGTACTCAGTAGTGCTGGAAACCACATATTTGTAGGCCTGATGTTGCTATGTAAGGATAGTTTGGAATGGAGCTCAAAGGAGTGAACAAGCTGTGTCATCAATATCCCTCTGGATTCTGCATCGAAGCTGATGATGCAATGATGCAACTGCAGACAAATTACCCACCACAGTGGAATCTCTTAATCCTTCCAACTGTTGAATGGGCTTCCAGCCCATCTGAAATTAAGAGGAATATTTCCCATAGCTTCAAACATTTTGGAGCCAGGTCTGGAGTCCCTCCCTGCCTGTTTCTGTCCTCTGTATAAAACATTTTCCTCTGTAGGGATTGCAAGATTCATCCCCTCATTTGCTTAACTGGAACATTGCTCCACGTCTCACCACCATGCATTCTATGAAAGTTTCATAGTTGAGAATGCTAAAAGAAATGCTGGTGGAAAAGGCTCTTTCAAAGAGAAGGGGACAACCCCACTAGGTTCACAACATGATGAGCACCAAGTAACCTTCAAGAAGATGAGTGCCTGCCCCAAACACGAAGGCAGTCTCCCCAGTCTGACAGTCCACAGAGGTCTTGCTAAGATGAGCTGAACAGCAGTTATTTGAAAAAGAAGGGAAGGTTTTATACTCTCTCACCTCCTCTTTTACTCCTTTGTATTGTAAAAATACATCAGGTGATAGATGGTTTCACCCTTCAGAGGGACCTTCAAGCACTCACAGTCCCATTTTACAGAAGTGAAAACTGAGGCACAGGCTACTTCAGTAGTGATGTCAAGGCCACAAATGGACAACTTTCCAAACCCTGGAGCTTCCAGCTCTCGATTCAGTAGGCCAAACCACCTCTCATGCTTGCATAGGAGGGCAAAGAAGCAATCACACAGTGGAAAAGAGGACTCTTGGATTTATTCTGTGATAACACAAGTAGCCCATGCATTTGTCCCTCAAAAAATAGGATCAAAGTAAACAGAAAGTGAAATGGAGAAGTTTCTATCCTGTGCGAGCAGCATCAGGCCTTCATGCCAACCTCTGCTGAAGGGAATTTGGGGCAGGATGTTAAAGTAAGAAACCATGAGACCACACCAGCTGACTACGTGCAACATCCTCTCTCTACCCCCACACAGGGTAGGCAAGGGAGAGAAGCAGAGGTGCCTAGAAGCAATGACTTGGTGGGAAACTCCCAAAATCTCATTATCTATATTATAGCTCTGGTTATAATTAACATCACTTGACCTTTCCCATTACATAAATCCTCTCTCTTTTTTTTTTTTTTAATCATTCTCTCACTCTACACNNTTGACGATTCTATCAATCTACACTTTTCTCAGAGGGATTTATTGGGCCCAAACAGCTTTGCTGTTGCTGAGAACAAGGCAAGAGGAAAACAATCTTGCTGTGGCATCTCACCTCCAGTGTATGCAGAAATTCTTTTTGGCATTCTTGCCTGTATTCAGCCAAAAGGTGAAACGATGCACACAGCATCCGTGCTACAGTTGCAGAAGGGGTCAAGAGGGGACTGGAGCAGACTGCTAGAAAATGCAGCACTTCCCCACACCCTCATACAGGGGCCAAATGTGGGGCTGGGAACATCTCTCTCCCCGCTTCTTTTCATCTCTTTTTTTTGTCACAGTTAGGTAATTTCTATGAAGTCTGACTCAGGTTTTCCCCAGGAAAAAGTTCTGTCCTATTTTAATGCATAGGCAGCCTGGATTCTGGCATCTCTATCATATGCTTGCCTGTGCCACTTCAATAAAAATACTTTTAATTTATGTTATATATATTTTTTATATATATATATATATAAACATCCATACAAGTGTGCGTGTGCACGTCTGTGCTCCAAAGCAAACAGAATGAGGGAGGCCATATGGTTTATTTTCCTGTAGCTTTTACCTCATCCCCAGCAAAACTGAAGGGTGGGATTCAGCTTTCCCAACTCAGTCATTAGAAAGTTGGGCATCACATCTAAACTCTCTCTAGGCAGAGGAAGACACCCCAGAGAGTAATCCATCCCATCTGCTTTGGATAGGTTTTAGGATGGGCTGAGTCATTGTCTGGAAGTGCCTGTCTCCCCTGCATTGCCTCCAAGAGGCTTAGTGGCTCAACTATAGAGAAGGTGGGACTTACCCCAAAACCTAATCCTGCTCAGTTGTCCTGTCTTGGGTCCCTAACCTGTGACATCAGTCCTGAGCATGAGAGTGGTTACTGGAACCAAAAAGAGCAGAACTGGCTCTTCAGCTGTCTCATAGTGCTTTGAATTGCCTGGCTCATCCTGTGTGTTTACATGGCTGCTTCCAGATCATGAGGACCTCCAGGTTTATCCTAAAGACTGCAGTCCTCAAGGGTTGGCACCACACACTTTGCTACCAATATTCCCCACCCATGAATAGGCTGTGAGACATGACTTCCCTCCAAAGGGCTGGATACAATTCAGGAGCCAGCAGGCAAAAGTGACTGTAGATAATTAGAGTATCTTGGTAAAAGTGCATGGCATGAAATCCTTAGGCATGCAGCTATGACTGAGTGCTCTTGGTGCCCAGTCTTCTCCCCAGTCTCCACTAGCCCCTAGGCAAGGATTTGCAAAGTTCTTCCTGCAGAGAGCACCTGGCAGCAGCTTCAGTTAGGACATAGCAGCAGGTTTCTCCTCCTGGCCTTGTAAGGACACAGCTGGAACTTCTCCCAGCTCAGAGGAGCCAAGGGCTGAGGCTGCTGTGGGATTCCCAAGCTGCTCTGCTGCCGATGGGATATTTGCACTTCTACTCCTGCCTGGCCCCAGTGAGTCATCGAACTGAAACTGGTGCCAAAGACTCTCTCCTTCGAGGCAGAAGATTAACCATTTCTTCCCTGGGGAGGGACAGATCGTTCCTCTATAGCTGCATGTACAACGCCAGTTCAATTGGGGGGATAAACTGGGCATGGATCTAACCCACTCATATTGAGGATCTTGAGTTTAAGAGGCCAGCACCCTTGTGCCAGGTGCTTCAGGGTGAAACATTTCTCCCAAACTGTTTGCCTGGGTAGACACATTTTTGTGCATAGGGAGGAGCAAGGATTAAAGGAGAGGGTGTCAGGCAGTAGCAATACAGAACGATGAAAAAAAAAATTAATCAATTTTTTGCCAGTTGGAAATAGTTTGTAGCTGTCAGAGACAAGATTTAAATCAGGATTTAAAAGAGGATAATGTGATGGAGAAAGATTCCCCCATTTACCCCAGATTAGCACAGATGAAACTCAACTGAAAGGTGGAGACTCAGTTGCCACTCCCATGGAATTGCATCCAGAAGCTGTGCTGATGAATGAGCTGTCAGCACAGATGGAACCTAGGGCTTGAAACAGCCACCTCCAGGGCTAAAATTATGGTCTAAAGTTAGGGACAGGTCGGGTAACCATGGCTGCTAGGGTGTGATCACACTTTATGCCTGTGCTTCAGGAATGATGAGAAGCTGAAGATGAGTTCACACTGTCTGAATGAACAATGTGCAAACTTACAAGGCCAGAGACAAGCCATCTCCCAGCCATCCCTCTGCTCTTTGTTGCATGTCCACACTGACACCGGGACACACAACACAACTGCTGCATTTCTGATTCTTGCTCATTAAGGGCCCTGCATCATGGGCAAGATGATCTGTGGCTGTTCATCCCTCAGTAACAGCAGGGAGAGTTACCTCATCTACATTCCAGTTCAGCTATGAATTGTCACCTTTGTACTTGTGCCTTGGGGCTATCTCTGACAGACCTCACTTTGCTGAAACACTGGTGGAGCAAAGCATGGGAAGATACACACTCCCATGGAAGAGCTGAGAGCCTTCAGCCCTTTCTTGGGTCACAGAGC
This sequence comes from Chloroceryle aenea, assembly GCA_013399075.1. Taxonomy (NCBI): domain Eukaryota; kingdom Metazoa; phylum Chordata; class Aves; order Coraciiformes; family Cerylidae; genus Chloroceryle; species Chloroceryle aenea. The sequence continues at coordinate 813,368 of VWZY01008846.1, forward strand.
TGCCTCAGAGACATCTGGGATGATGTCAGGCCAGCTGGGTACCTTTTAGGAGGAATCTGAGTCCTGATGACATTTATCCCACAGTCTCTTGGTTGTTTGAGGAGCAGGGTGAGGGCAAAGCCTTGGCTACTCTGAAGGCTGTGCAGTTCAAAGAGAGACAATGTGTGGTTGTTAGATGCCGAGGCATTGCCAGACATTGGCTCTGCTATGAAGGAAGAGGGTAATTCAAACACCTCATTATAATGCACATCCCAAGCCCACGTATTCACACTTTCCATTACCGAGGAGCACTTTTTAGTGCTTCATCCTGAGCCCACATCCTCTGTGCAAGCTTCACACCAGCCCATTAAACAAAAAAACCAAACCAACCAACCTAAATAAAACCAACAGCAACAATAAAAAGATTAAAATCAAAAGATTTTCACTTAATGCTGAATCCCATTCTGTGCAGTGGGTCTCTGCAGCACCACAGGGTAACTCAGTCCTTCTTGGAAACAGCTTCCAGATGCAGAGGGAGCTCTCCCAGCACTAACCCCCAAGTGCCTCTGAGATCATTTGGCAATCCCCAGCTGCACCCTGCACGCCCGAACACAGCTGCCATCTGCCTGCACAATGGCTGGGCAGTGAGACATCCACACCAGTGACGCTGCCCCTTTCCACCTTCAGGCAGCACTGGGGGACCACCTGAGCTCGAGATCAGTCAGTCTAAAGAGCATGCCTATCAGAGAGGAATGCATTTCCAACTAAGCCTTTGGAAAGCAGCACCCATCACCTGAAAGAATGCACAAGGACTGTCTGCAGATAGTGGATGTGGAACCATCTGAAATCATATGCTGATGTCACAACTAGAAGACAAAATCTCAGGAGTCTTTACTTTGTCCTTCCAGATCCCCCCTGAGAGACCGTATTTGACAAGAAAGGAGCTAAGGCACAAGATGTAAGCTCAAAGGGAATTAGGAACCCATAGCTCTGTCCCATAACTTGTCTCAGTGTGCAACAGTGCAGAGAAGGGCTCAGAAACTACATCTCCTCCAGTGAGAAGGAGAAAAGTACAAGCAAATATGTTGTTTGGCAAAACACCGCAAGGAAGCAGAGAGAAAAAAACAGAAAAGCTGCCCCCTCACCTTCAATATCTTCTATGCTTTTGTTCATACCTTTCCCTTCCCAAACATGCACAGGCAGCTGATAAAAAGGTCTAGGGCTGGTTTTTTTCCAAGCTGCACCAGCCTAATTGGACAAATCTGCCCCTAGTCTGGCAAAGGGTGAATACTTTGACTTAAGGAAAGGCTTGCATGAAAGTCCCACCTGACATGGTGCTATGGAGGTACTGCTATAGACTTGATTTGGGATCCAATAACCAAGAGAAAAGCAGTTGGTGCTTCACTGCCATTTTACATGGAGGAGCTGAGGTACAGAGAGCGCAGATGTCTGGGCAGTGTCCTACAGAGGTCTGAAGTCACATCATAGAATTGTTTCCTTTGGAAAAGACCTTTAAGATCATCAACTCCAACCATCAACGTAACACTGCCAACTCCACCACTAAACCATGTCCCTCAGCACCTCATCTACACAGCTTTTAAATCCCTCCAGGGATAGGGGCTCTACCACCTCCCTGGGCAGCCTGCAGCCAGTCTCACTGCTTAACAAGCCTCTCAGTGAAGATTTCTTTTCCTGATGGCCAACCTAAACTTCTCCTGATGCAACTTGAAGCCATTTCCTCTTGTCCTAACATCTTGCAAGTTTTGCTGTCCTCTGTGTCACAGTTCCCATTCTGCCCACAGCACAGCTCACATTCCAGTTGCTAGCAACAGGAACTTTTCTACCAAAAATGGGGTTTAACCTAGAAGTGTAACTTTGGATTTTTTTTCACCCTTCCTGCCCTTGGGGAGGACAATCTGCCCTTTCTTCCTTTGCAGGGAGCGTCATACAGTTCAGGGGCTGCAGCTCACCCACTCCCTGTCAATGTATCTTTGTGCTTTCTTCCTGGCAGCACTGATGGTGTAACCAAGGAAAACTCCTTCACAGTTTTGGACAACAAGCACTTTATTTTATGCTGACACTGGCCTCTGACAGGAGGGAGTTTGGCTGTGAAGCTGTGTAGGTTAATAATGGTCTGTCTCCAGTCCACGGTCCAATTTCTCCTGTCTGAACATCATGAATCCCTTGCTAGTATTTGTAAGGACATTCAGGGAGTCAGCAAAAGTTACATCGTAGTTCCCTGGTCTGCAAAAGAAATACTCTATCATTTAGATCAACAGCCTCTATTGCATCCCCTGAAAAACATTTTCCACTTAATGTTCCACTTAGCTCCACATTCATCCAGGGCATTTAAACACTGGATTTCTGATCAGCAGAAGATAAAACTATCTTCAGAAATGCAGGCAACTTTTGCTATCAGTAGGGGTAACTCACTTCTCCAGCACCCAACAGCATTGTAAGGATAAAGACATGAAAAACTGCAAGATGATTTGACTTCTTAGGAACCGGAGTTTCATGTGCCCAGAAAGCAGAGTTGATGCTGAGATTTTGCAACCTCATTGCAGTGTTGAGGATATAAATAACTGAGATGAAATCCTATCAACAGTGAGCATCATAACTTCAAGCAGTTATCAACAGTGCAGTATGAACTACATTTGGAGCAGTGAATGCTTCTGTACAATAAGTCAAAGTTTAAAGCTTGCCCCACAGTGCCCTACTGAAATAACCCCCCTGGAAACAACAGGGCTACCCGGACAGACAGCCAGACTGACACAGCAGTGTATGAAGGCCACATTCTTATCTTGTGCTTACCTCATTTTAAGTGGGATCACATCCCATAACATGCCAATCAGACACTCAAATCCCCACCCTGTCAGCATAACAAACAATTTCCATGGAGTTAGCAGCAAAAAGGTCAACACCAAGGGAAAAATGCCACATGCCCTCAATGCAGCGCTTGACATCTCTCCCTCTGCCCACCCTCAGAAGATGGAGTTAATCCCAGCACATGAAAACTGTTCCAACAACTTGTGACTTTCATTCTCTGTCACTCAAATCAGCTACTGACACAGTGCTTGGAAAAGCTGACATGGCCAAGAGGCTGTCCACAGCACATCCCCTCGATTTCAGCAACCATCAGCTGCTGTGTTATGTGGCAGCAGCTGAGCTGAGGCACAGGTCACTGTGCTTTTCACACTGATTAGCCTCCCCTCCTCATCGTGTAGCTACTCTCTCAGACTGGGTGTCTCAGCAGTCAGAAGCCTGCCAGGTTGGGAGCTTTCTAGTCCCTTTGCAGAACATCCTACCTGTGCGTGTCACCTGCTGGGAGAGGTGCATGCTCCTTCACAGAGAGATGCTTTCTCTCCATGGAGTAAAGGTCTGTCTTGTTTCACCAAGGAGAGATTGCACCATTCCTGCTCAGGGAGTTGTTACTTCTCCATGAAAAGGAGTGCTGCCCTTCCCCAGAGATGAAGTATCTGTTATCCCTCCTGTGACTCTGTAACCACCTCCTCTCCTGGGACTGGCCCTTTTTCCTTGAACTGTGATACCTCTTACTTTTAGATGCAACTTCCCCATTTTCATTGCCAGTGAGTGACAAATGGTGACAATGGCTGGCTGAAGCTAAGACCCAACACTTCTGCTCAGGGCTATCATGAAGCACTAAATTGTTCTTTAAAAAATCCCAAATGTGCCTGTTTTCCCAGTCTCACAGTCCTCCAATACCTGCTCCCCTTCCCCTTTTCCCTGTTTCCAAACCCCCTCAGCATCTCCAGCTCTAGGATCTCTGCTCCCTCCTGCACATCTCTGCCTCTAACCCTTCCCCTAACCACTCACATCCCAAGTCACTGCTTCACACACAAGCACAGACAACTCTTTGCCCAAAACTCTGCAGAGAGCAGATGTTTTGGAGATTGTGAAGTCACTACATCAGGGATAACTATCCGAGCAACAGCTCTCTGCTCATGACACAGGTAGCATTGTACCCCTCATTCCTAATGGACCTCAAATGACTGTACGTGGACCTCAGATTCAGAGCTGCCTGTGAATACTCTGATGACTTCATACAGTAATGTAACAAGGAAAACCTCACTCCAGCAGGCTTCCACATGAGGTCCCACAAGCACTTCTAAGCTTCAGCTGCTCCTCACAGTTTGAAGCACACTGTCCCAGTTGAGCAACGTGTAGTACTCACCCCATATCAGGGTGAAGGGTTATTTACTTAGAATTAGCAGTGCTATTGCAAGTAGTATTTGACTGATAACTTATGTTCTGGCAAAGATCAGGTGTCTTTTAGAAAGCTATAAGCTCAGCTATAGGCTTGACAGCTAATCAAACAAGACTCTGGAAAGAGACAAGCACAGACAAAGAAAATAACCTACCTAAATTCACGTAACTGATCCACAATGAAAACATGAATAGAAACCAGGTCTGGCTTAAAGTGTTGTTCCAGCAACTGAAAACAACCCACAATTCTAGCTTGGAAAGGACTATCAAAGAAACCCAGACCCACAGCTTCACAGATTTGTATGTGTATGCTGGGACCTTGAGCATCCTAATAGGCTAAAGTGGCTCTGAGCAGCCCCACCTGGGGCCTCCACCCACACTCTTTCCCATTGAAGCTCAAGCCTGGGCCCTCCCTCCCTGTCTAAGTCTCAGACCAAGTGCTGTGCTGGAGCTGTCTCTAGCTGTGTCACAGCTGTGTCTGGTCATAGATCTCAGTGATGCTGATCCACAGAATGTCTTCCCAGCTTAATTTAGCCCCTTTGTTTTCACTAAGGACTTGCTTGGTGATCACTGGGCTGTGTCTGCCACTTCAGTAGCATCTGCTTTCAGTTCATCCTTTGATGAATTCAGAAAAGGACTTGCTGAAACCCTCGGGAGACCTCTCAGAGTCTTCATGGGGTTTCAGTTCAAACCTCAGTAGCATTTCCATGCCAAATGTGGCACTTGTCTTTGCATCCTATTTACTCTAAACCCAGTCAGGGGACTTGCCATTTGTAGGTGGGTTGGGGTCTTCCTGGAAAATTCAATCTCTACTGCTACTGCCTCAGTATGGAGTAAATCAGCTGGGGGTATGAGATCAGAAGCAGATGCTCCCTGTCCTAACACCTGAGGGCATCTTGCTCTGAAGGTTACTGGGGTAGCTGGGGAGGGACTTTTTACAAGGGCTTGTGGTGACAGAACAAGGGGTAATGGCTTCAAACTGGCAGAGGGTAGGTTTAGATTAGAAATTAGGAAGAAGTTATTGACTGTGAGGCTGGTGAGACAGTGGAACAGGTAGCCCAGGGAAGTTGTGGATGCTTCCTCACTGGATGTGTTCAAGACCAGGTTGGATGGGACTTTGAGAAACCTGGTCTACAGGGGTTGGAACTAGATGATTTTTCAAGTCCCTTCCAACCCAACCCGTTCTAGGATTCCTATATACCATGTGCACATCTACAGGGAGGACTGAGGTGACACTGCTGTTGTGTATTCCCAAGCAGGAGGCAGCTGCATGAAGTTGTTGGTGCTGGAGACACTGCATACAGCTCTCTGTTCACTCAGGCTCTTGTTTTCCAGTAGAAATGGAAAAACTGACAAACCTTTCTTCTTCACAGTAGCTTTAAACTCACTAAAGGCTGCAATTATAATTAGTGTTTTTCCAAAGTTCCTTGGCAATTTAAGGGAGTTCTCCTGGGCAGCAGCCATTATTTGGACTCAACAGGCCCACAGCCAACTCTGCAGCAACCAGCAGAAGTCAGTGGAGTTTGGAGTAAGAACATGGAGTGTTCAGGTGCTTGTCTGTTCTCTCAACACCCTGAAACTACTCGGGGGGACTCTGTGAGGTGAGGCACAGAGGTTTAGTGCTATGTGTGTACAAGGCACTCGGGCCCTCAGAAGGACTCAGTGTAGGTCACAGATCAAGGGTGCCAACAGTGTCCCTTGGATGGATGCAGGCAAATAAACTGAAGCACTTGCAAATACACAGCAGGTCCCAGCTTCAGTTGAGTTCCTCCTAGTGCAATTAAAAGAAAATTATGGTCTGGCACAATACCATTGGCAAGTTGCCAGGCTTGAGGTGTAGCCAACAGTTTATCTGAGTGTGTGGGCATTTATCACCTGTAGGAAAGGTGAGGTCTGTGACTGAATCTACTACATTTTACCATGTCTGCAAAATACCTGCAAATCCATCCACGTGCTGACATTGATAGCTTGGAACATGCTTGTTCTATAAATTGCAAGCTAAGTCCTTTTTCACCTTTTTTAGTGAAGCTGAGGATAATCATGGTAATCACAAGGTGGTGAGCCTATAAATGGTCCCTCTTTCCCCTAGTTACAGTCAGGTAAAGCTTCTATGTCCTCTACCTGTCCAAAGGTGCTGTAAAAATCAGCAGATCAGACGTTCAAAGGGAAAATCATTTTGCTTTACAGTAAACCTTGCAGCTATAACCTGTCCCCAGGCTCTCCTGGCTCCTGATAAAAGCAGCTATTCCTCACAGAGCTTACTGTCTCTTTGCAAATGAGGGAACAAAGCTCACGAGGACAAAACCAGTATTTTCCCTGCCAGTGGGACAGCAGCAATGACGTGCAAAGTCTTGAACACATGAAAAATATTTTATCTTGATGCTCAAGAGTTTTCTATTCCTGACCTTTATTTCTGCCAGTGCTAGAAGGTGAAGGACACAAAGGCCCAGATCTCAGTGGAGTTGGGCTGCTGTAAGACAGTTGAGTCTGCTAAACATTACCAGAGTCCAGAGGCTGTGAAAACTGCAGGAGGAATAGGCACATTAGCTGATCTTCCCTACAAAGGTCTTCTCCCCATATATCTCAGTGGTCTGAGGGGAATGTCTCAAGGGTCTTAATGACTTGATTTAAGCTGAGCAACCAGTCTCGTTATGTATGTTTGCAACTGCGACTGGACATCTTGTTGCTTCCATGACTGGGATATCTTAGGAAGAAAAGGATGGCATGAACGGATAAAAATTCACATAGGAAAAGGAAAACATTGGGAGAGGAAAAGAATAAACATCTACAATAAGTTTGTGGGAACTGCAGGAACTGTGTGAAATCTTGGCCGCATTTGAGTCACTTTGCCAATAACTTCATGAAAGCAGCTGAGTGAAGAGTACAAAATCTCCTTGGGTTACTCTAGAAAAGGGTGCACAGCCAACGTCTCTCATCCTTGCTTATACAACCCTAAAAAATATCCTTTGTCATAGTTACCACAGCTGACCTGCAAGAACACTTTTTACAAGCTCTGACTGTATTTTTAGCTGATCTTGCATGTGACTCAGTGGCGAGAAATGAGGAAAGGCAACCCCATGGGAATTCCCAGCTCCCTCCACACCACCATGGATCACCACAGCTGCAAGAGTCAGTCTGAGAAAAGCAGCAAAGCAGGCATTTCCTCTGCCCAGATGTGTCCTGCCACCAGGGGACGTGTCTGTAATTTGACAAACATCTAAATAACAACAACAATCTGGTAAAAAGGCCCCTGAGCAGATGTGGGTCATGGCTGTAACTGAGCACACTTTCTTAGAGGTATATTAAGCAGCTAATCATAGATTTTGGTCTTTCCTTGGCTAATCTGTGTGAGCTTTTTATGATTTAGGTCATAATTTTGTGAAGTTCTATTTTCTGGAGCAGTAGAAATCAGAGGAAGGTAAGTGCTTCCTGCACATAGGACCCCTCCATAGCATTAATATTGTGTCTCCATAAAGAGAGTGTATCTGAGATAACAGGGCAAAAAGTTGGGTACATCCTCCACAAAGGACTCTGCCTAGACACTTCTCACAATTTAGGCTCAAGAAGCACCTATTTGTATGTTATTAGCCTGAGATTCATGTATGTTTAGCAGCAGGAGCTGTCTGGGATATCAAATAGACCTTCATGGGTTAATCCTTGGCCATGTTGTTTCTAGAAAGTATATGAGAAAGAAACACTAATATGCTCAGGAGGAGAATAAAAGCTTTCACAGTGCAAGGTTAATCTGGTGACCCAAGGTACTATTTGCACAGCTCACACCAGTACCAAAGCCCTTCAGAGCCTTAATCTCCCCAGTTTAGTGCTGTATCACTGCCTGCCTGCTTTCAGCTGCAGGACAGGGTGCAATTGTGCAGTATCTGTTTATTCTGTGAGGCAAGGCAGACATTTTTCAGCAGAAGGATAACAGAAAGCCAAGAGGCAAGCTCTGTCCACAAGAATTCGTAACAAATCAAAGACATCTTCATTCCAGGCTTCATTCAGTGTAGTACTAGGAATGTTTGTTAACAACTCTCTGGTTGCTACTCCAGTCACTGGGGAAGATAATTATGAGCCATAAAAGTCATACTCCATTTTAGCTCACAGAGGAGATAAATTTGATATAATAGGGGACACAGCTTCTAAATTAAGATTTATGATCACCACTGAAAACAGACAGTAAGGTTTTTAGCAGAGAGAGAAAGGCAGATGTACCCCCAATGTCCTTGTTCAAAGACAGAGAACTGTCAGAGAGCGACCATAGTCTGTGTTTTCAAAGACATCTGGTTTAGTGCTGGTGGTCAAGGGCTAAAAAAAAGGCTCTCAAAAAGCTATGCTTTCTAGACATAGCAGCATGGAGCCTAAATGGAGCTTCTTAAGTGGCCAAGATGCAAGTGCAGAACAGTGCCTTTCAGTCATCCTAGTGGAGTTACAACATCACACCATCCATACAAGCTGAAACTGCCCCATAATTGTTGTCAATCTATGTGGAAAGTGTCACTTTCCACTGGCATTAGCTTGGCCATGATAAGAAAATAGAAGATGAAGATGGCCACCCAACAGAGAGAAGCCAACTAGCTTCTCCACATGTCACACCTGTGGGACAAGTCTTCAAATGGAAGGAAAAAATACAAACCCTACCGGGACTTTTCTTATTTTCTGCACAGATGTATAGGATGGAAACTGGACTTACCTCTCCATTGTGAGTGCAGAGTTCAGATATAACTCTCAAATAATTCAGAATGGCATTTATGTCTTAATTTATCTCTGATTCTAGCTTAGACTAGTAACACTGTGCTGAGAGAAATATTGCCCCAGGCACGATGCCATTCCTAGCCAACTACTTGGCTCCTGAACAGGAGATGGTTTCCATCTGTCCAGATCAAGGATTGAAGAAGCAAAAACATTTAGGCACCAGCCTGAACCCTCCAAGTCAAAGGTCAATTTTAAGCATTGTCGGTGTGCCCTTCACCTTGGTTTGTTGGCTCATATCGAGATCTGTGCCGTGGAAGAATGCCTGAGATTTGTGCTGAAAGATTGATTCTCAATCAGGACAAAGTGACCCTTCTTTCGAGAGAACCCATGGAGTTATGTACTGTTAAGGGTTTTGCCGAGGTGAAGACAATTTTATCTTTTCTCTGCTGTTAAGCTGGATACAGTGGACTGCTGAATGCACTTTGCTGGAAGTTCTCCTGATTCTGCCTCTCCTCAAACTGCTCAGCACAGAACCACACAGGACAATCCTATCTGCAGCATCCTAGCTCAGTTTTGACAGCACTGACCTTTTATACAGAGCAACAAAGTCCTCTGCACTGCTTATTCCCATCACTAGCCTGATAATTTCTCACTGGAGGAAAATCATCTCGTCCTGAGTGGTCTTCACAGCCTCCTCTCTCCTCAGACAAAGCAAACATTTTGCAGAAGAACCCGTCCAGTGAGACAAAGTCTGAACCAAGCTCTTTGCAACCTTAGATCCAACCAGTCTACAATAAGCACAGGGACCTCACCTGTTTCAGTTTTGTTCCCACCATGGAAGCACTGCTGTCAAGCACAAATACAACATTCTTTGGTAACGGAGGAAGATCCGTGGGGGCGAAGTAGTGCACGAAATACCCATTAAGAATCTGTGGAAGAGCAAGGAAGTCAGGAGTCAAAGGCAGATCATGATGAAATGTTCCACACACATCATTATGGGATATTTGTTTGGACACACCTGATCCTGCTTTCAATATCTGTATCTACATTGGTGGATGTGAGTACTCCTTGATATCCCTCTTAATCCTGGTCCCTTGTTTATCCAGACTAAGGCAACCTACTGGAGCTCTCCACATTTTCTTCCCTGGTGGACATGGGGGTTTTCTTCCAAAAGCAGTAAGGATATAAATGTATCTGCTCAAGGATCAGAACCACAACTTGCATTTGGGGAACTGGCCTTGTATCCAGATATATACAGCCAGTATACTGAGAAACTGAAAAGCAGATACAAGAAAAGAAACTCAATGAAGTAGGTACTTGAGATTTTTAAGTCCATCTCATGGCTGCCAACTGTTTTTATTCTGGATGGTTTTCACAAGGTGGAGAAGTAGCCTTCACTTGGAAAACATTTTCTAGGACATTTGGGGCATTTAAGACAATTGAAGTATCTCGGGTACAGTTACTAAAACAGAAATGATGGGTCATGTGTACAGTACCTGAACATCCCCAACACTCAGCTCCCTGTTGACATCATATCTGATTATGAAGTCTCCCAAAATGCCATTTCGGGCGATCCTGGTTTGCTCGACAACACTGGGACTGAACGTAACTTTAGCTAAGGTTTTGGTATGTCCAACTACAGTAGAAGGAGGAGGAGAACCGTCACCTGTTGAAACAAAACCCACAACACTGCCAGTTTTTCCCACTATCTTACAGATGTCTAAGCACAGCACACGCAGTTTTACCATGGAGTCAGGTCAGCTAAGCACAGTAACATACTGAGATTAAAAAGTCAGCTCACCAGTGGTGAAATTAGAACTTAATAACCCCTTCCCTCTGATTCTAAATTGAAAACAACGTTGTAATGCTATCAGGGATAGAGATTTAGGCAAAATTCCTGTGCTCACTTCCCCAGATTTTGAGGGCTTTCCTCCTTACCCTAACTACCTATTGAAAACATCAAAATAAATTCTCAACTGACTTTCTTCTTGGGTGTTTCAACTCTCACAGTGATAATTGCAAAACTCTGAGGCGTAGAAGTTCTATCATATCTGCTCATGCACTGATTACAATTAGTGGAAATGAGCTGTTTAATTAAACTGGGTGGGAGGGAGCTGAGTCCAGCCCTAGAGTCTTCAGCACAAGAAAGACATGGACCTGTTGAAGCAGGTCCAGGGGAAGCCACAAAAATGATCAGAGGGCTGGAACCCCTCTGCTATGAGGCCAGGCTGAGAGAGTTGGGGGGGTTCAGCCTGGAGAAGAGAAGACTCCTCGGAGACTTTATTGAGACCTTTCAGTACTTAAAGGGGACCCATAAAAAAAGACAGGGACAGACTTTTTATCAGGGCCTGTTCCAACAGGACAAGGGGTGCTGGTTTTAAACTAAAAATCTGGCAGATCCAGATTAGATAAAAGGAAGCAATTTTTTGCAGTGAGGGTGGCAAGACTCTGGCCCAGGTTGCCCAGGGAGATGGTTGATGCCCCATCCCTGGAAACATTCCAGGTTACTTCTTTGTTTCTCTGCCATAAGTACATTGATGGGTGAGCACAATATGATGTGTGCCACAACAGCAAGAGTTCCTGACCTAGTATTTCTACCGACTCTGACCATCTGAAAATAGTTTAGTTAGATAGCCACTCCCTGCCTCAGTTTCCCCATCTGTTAAATGGTCATAACCTCTTGTATCCAGTTCTGTAAAGCACTGTGGAATCAAGATGGGATCGTGTGGATCACACTGCATTCCCCTATTACTCCTCAAATCACTCTCATGTCATTCCCTGTAACACAGACAGTGCTTTAGGAATCTGTGGGGAGGTTTCCAAAGCTGCCTCACTCAGAAAGCAATTTTCTTTCCCTCCATGCTGCAGCCTTTTATATATTTGAACACATTTACTGTGTTTTCCCCCAGGTTTCTTTTTTAGGCAGCACTTAATATCTGGATCACAATTACTCTTCTCTGTTTATTGTCCTGTTTCTTTTCAAACAAGTGGCTGAGAGAGGAAAACGTGTGAGTTATTGAAGAGTACAGAGCATGGATGAGCTCCAAAGACTTCAGCTGGTCTCTGCTCACACTGAGGTAGTTAATAGGGCCTTTAGATAAACTTTCCACCAAATTCAGCTAAAGAAGTAAACAGAGCAGGAAAAAGCATTTTTTATTGTAGGAAACTCTAGTCCTCACATGTTGAACAGTTCAAAGTAAAATATTTTGGAGACTGTCAGAGTCAGGATTAGAGCTAAAATGCAAAGTTCATCCTCTGTTAACTTATGGAAGCTTCTAGACAACTGTAATAAGAAATAAAAATCTTTCTGAGACCTGTGATTTTGAAGACAACTCTCCAGCAGCCTAGTGTTTCCCTGCCTGAGTTCATGACTAGTTCTCATACCACCACCCAGGAGGACAGCCATCCCTGGGGTGATGGATAGGACATAATTCAGAAAATGGCTCCATGCTCAGGTCAACAAGGAAAGCCAGGATCTTTGGCCTCAGTGTCTCCTGCTTTTGGGGTTTTTGTGGGACAGAAGACAACATCTGCACATAAAATAAGACCATATTCCAAAACTCACATGCTTAATATCTTCCTTTGCGAAAAATACAGCTCCCAGGTGGAGCTGTGTGCGCAGGAGTCACTGACAGAGGAAATATCCTGGAAAGATCTGTCATTGCATTGTCCCTGCTCCGTATTCAGAGAGGATGTATGCAAGACTTAGCAAGAGACTCTATCTAAAGCAAAGCACAACTTTACTTTTCATAAATCACTGGAAGTCTGTGGAAGCAATTCCAGCCTTTGTGTTCAGTTTTGGGTGCTGGAGCGTGTCCAGAGAAGGGCAATGAAGCTGGTGAGGGGTCTGAATAACATGTCTTATGAGGAGCAGCTGAGGGAACTGGGCTTGTTCACTCTGGAGGAGGCTGAGAGGAGACCTTATTGCTCTCTACAGCTACCTGAAAGGGGCCTGTAGGAGGCAGGTGTTAGTAACTAACTCCCAAGTAACTAGCAATAGGATGAGAGGAAACGGCCTCAGGTTGCACCAGTGGAGGTTTAGGTTGGATATTAGGAAAAATTTTTGTACTGAAAGAGTAGTGAGGCATTGAAACAGGCTACCCAGGGAGGGGGTGGAATCACCATCCCTGGAGGTGTTCAAAAAACATGTAAATGTAGCACTTCAGGACATGGTTTAGTGGTCATGGTAATGTTGGGTATACGGTTGGACTTGATGGTCTTAGAGGTCTTTTCCAGCCTTAATGATTCTGTGATTCTATCTTGGTCTCCCACAGCCCAAGCCAGGCAGAATAAGATTCTACTGCTTCTGCTTCTACTGCTGTGATTTCTGTCCTGTTTTATAAATGGCAAAATATAAGAGTGTCCATCACTCTTCCTCATCAAGGGACAACTTCTGTCTATAGGTCTTCAAGTTTTATCTCTTGTGTATAGATACCAGCAGTCTGGCTGCAGTGAAAAGTGAAAATCTTGAATAACCATTAAACAAAGAATTTTATTCCACTGTTGTTCCTGCGTGGTCCACTGCCTCTATGGATGGAATGTAGAAAGCACCACAAATGGAATCGGTCCATGAAATAAAGACAGATCAGCCATTCCTCCCCATTTGGACATCTAAATTACTGGTTTTATTTTTTTCATTAGTTTTGCTAACACGATTTTATGCCACAACAGGTGGGAATTTCAGTTATGAACATCAATCACTGCTAGTGCTCATCATCTGTAGCTATTGATGACTCACTCCAGAGCCAAACAGATTTGATTTTCAGCTTAATTTTCCTACCCTACACTGGATCTTCAGGAACAGAAGACCAGAATAAGACTCAGAAAAGAGTGTATTTTCTTATCTAGGTCAGTCAGTCAAAAGTATCTAAATGACTTGTGAAGCTACATCCCATCCTCAGCGATGTTTTCAGGCTGGTGGTGCTTTGGATATATTACTCAGAATACCATTTAACAGATGACTTAATGTAGCAATACATTTTTTTCACCCAATACTCTCAAACTGATTTAATAATGCTTACCAAAATCTCACATTTTATCATTAACTGTCAGATACTGTAGAAGTCTTTGTAGACATGGGAAACTGAGGAAGAGAGGTGTCATGATGTATTCAAACTCAAACCAGTCAGGCAATACTATTTTCCAATGTGCAGACCTCCGATCCTTATTTGGTCATTTTTTAAGTCATGGCCTCTCATTTGGGGCACCACAAGTAACACTGCCTGGTCTGGCATCCTTAGTTACTAGATTGCTACCAGTGAGAGGGTAGCTTTCCAGTTAAAGGATACTGGAGAGTTTTAAGCCACAAGAGTCCAAGAAGAGACTACACACTGTGTTTTTCCCAGTTTTCTCCCAGTTTGCAGACTGTCTGGCAAGCAGCCACTCTGAACTGAAAGACACAATTTACCCATCTTTCAGTTAAAAGTCTATAGCCTTCTCTAGAGGTATCACTTCATGTGCAGATCTCTCTAGTCTTGGCATGTCATATGAGAAAGAAAGCTTTGCAGGGAGGATCTAATGACTTAGATGTTTTGCTTGCTTGATCAAGCTTGAGAGATGACATCTGACTGAAGTACAGTGGATTTCCAAGTGAAATGCTCCTTGCCTTGGCCTTGCCCTCCCTAGGAGGATTTTTGTGGTTTTCACTTGTGTTTACGAAGGCAGGAAGTTCTTGTTGTCTGCTCTGAGTGTGATTGATCTTGTTGGCCAGAAGAGGTCACAAGCAATAAATCCCTGCTATCCAAAACAAGCTGTTATCTGAGACCTGTATGAGACCCTCCTGAGACCCTCTGACAATTCTTTTTCTTTCTTTTTTTTTTTTTTTTGTCTAGCTGTTGGTAATTGTCCTAATCTCCTCTTGCTTTCGGTCAGAAGGAAGTTCAGTAAACCTACTGAATTCATTAACCCTATACACTGAGAGGGACTCCCTTATGAAGTACCTATGAAGACCTGATGTGGCAGAGACACAACCCACTCCTGACTGCCCATGATACAACCCAAAAGGGTGTTCACCTTTCAGTGACTCCCTTAGCAGTGATTTAATCACAGCAAACAGTTTTCACCAGCTGTCTAGGGTGATTCCAGATAGAAAAGTGTCTGTAATTGAATTAGGAGCAAATATAAAATGCAGGGAATCCGAAAAGTGTCTGTAATTGAATTAGGAGCAAATATAAAATGCAGGGAATCCAAGCTCCAGTTGCATTACCCATCCTGCAATGGGACATCTATTTTGTATACATTTTACTGGCGAGGGAGGATTATGGAATCACAGAACTTGGGCCTATTTTCACATGAGCTGTTTGGAGTCTGAAGAACAGTGCCAAAAATGATCAGTGCTCACAGATTGCCATTTGGAGAGTGAGTTCTGAGAGCTTTCCCTGTATGTCATTTACATGTTGGAATTTCCATACTGCACTAGACCAACAGTGTGTCTGCTCTGCATAGTCTGCCTCCAGCCTTGATCAGTGCCAGGTGCTTTGGAGGAAACCATATGGCACAATGCACTACGATACTCCCTGATAGGTGAAAAAGGTTTCCTGTCTTTCCTGATGAGGAGCAGAGCACATTTATCACACAGTGCATGGATGTATGGCAGGGAGAATAATTAGCTGTATGAGACTTGACCTGAAGCTAGTCCAAGTCACTGAGGGCCTTGATTTCCCTGTGATTTGGATGAAATCCATAGGATCACACCAAGCACCCAGTTCACATTCTTTAGGGTCTTCACCTGACAGACATGAGCAGCTCCACCGATTTTGCTGGCATTATGTCCCTTAAAGTAACTGAGGATCAAGTCCCACAAGACTCGACATCCTGCTTCCAGTTCAGACTCAACCTCTTTTTTTTTACAGTGAAGTTTTTACGCCAACATGTAGCAATCACAGTATACCCTGATCCTCACAGTTAGTTTACATTAGAGAAATTACCTTCATACTGTCTCTGAACAGTGAGCGAGGATGGTCGGGGGCAAGAGAAGATACTCAAACTGCACTTAGTGCTTTGGCAAAACATGGATTTTCCTCTTGGAATTTCCCATGTTCTAGAATGCAGGATTTCCTATCTGCTTTGGCATGGATGGATGGAAAAAAACAATTCACTTAAAATAAACAGTTCCCAGGAGATGTGGAGCCGGGGAAGAGCCTGCTCAAATGCTGAGCACAAGGCCTGAAGGCCCAGTTCAAAGCTCATAAAGACAATAGAAAAAAAATCCCATTTTGCTGAACAGGATCAGCCCTATATTCAGTAATCTTCAAAGTTCTCACATCCTTATTATGCACAGATACTACACAGAAACAGCCATCTACAGAAACTAGAACAAAAGCCATCAGCCTTTTTGATAATACCAAATTCCCACCACTGAACTTCACAGAGTTCATAATCCTGAAATCCCTTTCAGAGAATGGTTTGGGTTGGATGAGATTTTAAAGACCATGTAGTTCCAATCCCACTGTCATGGGCAGGGACACCTTCCACTAGATCAGGTCAAGCCCCATCCAACCTGGCCTTTCCCACTGTAGCCATTATACCAGACTTCATGAACCTGGAGATTACCCTGCCAGTGAAATAGAGATCTCTCAGCTGGAATTGCTGATGGCCTGCAGTGCTTAGAACCTTGCTTCTCACTCAAATGCAGCCACCTCTAGGGTGGGATGTACCTGTCACCCAGTGAATGTAGCAAGAATTAAGAAAGGGAAGTAAAAAATCTTTCTAAATAAAGTCATAGTTGGAATTTGTCAGAACTATTTATGCCTAATGAGCTGCCAGCATTCATTTTGCTTGTTGTCTTCTCTTCATAAGATGTATCCTCTCATTTCTGATATAGTCTGGGTCCTTGACAAGGCTGCTTTAATATAATGTTGGGGTTTTGTTTATTATCTCCTTTGGAGCAGAAGGAAAGTGAATGAAACACCAGTCTACACAATTATCCAAGACTGCCTTGGAGAACTCCCAGCACTGCCAGTGCACTTCTTGACCCCATCAGTAACAGAACCAAGGATCATAAAATCTCTTCTTACCTTCAACTTTTCCACTGCCTTTGTGCTTGCTGTTTCGAAGGGGAGGCACTTCCAGTGAAACTATGCCTGAGTTCTCCAGGATGTTGACCTCCACTCGTAACCTCCCCACCAGCTGCTGGGGCCGGATGCTGACTGTGTACTCGTATTTTCCCAGGCGCCTTTGCAAAAGTTCTTCATAATGCAGTAGGAACCTGGCCTGCATCTTGCGAGGAATGAAGACAGAAGCTTTGAATGTCTCATAGCCATTCTCCCTGGAAGGAAAATCCAAAGACACCTTCACACCCCATACACATCACACACTACCTCCTCCCGTGAATGAAGAATCTGGATTTTGTTGGTCCAAAAGAAGTCATTCCTATCACTGAATACATGGAACCAGCAAGAAAGAAATCACTGTAATACTTCACAAAGTGTTGGGCATGTAGGAGTTCTCCACTGGAGGAAAAGTCTTAAAAGACAAGATGACTTCATATGGAGAGGAATACGACAGACAGGTACAACATGGAGCAGGGCCAGAGGAAAGTCTGTCTCTGGGTTTCTGACACAGAAAATTTGCCAGAGCCATATTTATTTCTTGACTTTGCTACTGCTGACTCATTGCAACATCTTAAGCAAAGTACAAATGAATTCCTCTTCCCTGATATTAGTAGCAACATACTCAGTGGGGAGGAACAGGACCCTTAAGACAATTCCACCACTGGACACTTCTCTGAAAGAACTATTCCAGTTGGACACAGTTTGCCACCATTCTGCTAATCTGAAGTGAGATGAATTCCCACCTTCAACCTTTATTGGCTTGGGCTGCCAATAAATCAAGGCAGTGTGCATAACATTCAGTTTAGCTGCTTCTTCCTATAAATCTATGAATGGATACATCAAAGCTGCGAAAGACAGGAGGAGAGTATGTCACTTCCCAGAACACAGCCAAATGCACAACACTTACCTTCCATCCATGGGGCTCGGAGGTTTCTTGTGCCTTGCTTTGTCATCACTGCTATTTTTCTTTTCTTTCCCCGTGACTTCTCCATAATAAGTCTTGTTGCCGATGCTCCTGAAGAGACCAGAGATGTTAGCATGACCACTTTGTACCCATAGACAGTGACACTCTGCAGCTTGCTGTAGGAGGGTTCACAGACTGTGCACATCTGAATAGCCTAAGTGTGTTGCTGGAGTAACTCCCAGAGTCCACTCTAGTCACTGAGAGAGAAGCCAACTTAGGATTTCCCTGACTTATACCAGCAGAGTACCTTTTTAGTCCAGTTTACTTCTCTAAAATGCCAGTTCTGTTCAGCAGGTGATCTCCAAAGCATAATGTCACAAACCAGAAAGCAAAACAACTGCCAGGAATCCCAAAGAGCACTTCTTTTTTTTTATTTTTCCTGGTCAATCCACTCTCTCTGTCTATATACGTGGCAATAGTCAGGACGACTGCTTTCAATTAGCTGCCTCCCTAACTAAAATACTTCTTCCTGGTAATAAGTTACAGGGCCATGGATTCCAGAAAGAAACAGCCCTTAACATACATTTTGGCTTGCCAATGGCAGAAGATTGGACTTCCTCCTATTTGGCCCAAATGGAAGGCTTTCTGAAAGAGCTGGTCCCCTGTTTGCTACGGTCAGGGGGTTTGAATCTTAGCACCCTGTCATCCCAGAATCACAGAATGGTGGAGCTTGGAAGGGACCTCTGGAGATCATCTGGTCCAACCCCCCTGCTCCAGCAGGGTCATCCAGAGCAGGTTGCCCAGGACCATGATCCAGGCAGGTTTGGAATCTCTCCAGAGAAGGAGACTCCACAACCTCTCTGGGCAGCCTGGGCCAGGGTTCTACCACCCTTATCCACAGACTTGCTCTTTGCTTTGGTTCCATGACCAGTCTCAGATGGAGTATAGTATGTGTGTGGTTTTCTTTTCCCAAAGAAATGCAGAAAGGCCTTAACACAGCCCTCCTGCAGAGTAGCTGGGTTTTGAAATCTCAGAGAGCAAACCGTAGGATGGGAGAACAATCGTCCACCCAGCTGTCAGCATTACTTACATGGTAAAGTTGGAGATGAAGGCTGCAGCTGGGATCTGCATCTCAAACACAGCTTCACGTGCCTCAGATCCACTGTTCACCATTGTGCACAACACCGTGGTGAAAGCATAGCGAGAAATGATTGTGGATTTCACAGTGAATTCGGACATCCGAGGCCTGGTTTCCTGGAGGGATCAAAAGGTCACCTATTAACACTGACAGATAGATCATCGAGTCATAGAATGGTTTGAGTTGGAAGAGAAAAATTCATCTTATCCTAAATTTCACTTCTCAACTCTGACTACTTGAGAGGATCAGGATTAGTCCCTGATGGCCTGGAAGGAAAGCCCAAAATATGTCCTCATAAGGTCCAAAACTGATGTCAGAGGCTTTGCCCCATGGACCATGCACAAGAGCAGATGTAAGACCTCTTGAAAGACTGAAATCACCGTGTATGAAGCAGCATCTTCAAATGCATTTAATGAGATCCATAAGTTATATAAACAGAAAAAATCCTGTCAGTGGGGTTGGATGAGTCCTCCCCTGCTAAGAATCCATTCTGGAGGTCTCAGACAATGGATGGAAGAAATTGAATATGTAACACTGACACTGTGACATCTCAAGTAAAATATTTTAAGCCTATTTAGCCCACACTGGATTCTTTCCAGCAGAGAAGCAGCAGAGACTGCAATGAATGACACATGATGTAGCAATGGAAGCTGAAAGCCAATTTCTGCTTCTTTGGAATGTGTTTTTGTGCACACGTCTTGGGTTGGAACATCTCTCCAGTCTAATGTGTCTTTTGACAGCAGCAGCGTCTCCATGGAGCTCAACACTTATTTTCCTGGAAGACTTCTGTGTATTTAACTACAAGAAGCCCATGTTAAAATAAATTTTTAAAAAAACTTTATGTTTCCTTAAACAGTAAAAGACCAAACCCTCAAAAGCAGAAGGAATCTTAAGAGTAAGCTGCATTGCAAATACAGAGCAACTCCAGAAAGCCAAATGCATTGAGGCTTTTCCTATTGAGGTTGATAAAAGGTCACAGTCACATGAGACTCGTGAAGAAAAGAACATGATCTTCAGCTGCACTCCCAGGACTTTTTTTTTATGGACAGCAACAAAAAAAATTTGACAAATTGTTAAACAAAGGGAGCAAGTGTTTGTAGGAGCAAATATGAACCAGGAACAGTTCTGCAGTAGCTGATGGCATCAGAAGCAGTAATAAGTGAGCATCCAGCTAACCAAGATGCTGGGGCAGGGAATTCCAGGCAAACTGAAGAATGAGGATCCACTGGAAACAAACACAAATCTGTCGGTAGACTTGGAATAAAGACCCACCTGCCTGGGCTTGGAAAGAGCTCTGATAAATGTATCTCAGATGAACCTAATCATGATGGATATCTTTAACAGCAGGAGAATTAGGATGTGCTCTGTGTCCATGTACATCCTGCTTAGCACAGGCTCAGCTCACATGGAGAGCAAAGGCAAGAAATTAGCACTTGTAGGGTGTGATTCATCTCACAGATTTCAGACAGCTCTGTGTGATGGATCTAGACTAGAACACATCTGCTTAGATCTAATGTCCCCCCCTTAGGTGGCCTTAGGCCACATACTTATGCCAGTTCTGCATTTTAACATAAGCCATGGGTTCAAACATAGCTGACAGCTCAACAGCAAAAGAGGATCAAGCCCTTTGCATTTTATTTAAGATACAAGTGGTTCTGCAGTGACAGATCTGACACTAACACTGTGAGTACAGTGACAGATTCACCTGAAGTCAAAAAGTCTTTAGAATATATGACAGAGGACACGGACTTGCCCTGGCTGTGATAAGAACATGAGTGGTTGTACTGTGTGAGAACAAAAGCAATTCTAACCTGGTAGCCTATCCTTGGCAGAGATCAATAGTACATAGGAAAAAGTGTAAAATCAGTTCAGCTGAACTGATGCTACCCAGAAATAGTGTCTCTGTCAGTAATTTGTGGCTGAAGGAACTCCTGAGCCAAGGGTGGTATATTTGTGCTTAGTAAAACTCTGTGGAATTTTCTTCTATACTTTTACAGAGCTGCATTTTGAATCCATGTAAACTTTTAGCATCCACATCTTTCAGCATGGACTTCCACAGATCAATGATATTTTATATGAAGACCCACTTCACTTTGGAATTTTTACTGAATCTACTATTTGCTGGCTTCGAATTATCTCTGCCACATCTTTCTATCCCACCAAACAACCTCCAGCTCTGATATCCTCACAGACTGAGGGATGGCAAAAATCAATGAAAAAAAAAAAAAAAGCACTAATCAGATTTTCCTGGTGGTTAGAAGTTACTGCTGGAGAAAGCAAACACTGAACAAGGGCATCTGATACAACCACAGATGAAAGAACTGATTCATCTTCCCATTCATGGAAGGCATCTGCCATTCCCTGTGCATAGAAAAATGGGGGGAGAGGCAGTTTCCAAGCAGGTTGCTAGGTCAGGCCTGGAGGGCAGCCCAAGTTCCAGTCTACAATTCTTGCATGTTCCCTGGAGCCCTTGCACAATCCACCAATGCTCTGACTTACAGCTGCACGAATGCCTGTTTGTTTTCTCCACTTTTTATTAAGGCCTTCAGAAGATGAGAGGCAGCACAAAGGAAAAAATAACCAAAACAACCCGTTTGTTTAATATTATTATTACTGTGATTCATTATCTCTGTTAAAAATACTGCCAGGGAACGCCACGGCAGCAGATTAGCACACTGCTGCGAGGCAGGTTGGCTGGATGCTTTATGAAGGTGTCCGGGTTATTATGATGAACTGGGAGCTGAAATTTTCTTGTTAAACAAATGATTTTATGCTTGTTTACATCGAGTGTTTGGAAAGACAGAAGAGAGCTCAACATAAATGGAATACACTCAGTGTTTTTACCTTTATCAGCTGCTTTCATCAAAACAAATCAACCATATCTCAGATTAGAAGTAATAAACCAGTAATAAGTCTGAGAATTGCTCTCCTCTAGGCTGTTGATTCAAATCTGTCAAAGATCAAAGGGACCAGAAGCTATTACCATGTGATGGCTGCTCAGTGTGTGAAATGAGTTCCTCCAGTTCTCAAATGGGGAGCCCCCATTCCTCAGAAAACAGAAAAATAACAGTCTGTGAAGAGCAAGTTCACTGGCTGCCTCTTTAGACAAAGTTTTTATCTAAGCCGTGCAGCTCTCAGTGCAATGATACAGACAGATCTCACAGATTTGCTGCACATATACAGCTGAGGGCCCTGTGCTGAAAGAAGAGTATTGTCTTCCTTGTTTTCTTCCTCTCTTCAGTAAATTTCAGAGAGAGGACACCAGACATCTTCAAACTTCAAAGCAAACTCTCCCTTCTCTTCAAAATCCTTAAGCTTTCATCAGGCTTGGTTCACTGCATAGTTAAGCTTTGTAATACTGGATAGTCTCCCACCAAATCTGAGGTTGAGGAGGTGGTTTGGGAAGTATTAAAAGGACCTGTACCTGTTGCATTGATCAAAATGAAGATTATTTTTAAACCTAGAATCTCACTCACTGAGACAGCTCATTCCTGGGCATGCAGGTACACACACACCTCTGTACACAGAGCAATTGTAATTCCCATGAGGTAAAATAAAGACACAGGGTGATACGTACCAGCCTCTGCAAAAATCTGGCTTGCCTTGGAACACGTCGGGCAACCTGCAAAGAGTTAAAGGAGTTATGGACTTCAAGGAGTTAATGGACCCCAATTGACTTAGAGGAGACATGTCCCTTGTGTAAACCCAGACACAGGTTCGTGTGACTGATCACCCGTGGCCAGGTTCAAATGCTTCTCTGGTTAAAATTAAAACCTAAATCCCTTCCATATTAACAGACCCAATGATCAAAGCTCAGCGTGGAATGCAGCTCTTGCAGGTGAGGGGGTACTGTGTGTTTTGCAAATCCTACTTGTCAAGGGACCCTCTATATGAAGGCAGGAACCTCAGCCTTTAGCCCCAGCCCTGGCTGCTAGGTCTTGGCCCTGGAAATAAATTCCCTTATGGTGTCCTACAGAGTCACACAAAGGCTCTGAATCACCATCTTTGCCCCATTGCATGGCAGAATCATAAAAGGTTTCTGGCTGGAAGGGACCTTTCAAGGTCATCTGGTGCAACCCTCCTGCACTGAGCAGGGACATCTGCAGCTAGAGCAGGGTGCTCAGAGCCCTGGCCAACCTCATCTGGAATGGTTCCAGGGATGGGGCAACAACCACCTGTCTGGGCAACCTGGGCCAGGGTCTCACCACCACCAGTGTCAGAAATTTATTCTCTTTAGTCTAAATGCCCACTCTTTTAATTTAGAAACATTATTCCTTGTCCTGTCAGAACAGGCCCTGCTAAAAAGTCTGTCCCTATCTTTCTTATAGACTCTCTTTAAGTACTGAAAGGCCACAAGAAGGTCTCCCTGGAGGCTTCTCTTCTCCAGGCTGAACAGCCCCAACTCCTCTGACTTCTTCCCTGCTCATGGTGTAAGTCTCAGCTTAGCAACATCTCTGAATCAAATCCCTCCCCAAAACAGAGAGTACAAATCTCTCACCAGTGAGGGTAGCCAAGTGACTGCTTCAAATGTCGGTGAAACTCCAGAGAGCAGAGGAATGTGATGATATTTTTTTACCTGATTTGCCCTTTCTGTTGATTTACACTGAAATAACAGCAGTCCTTGCCAAAGAGACAATTTTATGTCTGTTTATATCATCCATTGAAAAGCTCAGGAAAGCCCAATGGAGAAATTAAAGTCTCGTTCACTAGAATCTTTATTATTTCCTTCTGCATTTTTCTAACCAACATCTTGTAAAATGACAACCAAGGGAAAACAGCTCCCTTGAGAAGTCCTCGAGGAGAGGAGAGGAGAGGAGAGGAATTCTCTGCAGTTTAAATTTTGGAAGAAACTTTCTGTCTGGCTACGTTATCTCAGGCAAGTAAAGCACCTCAGGAGCCTGCTGTGAGAGGCTGCAGAGCCTCAATCACTGTAGGTTCTTCAGGATAAACCAGACAAATGTCTCTGAAGTTGGCCCTGCTTGGAGCAGAGGCAGAGATGAGAGATCACTGCTCCTCAGTACCTTTTTTACTAAAGGATTACCTTCTGGAACAAATCCACGTGCCATTCTGTATGAAATGTTCACAATGGTTTTTACTGACTAATTGGTGAAACTGGAAACGTGGTAACTGGTTTTATCTTTCCCCACCACACACTCATCTTGTTTGATTCCTTATTTACGTAAGAAGGCTTTGCGTGCCTCCTTCAAAAGCTACCTTCTAAAGCCTTGAGGACAGCCAGTAGACTTTGGTGAGTATCTAGGATCACCAGACAACAGTATGCTGTTTGCTTGGACTCCATCACTACTGCCAAAGCTCTGCTGCAGGGTTTATGATACTGATCAGTCCACTGAACTGTTTTGAATCAGTCAGCTTCACCAGCATCATCAAATGGAACAAGTTCCAAGCTACCATCAGCCTTTAGCTTTAAAGACTCCCAAAGCATTCATTAAAGCCAATAATTGCTGATAGTGACCCCAATGCTGTTGCCATCTGCCAGACTTTGCATGATATATAGGGAATAAGCTGAGCAGTAGCAACCCAGCTACCTGTGAAGAGCTGTCCAGAAGAACTAACTGGTGCAATAGTAATAGCCAGCAACCTTGTCAACGACCTTAGCAGAGCAGTCAGTATTCTCTTCTAGATCCATCTGTCCCTGGGGACTAGGTCTCCACCTCTATTTATACATCACTGCTTTTCTGTTAGACGCTGCTGCTGCCACTGCTAGCAACACAGCTCCTGTGAAAACACCCTAATTTGCCTCAAGCAAGATCAGCCAGATGATTTCAACACCATGAGCTTGAGCTTCGCATCAGATTTTCCCCCTAAAGCAGATAAGTGAGTGTTCCCAGACACCACTTCACTGTCAGGACAGTGATGGAGATATTCTCTCCCACTTGGACAGGTGAGTCTGCAAGGCAATGCAGGTTTGTGTCTGAATTCCCCATCAAGGAATACATGCTCACAGTAATCAGGATCAGAAACAAAGTTGCTGAGATCCATATAGTGGAGAGACCTAGGCAGTTCTGGACAGACGTTGTTCCCATTCTAGGTGAGACGAGTGACTAAATGGCCAACTCTGAGGCAGGTATAGACACATATGAAGAGTTTTACTCTTCCAGCTTACTGTATGGCAGAAGATGCCAAATAGAAGCATGTCTAAAATGTCAGTGAATACTTCCAGCAAGGCACAGGTCCTACTTTGGCTCTGCCAGTCCCACACAGGTGTCTCAGACACTACAGACCCTCTCAGATCCGATCAAATTTAGATGACTCATTGATGCCCTAGGTGACCCAAAGTTACCCACAGTATCTGCTGTGGACCTGAAGGACGTGAGCACAGAGCTGAAGCTCAGCTTTTTAAATCACAGCCTTCCAAACCACCACCAACACTCTCTTGCTAGCTTGCAAGAATCTAGTTGCACTTTCAGCCTCATTTCCCCAGAAAATCTAAGCCACACAATGTACCAGCCCTCACTTGCAGATTTTATTTTTATTTTTTTTAATCTCCTGGTCAAGAAGCTTTTTAAAAGCTGAAAATCACATGGTTCTTTTCAGCCCGTGTGAGTTAAAAATCAAGTACAGTTAAGACTGAGACCATAAGCAGAAACATTTTCCTCCGAGCCTGGAATACTCTGAATTACTCAGACTGGCGTGTGGCCAGCACTCTGCGTTAACTCCCTTGTCCCTGCAAAACACCTCAGTTATGGGGATGCCCACTTCAAACCCATCTCCTGGCCGTAGCACCCATCACGGGAGGGTGCTGGTGCTCTCCTGGCTTAGCACCTCCAACAAAGTGCCTTGCTCACCAGAAGCAGCCTCCCACAGAGCTGTGCTGAGGCTGCAGCCATGGCTACGCTGCCGGGACAGGTGGAATAAATGTGGGTTTAGGTTCCTTGCCCTGTTTGTCCATCCCTGTGGTTAAGAGGGTTAAGATGCTCCCGAATGGTGACCGCCTTAAAACCTACTTGCTCCATGATGCTGTAGTCTGCCAACAGCTCCTCTTCCAGGTACCTCGCCATCAGCTCGGAGTCTGGCTGCCCTGCCGAGGTGGAGAAACCCCAGCAGAGCCACAGCCAAAGGATCATGGTGGAGGGGGAGCACCAGATGGGGCTCCTGCCCCGCAGGTGAGGGCAAAGTCCCGCTGCCTGCAGCTGCTGCCTGTGCTGCCGGACAGGCTGCGAGGAAGCTGACAGGAGACAAAACGACCCACCCTCTTCTCCTCCTTCCCAGCTTGGGACCGGCCCCTTTTCCACTCAGGGCAGCTTCCCACTCTGCCTGGGGCTGCCGAGGATCACAGAATCACAGAATGTTCGGGGTCGGAAGGGACCTCGAAAGATCATCTAGTCCAACCCCCTGCCAGAGCAGGGTCATGTGGGAACACATCCAAATTGGTTTTGAATGTGTCCAGAGAAGGAGACTTCACAACCTCTGCGGGCAGCCTGTTCCAGGCTCTGTCACCCTCTCTCTGAAAAAGTTTCTCCTTATGTTTCCATGGACCCTCCTATGTTCCAGCTTGCACCCATTGCACCCTGTCCTGTCACTGGACATCACTGAGAAGAGCCTGGCTTCATTCTCCAGACACTGGCCCTTTGCATATTTATAAACATTAATGGGGTCACCCCTCAGTCTCCCCTTCTCCAAGCTAAAGGTTCCTTGCAGTATTTCCATCCCACAGCTACTTCCCTCAGCCAGGGGTCCCATGGACCACGAGACACAAGCCACTGCCATGTCCCTTGCACCACTCTACTCAGACTCAGTCCCTGGGCAGTGCTGGGGATCCCTGAGGTGCTCCTACTTGTCATTTTGGCACCAGCAGCACCCCAGCTCTGCAGTGGCCCTCAGCAGGAGGGGAGGCTGAGGTGATATTTCCTTCACCTGGCTGGACACTGAGGCAGGGCTGCTGGCACACACGGTGCCTGCATGAGAGGCTGGTGCCCAGTGCTAGTGGGATCTGGAAGGACTTGCTGACCTCATGGGGTCAGCCATGGCAATGGCTTGAAGGGCTCTCAGCACAGTGCATAGTAAAAGGCAGCTTCCTAATCATGCCCTTAGGGAGCACAATCCAAGGACATTCTTCAAGACTGGAGCTTTACCCAAGAGGGGTAAACTCCTCCAGTTTTACTTTTTATGAAGGGACAGCTTCTTCTGCTCCCTGGGATAGGAATCCCAGGTTTGTTTGTGAAAGCTGCCCTGGGAGTTTTCCTGGGAGAGGGCAGGGCTCACTCCACACCCTCTCCTTGGCACCTGGCCGGGTAGCCTGTGCCTCCCCACTGGCAAAGACAGCCAAGACCTGTACCTGTTTTAGCATTTGGACTCCATCACTCAACACTACAAAGCTGGGGTGAGCATCCTGCTCTACCCTCCCTTTCCCAGAGGCAGAGCCCTCTCCCACCCAGCCAGCCCCAGGGTGAAGGTGGACACTGGGACATTTTGCCAGACATGGCTGTGCCAGCTGGCACAGACTGGGCACAACTCATCCCCAGGCATTTGGGAACTGGCATCTGCAGTGCTCACCTAACCTCAGATCAGATGCATTTCCTATTTCATTTTTCTGTGCCAGTGCTAACTTCTTAAATCCAGCAGACCCAAATTTCCTCTCTTTTTGTTTGTTTGCTTTTTTTTTCTTGCAGGTGTTAGGTCTACACACACAAACCTGTCAGGATTCAAACTACCCTATTTTCTTTTTCTTTTCTATCTCTGGGTCATCAGAGACTGAAACTGTTTTGCTTCAGCTCCACTCCATGGCAGTGACAGTCCAGTGAGTGGCTCAAAGTCTCTCTGGCCTCGCTGGGATGTTTAAACACACCCCTGGGACACTGGAGTTCTGGACAGACACCCCTGCACCCACTTGAAAGCACTGTCCACTAAAAGCATTTGTGCTGGGAACGTTATGTCTTCCAAACCTAGCATGTGTAATGGAGGAGCAGGAAGGGGTTTGCTCCCCCAACAGAAGGGACGAGGGGAGCTGGATCTGGAGAAAGAAGAAGGGACTGCAAGGTCAACACCTTTGGAACTCCCCTTTAGCAAACTGATGGCTCAGACTCAGACTGAAGCCACACTGTATCCACATACGGACCCCTGTGGGCATTGCCAGCAGGAGAGAAGGAATCAAAAGCTTGGCCAGCCCCACTGCCACTGGGACCAGGGCAACACTGGAAGGTACAAAGGCCTCTGGAGTGGCCACATCCCCAGTGGGAGCTGCAGACCTGGGCAGCACTTCAGGGAATGACAAGGGGNAGAGACATCCCCAGTGTTTGCTGAGCCATCTGGTCCCTGACAGAAGACAGTCAAGGCTCCTCACCATTTCAAGGGGAGATGGAAGAAGGCTCAACCATCCACCTGGGAATCAAGAAAAACTTCAAAGCAATGGTTCAGGCTGAGACCTGGTTTAAGGACACACAAAAAATGGTTTAAAGCATTTTTCATCTGAGTCATTTGTTTCAGTTCCTGCATGTCTTGTCTAGCTCAGACACAGAACTGCACTGGAGTAGCATGAGAACTAGGGCTGCAGTCTCCTGTGTCCCCACTACTGACAGTAAGTTGGACTGCTCCTCTGCCAGCTCTGTCTGTATCTCACTAACCAGGGCACACAGATTAATAAAAGTCTTGCACCATATGCTTAGACATGTTGGCAACAGCCATTTAAAACAATACATATAGGATGGTCTTCCTACTGCTTTGGAAAACCTTCCCAGAGCAATTAGGAGCAGCCCATTCTGCTCACATTCTCCTCAGTAAGGGCACATAAGGACACAGCACGTAGCTAAGCAAGACCAAGGTGTGTTTTAAGGTGGCTCAGATGTGGTTAAGTTTAGTGAGTGAACGTTAAGCCCCAGGTCCTGGTTGCTCACATTATCCCCTCTTCCCCCTCCTTGGAATAAGGCGTTCTGATTTGGGGGGGAATGTGGAATCTTGGGATGCTGCTGGAGACCAAGATAAGCAGTTACTCAGGTGTGTTCACATTAGACATGTTGGATGCTGACTTTTGCCGACTTAGCAAGATGAGCAGCTGTTCTTTGGGTGGGAGCTCAGCAAATTAAATTTCCTGGCATGCCTGCGGCCAGCGTGAGCAGAGACATGGGAGAGAGGCATGATCTAACAGCTGAGATTCCACACACATTTCACCTGGAACGGATCATATTATACTAAGGAATCACTCTGTGTTGACACACAAACACATGCGTGTTGGTGATTCTCTGCCTTCACACATCTGCATCCCCCTGGTTTTCCACACAAGGCTCGTGGGTAGGACTAATCTTCCTCATTTTCACCACACCAGTTAAGTAAACCCTGGAGGGAGTGTTGAAGCTAAAGAAAATATTGGCACCTCCTAGCTCAAGAGCAGGGGTTTTCCAGATTCCAAACTGAAGCTGAGGAAACAAGATCAGAGCTGCATTTGGTCATAGCATGGGTGCTGTGGATGCATGGATTCATAAATTAAAGATTTCCAGTTCTCTGTTCTTCTACATAGAAGAATGGGGCACCAGACACCCACCTCATGCAGAGGCACCTACATTAAATTCCCAACCAGAAGTGTCTGAAAGAGGAACTAAATCTACCTGAACTACTAACAAACTGTACAGTTTAGTGGCATTCAAAGCCAGCAATTTGATAAGAAGCTGGCAGGAGTTGCAGAGAGTTCCACAGGCACAGACATAGATAAATGTCCAGATGTAAAATTAATTATGATGTAGTTCAGGAAAATCTATTAAATATTTTCTTTCAGGTCTTAATCTAATCAATCTCTTCTGAAACATCTGGATGGGACCTGATGATCCCCAGTTCTGCCACTATTTTGGAGGTGCCTGTGTTCCTGAAAGGTCTTTTTTGGCTTCTCAGTGGCTGCTGATCTCCCCGTTGCCATTAGCTGTGTGCACCATGTCCCAGCAGAGCGTTTCAGGACTTCCAAATCTGGTACCATTCTGATGGAATAGACCCAAAGTCTCTGCCAAAGGGCCTTGGTGGGGGGATGTCTGATTCTGTCTCTATTTTCAGATAAGAAATTCAATATGGGAAAGGGAAATGGGCTATCTCATAAGACACAGAAACTGTGACTCTTGCTCACTGGGCTCAGCCCAAGTTAACACAGTTTAATTATTCTGAGGGACAGACTCTGCCCAGCAGTAACTCCAAGGGCTTCAGGTAGCACAGTGCATGAAAACTTCTTTCCAGAGGAATCCCAGACAGGAGAGGACAACCCCTGAAACAGCCCAATGGACACATACCACAAAACACACTACCGAGGTCCTGTCCTCATGAAATTCTGGGGACATTCACCTAACCTGACAGGTAGGTTTCTGAGCATCCTCAGCACTTGTTCCTTCTGTGTATTTTCTGTACCTTTTCATGAGAAAATTCAGCCTTTTGGACTCTTTTGGAGGGTATATTTGAGCTGTTCGTGCCATCTAGTGGTCACACAGATTTCCCAGTCTTGTATTTTTTTAACCGAAAAAATAAAATAAAAATTAAAATTAAAGCACATTTGGTGGTTATGAAAGGGATAGAAAATTAATATTTCAATTAAATTCTGTTCTAAAAGGGCTTTTCTATCTCTCCAGAGCATCAGTGATTAGCTTCCCAGTCCAGGGTCACAGATGCTTCTTAAACCTTACATTTCTGATCAGAAAGGCCAGATCACTCTGAGCTAGGAGCACGTGTATGAACAGAAATCAGACAGAAAATTCAAGCTATAGTAGATACCATCAACACAGCAAAGACTGCGTGTCCCATGCCTACTACTCTTGCAGTCCTGGATAATCCCTGTCATAGCCATAGCTCCATCCACACTCATGGAGGTGACTTCAAGGTAGCTAACTTAAATATTGCTGGGACTACAGCCACACAGCACTGAGGAAAAGCACCAAAGAGGTTGAATAAACACTGAGTTCAAGGTATAGGGTTAGATTATCAGGCCCTTGACTACATGATTTAAAGCCAACCTGGAATCCACAGTCATGGAATCATAGAATGCTTGTGTTTGGAAGGGACCCCTAAGGGTCATCTGGTCCAACCCCCCTGCGCTGAACAGGAACATCTGCAACTAGAGCAGGGTGCTCAGAGCCCCAGCCAACCTGACCTGGAATGTTTCCAGGGATGGGGCATTTGTCACCTCTCTGGGCAGCCTGGGCCAGGGTCTCACCATCCTCAGCATAAAAAACTTTATTCTTTATATCCAATCTCTTCTTGTTCAAAACAATCACCTCTTCCACTGTCAGAACCAGCCTTGATAAAAAGACTGTCCCCATCTTTCTTTGAGGCCTCTTTAAGTGCTGAAAGGCCACCAGAAAGTCTCCCTGGAGCCTTTTCTTCTCCAGGCTGAACCCCCCAGCTCTCCCAGCCTGGCCTCCCAGCAGAGGGGTTCCAGCCCTCCCAGAATTGTTGGCTCTTCCAACCCAAATGATTCTATGATCCTATGATTATTGAAAAACCCTGTTCCCATTCTTCCCATTCTCCTCCTGTATCCTCCCTTTCCTCTGTACACATCACTTATCCCCACCCTCTTGGGCAGCTGCAGCACAGAAAATGATCTGTAATAACACTGGGGAGGGAAAGAATGTCCAGGTCATGCTGTTTGGGCCTGAGGGAGGCAGAACTGCTTATCAAGTGACCTCTGCATTCAGAAAGTGTCCCCTGAGGAGAAGCAATGTTGAAGGCTCTACATGTGCACCGTAAGGTGATGAGGGGATGATGAGCACTGTATGGATGGATCAATGCAAAAGCAAGATGCACGTGCTCTGAAGGCTGTGTGCTAGTTTGGGCACAGCCTACAGGCTCCTAAGGTTTCTAGCAAATCCAGAGCTATGTGCTCTCCAAGTTCATCATCCAGGATTGCCCAAAAGATTGTGGAAGAGATCAAATAAGGACTAATTATTGAAGGTTTCTTCCAGCATAACATCTGTGAAACACTGTGTGGAGCTGTCATGTCACAGGTGCAGAGTAACCAAAAGGTCATGGCTCATTCTGTGCATAGTTAAGGTGTGGACAATCTCACAGGATGTTATGAATGCTAATTTGTTATCCTCCCTCTTCAGAGAAGATGGTAGGGTTTTGGTAAATGAATTACCTAAGGACTGCTAAATAAATGGATGCACCATAGCTACAAGTAGCTGAAGACTTGGAGGGTCTTTGAAAAATACTTGATGTGCTGGCTCCAGTTCTTATGTTCTTTCCAAAGCACCTTTGGCAGCTCTTAGAAGGCAGTGAGCTGAAAGGGCACAATTCTGCTTGTGTTCCTTGTGAACCTCTGAATGTAGTTTCAGTTCTCAGCATAAGAAGCAATCTACTGGAGAGCTGGAGGAAGGATGTGTAGCAACAGCTCAGTGCTGCACAAATCTCTTACTTACAGAAATCTCCCCCATGAGGCAGGGAGGCCACTTTCAAAAGCACCCAGGAGCAGTACAGCAAGCATCTGAAATTATCATCAGATGTTTTCACATGAATAACTTTGAAAAACTAGAACTATCCCACCACCAGCTATGATCCTTTCCCAGCCAGAGTGGAAAAAGGGTATTTGTGTGGGTCGGGATCCAACCCAAAGTTCTTTAGATGGCTGGGTGAGAGGGCCCTTGAAGAAGTACAATGTTGTTGCCTCCATCTCTCTGAGAACCAGTCTTCACCTCATTTACTATAAACAAACAAGCTAGGAGTGAGTTCTTGCTTTGATCTTTGGAAGTTTCAGATACTCCAAGGTCTGTGCCTAGCGGGAAATTAGTCAAACATCATGGGAAACTACAAAAGCAAGCTGTGAGCCTATCCAATCCTGAGCTGTTATCGAGGGCAGAGGCGAGTGAAGACACTATTTGAATAACCCTTGCTCAGGCACCACAGCTCAGACTTACGTTGCAAGGCAAATATTTACCTATGGCCTAAACAAAGTCAGCGTTTCAAAACTTTGTGCAAAATACTGCATAACCCTGAGCTCTTTCCTTGAACTTGTCTCAGAGAAGGAAAGATCTTGGGTCTAGTACCTATGCAGGCTGTTCTCAGGAGACAAGCAGGAAGAAAATGAAGCATCTGATCAGCTTCCTGGTTTTGTTCCTCGTTGCTGGAGTAGAAAGCTTTGATCTTGTTATCGACGACATCCCAGATGTGAGTATTTTAAGGCAGGTCTCCCTTCCCTGCTGAAGTCACTACTGAAGCTGCAGCTTGCTTCAGTGGGAGCAGAACTGGGTCATTGCTTAATAGCTCTGCATGCATCTCATGAGTTCTCTTCTACTTTTAGCTGTAAATGGGATTAATCTGATAATTGGGTTTCACCTGTCATTTGTAGTGTTGGGTTTTAAATATCATTAAAGTCAGGATACTATGGCTGTAATTCCAAGTTTCTTTCCAAGCAGGATTCTTATTTTTACCTCAGCATTGTCTTTCCTAGTCATATTAACCCTTAAGCTTTCAAGTGGGTATCTATGCCCAGACCTTCAGTATATTTTCTATCCTGTTTGCCTAGAATAAGCAGAAACAGAGAACCTCAGTTTCTCTGTGGATGGGGTCTCCTGTATGGACTGCCACAAACTACATGGACTCATGTTTTTATTGACAGGAATCCAAATATAAAGATCCTCTTGACTGTACATTCCTCAGCAGAGGGATGAGGTAATTTATAGAAGAGCTTCTAATTTCTTAGGGCAATACAATGAAGAAATATCATTATGACTCTGACTCCAAAGCTGAATCCAAATTTAAACCCACAGGCTTAGGTGAGCTTAGATTTGGGTGTGTACACCCATTTCCACATTGCTCTATAACAGCATTTCTGTGAAGCCAGCAGGGATGGTGTGAAACTTTCTTTTGTTTTGCAAGATTAATGAAAAGAATTAGAGAGTGGGGATAACTTCTTTTCTTTTTTGTTTTGCTTTTGTTTGGTTTTGGTTTTGTTCTTCTTACAGCACTTTCTATGACACAGGGTGATTTTATTACTGAGTTTGTAATTCCTAGAAAAAAGATATCCCATATCTGTGGTACTTTCCAAGCATAAATGCTGTCTCAGTCCAACATCAATATACTTAAATCGTTCAAGTTAAATTTGTGCAAATCTTTGTGTGTGTGCTATCCCAGAAGTGGGAGAGCAACTCATGTGAAGTTCTTTATTGCCATAAATTAAGCTTCTAATGAAATTTAGTGTTGCTGTGGCATAAGAACCACACTTCTGACTGAATCAGTACAGCCTTGCACTTAAAAAAGACCTGATGTTCCTTTGCTGTCAACGGGACAAATTTAGTTCTTAGGTATGTTAGCATAAAATCAGAGACAATTTCTACTGTTTTGAGCAGAAATTCTCTGAACTTGCTGCTTTGAGATCAGTATCTCAAATGTCGTTACCATGGCTAGACCCATCCTGATGATAATCTGCCTCTTGCTCTTTACAGTTCTTTTACTGTGTTAAATATTACTCCTTGTTTCAGAAGGAAAGGTTGTAAAATGACAGCAAAGGTCATGATCTTATAAGAGCTAGTTGGAGAGACTGAATGTGTGAAGATGCAGCACCAAGGGGAGGTAAATTCCCTTTGGAGCTTTATTAGAATGCTAATGAATAATAAATCAAGTGATTAATCAAACAGTAAGGCAGCAGCAACACCTTATTCTTTCTTCCCTTTTCTCCTCTAGGAAGTGCAAAACCTCATTGACCTAGAAATTGATGGATTTCCTTCAAGTTCCAAGACAAGAAGTGGCAGGTACCAGGTACAGTACTCAGAAATGCTTCAAAAATGGGAAACAAGAATGCCTGGGAGCTCTCTGCAGATGGCTTGCTCTATGTCAAGAGCTGTGAGTGTGCAAGCAGGTCCTTCCATGCATTGACACCCCCATATCTCATCAGGAGAAGAACTGCTACTGTCCTTCATGCAGCACTTAGCACAAGGCTTTGTTCCATGTCTGCACTCCTAAGGATCATAACATAGATGCTAAACAAAGGAGACACTCATCTAACTTCATGTGTGGGAAAAATCTCAATGATACTGGTGAGGCTTTTCCATGAGAAAATGGGAAAGGACTTCAGACACTGGCTGTGTAGGCTGAAATCTTCCAGTCCATTCATTCATATTTAACTCGGGTCAGAAGAGTGCAGCACAGTGTCACATGGGTTATGAGCTGGTGGAGACTGAGACTGGGGAAGAAAACTAGTTTCCAGCATTCTGATGGGTTGCAGATTATTATAGTCTGCCAGCTTCTGAAGCATAACCATTTAAAACAGCATTATGGGAATAGTCTTGTGTTTTACCAGTAGTAAATACTGATAATAATCATAAATTCAGTTGTTTGAAGGTATTAACTTTTATTACACTGCATGAAAGAAATGATAAAATCATAGAATGGTTTAGCTTGAAAAAGTCCTATAAGATCATAGAGTCTGACCATTAACACCACACTGCCAAGTCCACCACTAAACCATATCCCTCAGCACCACATCTATACCNTCCCTCAGCACCACATCTACACCACAAGTGCCTTCAGGGATAGGGACTCCACCACTTCCCTGGGCAGACTGTCAAAGGGATTGACAAACTTTTCAGTGAAGAAATTTTTCCTAAACCTCCCCTGGCATAGCTTGAGGCTGTTTCCTCTTGTCTAATCTAGTTGTTACTTGAGAAAAGAGACTGATCCTTACCTGGCTCCAACCTCACGTCAGGTAGTTGTCGAGAGCAAGACGGTCTCCTCCAGGCTGAACAACCCCAGTTCCCTCAGCTACTTCTCACAAGATTTGTGCTCTAGAGTCTTCACCAGCTTCTTTGTTGCCCTTCTCCGGACATGCTCCATCAACTAAATATCTGTCTTGGAGTGAGGGGCCCAAAATTAAATTCAAAGTGTGTCCTCACCAGTACTAAATACAGGGAGACAATCCCTGCCCTACTCCTGCTGGCCACACTTAGTGCTGACCATAGAATCATCACAGCATGGCTTAGGTTGGAGGGGACCTCAGAGATCATCTAATCCAACTTCCCTGCCATGAGCAGGGATGCCTATAGAAGCCAGGATGCTGTTGGCCTTCTTAGCCACCTGTGCACACAGCTGGCTCATATTCAGCTGGGTGTCAACCAGTCCTTTTCCACCAAGTCCTTTTCCACCAGGCAGCTTTCCAGCCACTCTTCCCCCAGCTTGCAGTGTTGCAGGGGATTGTTGTGACCCAGGTGCAGGACCTGATGCTTGGCCTTGTTGAACCTCAGAGATGAGCAGAGTAGATCTTGTCCTCCACAAAGCTCTGGTGCTCAAATCTCAAGCCTTTCCTGAGCTTATTCAGTACAGTGAAAACAAACAATGCCCTCAAATAAAGTTGGATTTCCCAGCATCTTTGAAGTTAAGCACAAACAAACTTTCTTCATTATCTTAAGGCTTTTTGAAAGGGGCTTCACAAGAGTGCAAATGTAGCTTATTGATGCCTGAAGACCCCATTACACTGCCAGAAAAATGAAAGACTTCAGTATAGAAATGAACCAAGCCTTCTCACACTTGCTAGACCGGTACTTAGATAATTGAATCATGATCTAAGCAGAAATTCTCTCTAACTACTCTTCTTCAGGGCATCATTTCTTTCCAACACCTCTGTATTTGTGCCATATGTATTATGTTGCCTCTGTTCCTCAACTTTCCAGGTACATAATGATACAGACCTATGCATGTATTAATCTGAAACTTTCCTGGTGGTTTTATCATACCAGTTATTCCTTTTGTTCTCATATATCAGTTCCCATCCAGTAAGACAACAGAACTCCTCAGCAGACCCTACTGATTAGTTCTAAACAGAAAGAATTGTTTCCTCAGTCCAGATCAAGTATTCTGGTGAAAAATACACTCTCCTGAGTAATTCCACAGAATTCCAGGTATGTGAGTGGTCCTTGTGACCACAGAAAGAGGGTGTCCCATGAGCTGGAATGCAGGTAGCCTTATGAACCTCCTATCTGATGGTGCACTGCCATTATCTGTGGTTTAGAGATAGATAACGGAGCTTGTGTCTGGACTGTGAGGAGGGATGTTCCCCAGCATGTCCCTCAGTTTTGGTCCTAATTTCTGGCTGTCCAGAAACAGCTATTTCCTTACTGCTCTGCTTGTCTGGTTTCCTTTCCATGAGAACCATCAGAGGAAGGAAATATGGAAGGAGAGAAAGGGTGGAATCTGTTGGCTGGAGGTCCCTCCAGCTCCCAAGGCATAAACACAACCAGAGACACCAGGATCCATCTGCAACACTGTGAAGACAAAACTCTGCCAAGCCTTAGGTTTGAAATTGCTCTTCTTGCACCTCACAGTCAGGGTCATAATCCCCAAAGGAGTCCAAAGAGGCTTCAATGAAATTGCAGTGTGTTAAAACTGCTTGCAAAATTACTCACACAGAAATTAAGTGAATCTATGAGGAAACAGCACCTGAAAGAACTGGGAGGACTTGATGGGTAGATCTCATCTTCTTTCTAGTTTCTCATGCTGGGTATCTGCTTTTCAATCTTTTTCATACCCCGTCAGAAAAGTAAATTTCTTTGAATGCAGTAGAACATCTGTGAATCTGCTTTCCTTGTTCTACTAAGTCACACTTGTAGCCTGTGGACTGCAACATGAAAGCAATGGTAAACTGGGCATCCCATAGAAGACATAAAAACTTCCAACTCTTGAAATGCATTAGCTCTTGTAATGCCTTCCTCCCTTAGATACCATGGCTTCTTCCTCCACGGACAGAGTCAGGGCCAGCAGCCCTGGGTAAAAGTTAGCTTGAAGCATCTCCTTGACGGCAAATGCTCTCTGTGCAGTGATAAATATCCATAGCTAAATATCCATAGCCCACACAGACAGGATAAAGCAGGTCTCAGTACCTGAAGATAGGCCCCAGCATCTCTCAAGACCAGATCCTCAAATCAGTTCCTGAGGCATTTGTTGTCTCCACCCTAATTAACTATTTGTCACACATTAATTACCACACAAGATAGGGGCTCTAGGCAGTGCAATCATCAGCAGATATGGATGTGGTTTAAATGCAAGGATCAGCCATGAATCCTCACAACAAGAAAGATCACAAGTCTCACGTACCACAGAAGTCCCTAAAAAGCCCATGTTCCTGTAACCACCCCAGCACTCAAGCCTGAAGGAAATATAATTATCTACAGCTCTGTCCTCCTGACCTGTTGGAGTGACTGCCCTCTGTGACCTTTGAGATCCTAAGGGGATGGCTGGCCCACCCCATGTCTGATCTCTAACAGCAGCAGTGGGAGCCACTACATGTGCAAGTGATAAGCTCACCTCTCCATCAGCACTTCCCCCTTCTCCTCCACCCTC
This sequence comes from Chloroceryle aenea, assembly GCA_013399075.1. Taxonomy (NCBI): domain Eukaryota; kingdom Metazoa; phylum Chordata; class Aves; order Coraciiformes; family Cerylidae; genus Chloroceryle; species Chloroceryle aenea. The sequence continues at coordinate 851,607 of VWZY01008846.1, forward strand.
ACAAAAACAAACAAGAAGGAAACCTGGGCATCTTGAAAGCTTTAAGCACCATTCTTAAAGTGAATGGGGAACCCTAAGCTCTTCTGAGAACCAGGAAAGTACCACAATGAAATAAAGCCTCTCTGTGCTAAGGTCTTGATCTTCATCTTTTCAAAATTAGAATTGTTTCAGCTGAGGTTGGTTTAGTTTTAATTTGTATTCATGCTGGTGATGTTTCCTATGCCAAGGGTACGTGTGGGGACTGCAGTCATTCTCCCTGATCTGGTTCTGTATCACATGTGAAGGGTCCAGTTCACTGTGTAGTCATGTTTGTGGGGTGTGTGGCATAATGGCCTAGCTGAGCAAGGATCAGGCCATCAGGCTTTATAGAATGTCTCTAGAGATCCTGAAATCCCAGTCTGAACATATCAGGTGGAGCCTGTATCAAGCAGGTGGAAATCCTGGAAGTATCTCTAGCTTGCCTTAAAGGATTGTTAAAATCATCTCATTAGAATGACCTTGCTATGACCTGTATTGTCTCTTCTGCAGCCCAAGGAACAGCATATTAATTAGCTTTAAATGATCTTAGTAACTGTACAGCAAGTTTTATGTGCATCATGTGACCAACTCAGTTTTCATGAGCATCTTCTGTGGGTTTGGGCCCTCTTGGATTAAGTGCTACTGAAATCCAAGATGAGATTGGTACGTTTTGGTACATTTTTATAATTTAGCCATCAGTACTCTTCACTCTGAGGGTGGTGAGACACTGGAACAGGTTGCCCAGAGAAGTTGTGGATGCCCCTCCCTGGATGTGTTTGAGGCCAGGCTGGATGGGGCCTTGAGCAGCCTGGTCTAGTGGGAAGTATCCCTGCCCATGGCAGGGTAGTTGGAACTGGATGAGCTGAAAGGTCACTTCCAACCCAAACCACCCTTGGGCACCACCAGCAGCACTGAGCACCCACTCCTCTAATCAGTACAGTCACCATGGTTTAGGGAAGGACTTGTTCAACCAAATGGGGGGGATCTGCTTTCAGATGAAAGAGGTCCCTCCATTGACTGTGAAGACCTGAGCCTTCCTAATTGTGATGATAACACCATGGAAGACATCTGCACTAAACCTTTGCATGTCTCCCTAGAACTAGGTGAGCTGAATGTCATCGCAGGATTATTTAGGCAAATTTAAACTTTATGGAATTAAACAGAATGATTCAAATGTCCACAAGGTGTCACCACCTCTTCATAGAAATTTCCAACTGCAACTATTCATAGGGCAGGCAGAAAAAAACCAACAGTTCATGAGCATTTTCAGCTCTTCTAGCAGTGCATGTGGAACTGACTTTACACATATGCAGATATGTACCGATTACACAATGGGGGGTTTATATGCACATATTACATATAATGCAATTCTCTCTATATAAATTCTATTATGTAAACAAAACCCAAATGAGCTAAAAAAGTCTAGGTTTTGAGGGGTTTCTGCTTTTCCTAGAAAAACAAAAAGTATCCTGTTAAAAGCTAAGGTTTCTGAGTATGACTATTTAGAATAGAATGTATTGGGTTGGAAGGGACCTTTAAAGGTCATCTAGTCCAACCCCTCTGCAATAATCAGGGACATCTCTAACTAGGTCAGGTCGCTCAGAGCCTCATCAAGCCTGGCCTTGAATGTCTACAGGGATGGGGCCTCCACCACCTCTCTGGGCAACCTATTCCAGTGATCTATTACCCTCATGTTAAAGAACTTTTTCCTAATGTCTAACGTAAATCTACCCTTTTCTAGCTTAAAGCCACCACCCCTTGTCCTGCCACTACAAACCCTTGTGAGCAGACCCTCCCCTGCTTTCTTATAGGCCCTTTTCAGATACTTGAAGGTCACTATAAGGTTCCCCCAGAACCTCCTCTTCTGCAGGCTGAACAATCCCAGCTCTCTCAGCTTGTCTTCATAGGAGCTCCAGCCCTCTAATCATTCCTGTGACTCTCCTCTGGATATGCTCCAACAGGTCCATGTCCTTCTTGTGTTGGGGGCTCCAGAGCTGGACACTACTCCAGGTGAGGTCTCATTACGGCAGAGTAGAGGGGCAGGATCAGCCCTCTTGATCTTCTGGCCACGCTTCTTTTGATGCCAGCGTGTTTTGCTCTCAGGAAGAATGTTTTTATTCTAGAAGAGAATGTTTTCTACAGGAAATACAAGACAGAGGAAGAGAGTTGTCCTTCTAGTTTTGATAGCCCCTAAATCACAGCTGGACCACTACGTGCTCCAGCATCCCATGCATAAATACATAAAATAGGACAAAAGGAAGAGGCACCCCAAGCCTGAGATCTCAAACCAGTTCTCATCATCTTGAAAGCAGCTTTTGGATGGATGTTACCACTGTCTAATCCCTGTCTCAAACCAGCCACAATCTGTGTTTTCAGCTTTCCTGAAATACATTCTCTATGTTTTCCTTTTCCAGCGCAGCACATCCGACTGGGGGTATGTTGGAGATCTGGTGAGTGTTTTTCTTCCTCTGTGGAAAATAATAGTGAACAAAGTGATTTTCTAGTTAACCTTTTTTTTTTTTAAATCAATCTTTTTGTTTGTTCAGTTCCTTGTTTTTACTGCTGGTTGGGTATTAACCTATTTTCTTTAAACAGAGTACTGTTTGCACAATGCTGTTTATACATCTGCTCTTGGAGGGAGAAGGGTATGGTAAACATGAAGAAATAAGCATGGAAAGTGATTAGACAAAGGCAATATCTTAATATACCAGTTTAATACTGCTCTCCCTCTACCACAGTTTAACCATTTACAGGACTAGGCAGGTAACCAATGCTTTGAGATTCCTCTACTTAAGACTCTATTGAAAATGTAAGCTCTCTCCCCAGTATATGATGCTGAGGATCACTGTGTACCCTTCTATGCTGGACTGCACCGACAGAGTCATTCTAAGGGCTGGTTGCATGGTCAAAAGCAAGGAAAACATTCCAGCTTAATAAATTCCCTTGTTCAGCTGAAACGTTATAATGAACTCTATTCACATGAGTATCCTGCTACAATTGCCAACTAAAATCTGGAGGTGTCCTGAACTTGAGTTCACCTCCCATCCAGCTGCTATATTGTAAGGACCAGCAGTTGAGAAAGAGGCACTGAGATGATAAAAGGTGTTGATATTGCCCTCTAGGGCACATTCTCTAGCTATGACCTAAATTTATGGAGTAATTTTGTGAATTACAGGTGGAAGACGATGACAAGATAGGCCTTTACAGCTACAAAGTTCAATCCACTATAACATCACGGTTGGCCAACACAATGATCCAAGCCAAGATGGTGAATAATGCAAAACGGCCCCAGCACATCGTGTTTGATGTGCAAGTCCCCAAAGGAGCTTTAATTGACAACTTTACTATGTAAGTACTGGGCAGGTATCAGCTTCGTGCTCTGGCAGGGTTCAGTATGGTGGCAGAATGTGGTGGGAGGGAAGAATTTGTGAAAGCAAACCACCTCATTATTTTCCAGTTTTGGTGTAATTTTAACAGGCTTTCTCCAAGAAAAAAAGGCTCATGTCATCATTCTGTCTGCCTGTCCATCTCTTCTTCTCCAGTAATTATTGGGCCATTGGCCAACATTAACAAAATTTGACAAAAGGACAGAAGTTTCAAATAGACAAAGCTCCTACCTGTCTTGTGCAAGCTGGCACTAAATCAAAGGAGAGAGAGAGAGAGACAAATTAGAGCTCTCACTGAGCAGAAAGAAATTAGCTTGGTTCAGTATCCTTTGAGGGAGGCAGAAGCCAGCTTGATGGCGAGGAGACATGTCCTGATCCATGTTCCAAAACAGCCATGACACCAGTAACTGCCTCCCCTGCCCAAAGAATGGGGAAAGTGTGAAGGAGGTGGGGGAGAGCAGATCCTCCTCAGAGTACAAAAGTGCTGGCTACTTGAAATGAAAAAGCAGGTAGGAAAAAAAAAGATACAGATCTGGTGGAAACAAGACTTCATTACCTTGGGGTTAAACAAGAGCCTTATTATTTCATTTCATTTCCCACCAGCTTAGATTTCACTGATGTTTTTCTAAAGTGAAGGAACAGTCGTCAATTGTGAAGTTGTTTCTTCTGCAAACTGACTGTGCTTCTCTCTCCTAGGGATATCAATGGTATAACATTTACCAGCCAAATTCGGGAAAAATCTGAAGCCAGAAAAATGTACTCGCAAGCAAAAGCCAAAGGCAAAGCTGCTGGAATAGTAAGGTATAAAGATTTTGGCATTTGAATTTATTCATAGGCGAACTGAGGTGACACCTCCCAGGAGGATATAGATGAAAGGAGAACCCTGAGAAGGAAAATGAGGTGGTTCCATACAGCAACCCTGATATTTAATTGTCAAGGACTTAACTTGTGTTTCTGCTTTCCCTGATAGAGGCCACAGTTAGCATCAGACCCAGCAAATGAGTAACTAAACCAAAATGCAAAGAAACCTTCTTTCTCCTCGTATTGTCTCAAAATAACCCCACAGCTGACTTTTCAGGAGCAATGCCTTGGATATGGAAAACTTCAAAACTGAAGTGAATGTGCCCCCGGGGATGAGGATCCAGTTTGAACTCCACTACCATGAAATGATTCGAAGGAAACTGAGCTCCTATGAGCATGTCATCTCTGTGAAGCCAGGTCGCTTGGCAAAGCACATGGAGGTAAAGTAGAGCTAGTCTCTGCAGGCAACAGCCCACAAGTGAGTCCTCACTGAGAAAGCAGCCAAGGTTCCTACAAGCCCCACACTTCATCTGCAGCTCCTTCCTTTCCTCTGGGGTTGGTACAGATAGCTTGAAGGGCACTGTGTAGACCAGCATGAAACACTTCAAACCAGAAGATATGTAGCTCCATGAGTGAGGAGCAGATGTGTCCTGACTCTTTTTGCACTAACACAGTTGGGCACCTCCTGAATCATGACTGACTCACGTCAACTGCTTAGGCAAACAAGCTTTGGCCTATAAATATCCTTGTGTAAAGTTGCCTTGAAGGAAAACAAACAATATTTGCTGTTATTTGGAACAGTGTTTTCACAATAATCCCCTCTTTGTGAGATAGGGTCCTATGAGAGCAGATGTTCTCTGAATGACAGTCCCTCCATAACGGTGTGCCAAAAGATGATTGGTCCTATGCTTACCTTCTTTCTTGCAATCATCCAAAGGTGTCCTCTGACATCCATCAACAGACATAAATACAGGTCTGGCTAGACATTTCCATCTGGCCATGAATGAGTTCCCCACCATGAATGAGACCAGCCCTGCTGGAGAATTCCCAAGGGCAGCTCACCCCTCAGCTGTAACTTGTGCCTGGAGGGTTCATAAGATCCTGGTAGAACACTGGCACTGCTCTACACTGTGTCCTCCCTTCTTGCCTGTAGGTGGATGTCCGCATTATCGAGCCACAAGGACTTCGCTATGTGCATGTTCCTAATTCACTGGGAGACCATTTTGATGGAATCACCACCATTTCCAAGGGAGAGAAAAAGGTAACGGTCACAGCCTGGAAAGAGCATGAAACCTTAAGTTTTCACACTTGTTCCTATGCAGTCATGCCAGTTGATTGCATGCAAAAATATGGGAAAAAAAAATACACTGTCTTCATTATTGATGCCTAAATATATGTATAAATTGCTCAACTATGACAGTGACAGCAGGACAGAAATTACTTAATTACAGGGCAGAAATTACTGTAATAGTAAGAACTACAGTGTGTTCTGGGAGGGTACAACTCTTCTCACTCTTACATAAACATTTAATACAGGTATTGTTTCTTGATTCCCAACTTTAGGTCTCATTCATCCACATTCCTAGTTTACCAAACTATTTCAGAGGTGCTGTTTGGTTATATACACCATGTCTTGTCTCCTCAGGAAATTTGAAGCTATCCAGTCAAAGCAGAGAAATAATGACATAAAGTCTGCATAAGTCATCATGTGCCTACTGAAAATGATTCCTAGTACTCAATTTACAGATCAATTACAAGCTCTCCTTTGTTTGGGGAAAAAAAAAAAAAATAAAGCTATTTAAAATGTTGATAAAATTATGGATAGTTTCAACAAGGAAAATGTTAAAAAAAGGCAACGTATTACTTACTAGAAATGGTTTGCACAGCTCTGATTGGAATATTTGGTGCTGTAGATGGGTCATCTTCTTTGTGTCACGCTTGCTCCCACTGAATCAACATTTCCAGACGTACCTTAGTGCTGTTTTTCTTTTGGAGTGACAAAGTCCATTTTCCACTTAAACCAAGAGTGTAAATAAAAAAAGAAGAAAAGCGTTCAATGAAAATATTTCATTAATTGATGAACCCTTCTTGTTTCAATGATCCACCTTGCACACAACTTCTGACTGACTGCTGATCACTTCTTATTTCAAGGCTCACGTTTCTTTCAAGCCAACGATGGCTCAACAACGCAAGTGCCCCACATGCTCCTCCACAGCAGTAGATGGGAATTTTGTGGTGCAGTATGATGTGAACAGAGAAACCACGGGTGGAGAATTGGAAGTAAGTGTTGCTGGTTAACTGGGACAGGAGATCTGAGAATCCAAGAATTGCTGTCATTAAGTAAACTGTGCTAAATGAACTATTCAGGAGAATAAGCATGAGAAAGAGCTCTGTATCCAATTGAAAGAACACAGAGGCTTTAAGCGGGCAGAATAGATTTATTTAATTTATGACTAAGACATGGCCCTACGTATAGTCAGGAGCAGATTCCTGTCTTGCCCAAAATCCGGTGTCTTTTATACCTTGCAGCACTCTGGTGATTTAATGTTGAATCAGAGGACAGAGTGATTGGGTGTTGTACCAATACATCACAAGGAGACAACCATAACATCATTATTTTTATGTTAACATGGAGCAGAGTTATGGGGTTGAAGTATTATGGGCAGAATGTTTTTTTTTTTTTAAACATTTTTCATTCCTCCTTATGTTAGTGCGTGGCAGTTTTCTGAGAACCAGGCTCTGCTTCCCCTGATAAAAATTAAAGACTATGGAGTGTAACTGGTCTAAGGCTGCAGAGCTGTGCAGAGTTGAAAGTTAGGACTGGCCTATAAAGAAGAAAAACATTTTCTGCTCTGTTATTGTCTTGACTCTTATGACATCTGTACTATAGCTCACCTCACTGTGAATTTTTTATTTTATTTTGCAGATTTTTAATGGCTATTTTATTCACTTCTTTGCTCCAGAAAATCTTGATCCTCTGCCCAAAAACATTTTATTTGTTATAGATGTCAGTGGCTCAATGTGGGGACTGAAAATGAAACAAGTAAGTGTTTGACCTCTATTGCAAAGTGAACCTCCTGCCAACTTTTCTCACATGCCTTACCGTACAATTTTGCAGCAGATTGGCACTCATAAATGCCAGATTAATTCCTTACACTTCATCAAAAGTCTCACTGAATTTGGAGAATATTTGGTGAATCGAAGACTTCATAATTTTTCTCTTTATATGTGATGCTCCTTCCATGTGTTGGAGCTAGAGCTTTAAGGTCCCTTCCAACACAACCCATTCTATAATTCTATGTTGTAAGGAGGAGGTGATGCCATCAGAACATGAATTTTAGCTCTAAATTAAAATTTTATTTGACAGATTGCAAAATACAAGATGGTTTAGTCTGAAAAAAGAAAAGACTTGGAGAGACATAATCAGCCTCCAAATATGCAAATGATTGTTCTAAAAAATAAACACAAAAACAGACTGTCATGCCCATGCAGGGTAGACTAAGATGGAATCAGACAGATTTAGAGCAGGAGAGATTTATATTATATACTGGGAAAATCTTTGTAGGGTGCTCAGGGTATTGTAGGTCATGTCTCACTGAAGGTTTTTAAGAGCTGCTAGACAAGTATTAGTTGGGGATGATCCAGGTGTATCTGAATTTGCTTCAGAGCACGATGTTAAGGCTTGGCAGATAACTTCCTCTGGGGAAACCAGTGCTGCAAAACTGGGATATGGGCCAATTGTCACTTGTTTAAATCACACATCTTCAAACAGATGTTACCCAGCTGGAAATGACAGAGCTAAGTCTCCTAAACTGGTGCAAGCAATTCCTCCCACTTGAGCCACAACGTCTCACAACTGATACTCTCTCTCTCCTCACTCTCTGTTGGCAGAAGTTAAGCAAGGATGGGTTGAGTCACATGGGTTTGTTCTTGCTAGCTGCATTTTTTTCCGTGTTTCTTTGGTGGAAAGTTCAGCTACTTGCAAGAAGCACACACCAGGAGAGATTGGGATAGTAGATGTTATTTTGGATTTTGGATTATAGTGCTCATGTTCTTATTCATCAGAGGCACCTGTTTGCCTGTAGTCACAAGTAAAGAAGACACTTTCAGCAACAGGAAGCATAAACTCATCTTCTCTTAAATCTCTTCTCAGACCATCGAGGCCATGAAGGCAATACTGAGTGAGCTCCGTGCTGCTGATCAGTTCTCCCTTATCGACTTCAACCACAATGTCCGATGCTGGAGAGATAATCTAGTCTCAGCCACCCCAGCACAGGTTGAAGATGCTAAGAAGTACATCCAGACAATCCATCCCAACGGGGGTATGAGGCTTTGATTGCAAGGTGCTCATGGAAGTTAGATAACACAGGAATGGGTACCACAGACAACTTTCAGATTAGCAGGGTATTCCTGAAAAAAAGTAGATTCCCCAGACGGGAAAAGCATTACTGGGGGCTAAAGGTTTCCAGTTTATGATGCTGGGGATGGGATGGCAATTCCTTCTCCTGGATAAGCTACAACACACAGAACATAGATCATAGAAGATCTGCCCTTAATCTACAGGTCCTACTTCCAGCCACACATATCCCAAATATTCTTGAAAGCCCAGGCCTGTCTCATGGCTCTGTAAAGCAGATCATAAACAGACCAACTCCAGGGTCTTCACTGCTTGTAAATTGTACACTACGCCATGAGCTACCAAATACCACCCTGGGCAAAATTGTTCATCCTTTTTCTGCTCTCATTCCCTGTCTGATAAACAAGCACTGTTGCCTTTTTCAGCCTTTTAATACTTAATTTGTTAGAGTTGGTACAGAAGGGACTCATTATGATTTTAGTCTATTGCTCTCTGAGACCTGTCCAAGATGATCAGTGTACTGGGAATGGGAAAACATGTTGGATCTATGAGTGTCTCATGAGCACGACTTGTTAGCCCAAAGAAATTGACAGATAATCACCACCCAACAAAAGCAGTTTAAAGGGCAGCATTTTACTCTCTGAAGCTGCTGATTTTTTTTTCTTTCTTGACAAAGAAAATACTTGGTTTATGACTACTCAGACTTCCTACTCCTGTTCCTCTCATACTAATGTCTTAGTCTGTCCCAGCTGTGTTCCACATCCTGCATTTGGGTGACAATAACCCCCTGCAACACTACAGGCTTGGGGAATAGTGTCTGGAAAGCTGCCAGGACCTGTGAGGGGTGGTCAACAGACAGCTCAAGATGAGTCAACGGGTGCCCAGTTGTTTACAAAGGCCACCATCATCCTGGCTTGTATCAGCACTAGTGTGGGGCAGCAGGACTAGGGCAGGGGTTGTCCCTCTGTGGTTGGCACTGGTGAGGCTGCATCTCAAATGAAGATGACAGCCTGGANCTACTTCCAGCCACACATATCCCAAATATTCTTGAAAGCCCAGGCCTGTCTCATGGCTCTGTAAAGCAGATCATAAACAGACCAACTCCAGGGTCTTCACTGCTTGTAAATTGTACACTACGCCATGAGCTACCAAATACCACCCTGGGCAAAATTGTTCATCCTTTTTCTGCTCTCATTCCCTGTCTGATAAACAAGCACTGTTGCCTTTTTCAGCCTTTTAATACTTAATTTGTTAGAGTTGGTACAGAAGGGACTCATTATGATTTTAGTCTATTGCTCTCTGAGACCTGTCCAAGATGATCAGTGTACTGGGAATGGGAAAACATGTTGGATCTATGAGTGTCTCATGAGCACGACTTGTTAGCCCAAAGAAATTGACAGATAATCACCACCCAACAAAAGCAGTTTAAAGGGCAGCATTTTACTCTCTGAAGCTGCTGATTTTTTTTTCTTTCTTGACAAAGAANACAAATTGACAGATAATCTAAGCGACCTTCTCTCACACAACAAAAGCAGTTTACAGTGCAGCATTTTACTCTCTGGAACTGCTGATTTTTTTTTCTTTCTTGACAAAGAAAATACCTATTTTATGACTACTCAGACTTCCTACTCCTGTTCCTCTCATACTAATGTCTTAGTCTGTACCAGCTGTGTTCCACATACTGCATTTGGGTGACAATAACCCCCTNCCTGCATTTGGGTGACAATACCCCCCTGCAACACTACAGGCTTGGGGAATAGTGTCTGGAAAGCTGCCAGGACCTGTGAGGGGTGGTCAACAGACAGCTCAAGATGAGTCAACGTGTGCCCAGTTGTTTACAAAGGCCACCATCATCCTGGCTTGTATCAGCACTAGTGTGGGGCAGCAGGACTAGGGCAGGGGTTGTCCCTCTGTGGTTGGCACTGGTGAGGCTGCATCTCAAATGAAGATGACAGCCTGGAAAGAAAAAGGGAACCAAAGTGCTAGCAGATGTACTGTAAGCATCACAGGGGGGTGGTTTTGCTGCCTTGATCTCAGGTCTTGTCTGTGCTGATTAACTCCAGTAGAATCTCAGAACAGATCCGGATTCGACAAGAAACAAACTTGTTTTCTTCATTGTGTCTTTGACAGGCACAAATATCAACGAAGCTCTTCTCCGAGCCACATTCATCCTGAACGAAGCCCAAAACTTAGGCATGTTGGACCCTAACTCAGTCTCCATGATTGTATTTGTGTCTGATGGAGACCCGACAGTAGGTAAGGAACCTGCTATAGGTGAGAAGAAAGGCCAGTGGGATTAGCCTGAGAAAAGCATGCAACATGTAGACACTTTGACAGTAAGTTAAAAAAATTCTGTTCTCCTTTCTTCCAATACCTGTGCTGCTGTTTTGCCAAGTGCTGTGGGTGCCATGGGGCTTTGTTCAGAAGATGTCAAAAGATGAGCAGGTTATGTTATGCAGGTTAAGTTCTTCTTGCAATTAGAGAGATGCACAAGTCCTGTTGGAGAGGTAATCACAAAAACCTTAGGAAAAACTTCCTCTTCCAATAACCTTAGCCCACATAGATCTATGCAGTCCCAAGTGTCACATCAAAATCAAGAAAATGAAAGTACAAAGCAAATTAATTTGGATTGGATTTGGTACAGGTCAAAAGCAATCCTTTACTGAAAGGTGCCAGCCCAGAAGAGGCTGCCATTAAAATAAGCTTGAAAAAATTGAAATCAGAGAACATCTTGAGTACGAGAAACAAAGAAAAACCTTCACTGAGATGTCTTGGTCTGCAGGGAGCTTGAAGTAGTAATTCTGGGAGATGTCTAGATGTGTTACAATTGCAAACTCCCCAGCAAGTTTGGATCTATGGAGAATACATGTCAGATACCAAAAAAAGACCCAAACCAACCAGAGTCCAAAGGAATCATTTTCAGTGGAAACAAGTTGTTACTCTCCAACCAGATGAAGCTCAAATGTCATCATAGCACCACAAAATGGAGATTTGGCATCTGAACTAGTTTTCTAGTCTTCCAGTTTTCCCTTATATTAAGAGAGAGCCAAGAGAAACTTGAATGCGCTTTCCTTGATGGAGTCTTCCTCCATTGCTCAGGTGGATGTCACCCTTTGTGTGTCTCCAAGGTGAGCTAAAGCTGACAACGATCCAGAAGAACGTGAAGCAGAGCATGAAGGACGAATTCTCTCTCTTCTGCCTCGGGATTGGGTTTGATGTAGATTACGATTTCCTGCAGAGAATCGCAGTTGACAACCGTGGCATGGCCCAGAGGATTTTTGGCAATCAGGAGACTTCTTCTCAAATGAAGGTGTGTTCCTGGCCTATTGCCCCTGAAGCTGTCTAAGCCAGTCCAGGGCTGTGGAATGGGTAACTCCACTAGCAGAAGTTACTGTGGGTTTGTGGAGGGGGTGTCACATAAAGCATCATTTCTTCTGGAGAACCCTGTAAGGTGACAATCGCACATTAGCTGAAGTGCTCCCAGATACAATTTTTGTAGTATTTATAATGCTGTAGAATGATGTAGGGTTGTGTAGGATTAATATTTTATAAACCAGTTATGACCAGGAAATGGGCCAGATCTTGCTGTACCCTCTTGCAAGAGTCTTAAGGTCTAAGTATAAAGAAATTTGCATTATCTGGGACAAGGAAAGTCCCACTTGCCCTTTAGGTCTCCAGGTTTTGTCATTTGCTGTCCTTTCAATAACGGTGGTGCATGTGGGAAGGTTGCTTCAGGTACAAAACCCTCACTTTTCTGTCTCCTTCCATGTCAGAATTTCTACAACCAGGTCTCCACCCCACTCTTGAAGAAGATTCAGTTCAACTACCCCCAGGAGTCAGTGTCAGATGTCACCCAGAGCAGCTTCCACAACTACTTTGGTGGCTCAGAGATAGTAGTGGCTGGGAAGGTGGACACGGAAAACCTGCAGCACTTGGAAAGCATCGTCACAGCGACAGCAGTGAGTGAAGGTGTCCCTAGGATACCTGCTGCTGGGGTTTGGGCTGGTCCATTCACTCGTGAGGATAGTCTCCTTCCTGGATGTTATGGCCAGCAGAGTGGTTTGTCCTCCTGGGTTCTGTGTGGGAGCATGAGAACCTACAGTGTGTCAAATCCTAGCACTGTCCTTTTCTGCTCTGCCTTGTGGCACGTGTGATGAGACTTTCCCAATGTGTTCAGGGCTGCTCTTCTAGGTGGAGTGGGATGGGAATACTACATCCAAATCCTTCTTTCGGAGGAGGAACCAAAATATCCACATTCTTACAGGGTTTAGGAGTTGCCATTTGTTATTTGCTTGATAAAATCAAACGTGTTGAATATTTTTTCCTGACAAAACACAGTACAGTCCAAGGGTCCATGAGAGAATTTGGCTCCTGTTCCTCAGTAGGAACTGGATGTGAAAAACCCTGAGAGGAGAATAGCAGGACTCTGTTAAGAGCCCCTTCATGTGACAGCACACCCTTTGACTACTGTTGACAGGTCCTTTATCTATTTTAATCCACTGTCACAAAAATGTCTTTGACAGGAGACCCTCTTGCTACAGCTCTTCCACCCAGAGCATCCAGGCCAACAGTGATGGGACTTTCTGATCTAGAAGTCACCATGGGCAGAGTCCAAGTGGGTCCTTAATGCCAGCCATGCTAAGAGGGAAACTCAAAGCCACCCCATTCTCCTGGCTCACCCTCCATTATCTCTTATTTATTGCACAGGCAAATGCAGAGCTCGTCATGGAAACCCTGCGAGATGTTGAAGAACTGGATGGCTTCATGAAGAAAGACAAATACGCAGATCCCGAATTCACTAAGAAGCTGTGGGCCTATCTGACTGTCAACCAGATGCTGGCAGAGAGGTGAGGACAAATGTGATCTATGATGGGAAGGAAGAGCAGCTTGAGAGCAATCTGGTTCTCTCTGAGACCACAGCCATGAGGCTGCCCTCAGGGTTTCAAATGGATAAGGTAAAGAAATGAAAATAAAGGTAGGTGATACCTTCAGCCACATTCCTCCTATTTTTAGCACTCACAGATGTCAGGGAATAGAGTTCAGGAGCAGTTAAGGAGAGGAATAAGGGTCAAACAGACCTGACTCTGGGTCTGAGTGAATGAAATGATTGGGAGATTTGCCTTATGGAGCCTGAGCAAAAGCTATGGAGCAGTTCAAGATGAATCCCCTCTGAAGCAGAAAGGGGTCTCCTGCTGAGACCAGGAGATGGGCTGGGCTTACTTGAGACCAGGCCAAAGCTCACGGAAGACAGAAATAGCCTTCATAGGGAAAGTGCCTTCCCAAAGGCCCTCAGCCTTTCCTTTTTGCAACACCTACCATCTGGCTCTGTGACCACTCTGTGTAGGAATTGTCACAGCAGCTGCCCTGTAGAGCTGCTAACCATGCCTTCTGTTTTGTTTTCCACGTAGAAACACAGCCCCCACTGCAGCTTTGAAGAGGAACATCACTAAATCCATCCTACAGATGTCTCTTGACCATCATATTGTTACCCCCTTCACAGCCATGCTGATAGAGAACTCAGAAAAGGATGAGATAATGCTGGCAGACCAGCCCAAAGACCCCAGAAGGGGCTGCTGCTCAGGTCAGTGTCTCTGTCTGTCCGTTACTCTTCCTCTTGTGTTGGTTTTGTTTTTCTCTTGTTGGAAAAACAACTGCGTTCATTGTTCACTCCAGGTGCTGTGCTTATAGTGTAGCCTGGATTTTTAGTGGAAGATGACCAAGTCCTCAGCCAGTTTGAGAGAATCCTGTTACCCAAGTGCTCTTTGCAGCCATAGGCTGCAGTGAGGGCTAAATGTGCCAACACTGCATTTATGAGATCTCCCATCATGTCACAGATAGAATGTCTTCTTGCTGGGACATTTATGTCTGCACTGAATTGACTAAACCATCCTTTATGTCTGCTTTTAAGCTTTGGAAGCTTTGTTATCAACCAGACATGACCCCACATGGAATCCGAGATGTTGCAACAACAGAGCCTCTCATGAATTAAACTTCCAGATTTATATCCATTAATTCATCAAGTGTTTCAAGGTCCTTGTTACAGCAAGCTTATGTCCACCCAAATGAGGTGGGGTTGGCTTGTTCTGGCACTCTGTGGTAGAGTCACTCTGAAAGGAATAGCTGATGACATCCATGGGTGTCTAGCACATCCCCCAAAGTCATCCCTGCACAGAACTTACTATGGCCTTTCAGTACTTAAAGGGGGACTGGGGACAGACTTTTTAACAGGGCCTGTTGTGTCAGGGGTGATGGTTTTAAACTAAGACAGGTGATATTTAGACTAGATCTAAAGAAGAAATATTTTACACTGAGGGTGGTGAGCTCCTGGCCCAGGTTGCCCAGAGAGGTAGTTGATGCCCCATCCCTGGAAACTTTCCAGGTCAGGTTGGCTGGGGCTCTGAGCCCCCTGCTCTATTTGCAGATGGCCCTGCTCAGTGAAGGGGGTTGGACTGGATGACCTTTGAAAGGTCCCTTCCAAGCCAAACAACTGAATGATTCTATGATTCTGCATGCTTCCAATGAAACTTAACAGCAGCTATTTTGCGCCCTCACCAGTCAGCAACTTGGAAAAGCACAACTGTTGCTGTCAGGAAAATATTGCCAGTGTGATGCAATAAATGGGAGAGACTAGAATTGTTTGTGAAGGAGCTTGTAAAAATAATATCAAAGCAAATCTGCATTTAGGAGTGTGCAATGCATGGGCTGTACCAACAGTTTTACATATACAAGGCATGGAATGGGTAATCTGAAATAGATTTTTCTGTCTGTCCTTACAAAGCTCCCATCAGCGAATAGAAACAACACTGCCTGAGTAAAAGGAGACTGTGGTCTGAACTAGAAGTTCCCTCTCTGCCCAGGGAGGTAGTTGGGTCACCATCCCTGGATGTGCTTAAAAGCCATATAAATGTGGTGCTTGGGATATGGCTGAGTGGTGGACTTGGTAGAGTAGGGTTAAAGGTTGGACTCGATCTTAATGATTCAACCTTGATGATTCTGTGATTCTATGATTCTATGAAAGCAGATGCTGGCAGAAATTCAAAAGATCTAGCTGTGCAACTTGTGTCCTGCTGTTGTCCCCCAGCTCCTGTTTCCCCTTACTCCTCTTCAGAGCAGGGCCAGCAGATGTGAATATGTTCCCTGCTTCAGCTGTTGTCATTTTCAGCCCAACCTATTAAAACAAATCCAGTTTCATAGATCGTTTAAGATTGTTTTGCTTTATGAACTAAGTGGGCGAGAGAACACCCATGTTACTTTCTCGTCTTTGTCATGGCAAAGGCAGAGAGACCTTTAGCAGAAGGGGAGAGGTGAGTGGATCATATTTTAGATGTTTGCACTTATTCACAGCCTTTATTCACGTGAGTTATCCAAGGGTGTGCTGAAAAAGAGTCCTACCCTTTCTCAGGTACCTCATAGTCAGGATCCAAATCAGCAAAGTTTTTACCACATGCTAAATATTTAAACTTCAGCTTTTGATTTGTCAAAACACCTAAGCCCTTGCATTGGGCGATTTGCTGAAGTGGGGAGTGTTCACATAAATAAGAGTTTAAAAGTCCAGGTCCATTTTTCACCTACAGCTTATGGTGAGCTCAACTGCCCTGGTAAGTCATATTCCTCTGGTGGGGACACTGGAGTAAATCCACCCTAACTTCCTATTCTGTAAACAATGTGGTGCCTGCTTTGCATTGATATAATACCATCAGGCTCTGATCTACTGCACTACTTCAAAAATGATGCTCTTAAATATGTCAGGACTAACAAAAACCCCCTTATGACTGTCATTTAACAGGTACTCTAGGATTAACTCCAAATGCACCTAATAACAACAAAGGTATCCCAGCCTGGGCCAATGTGACAGCTGTACCAGTCAGCTACATGCCTGAGCAAAGGAGCCCTCCCGTGTCCTCTCTGAGCATAAACAGAGGTAAAAGCTATGGTATTTCTGGTCAAAGGTCCAGGATTTGTCTATAACAAGGAAGATTTAAATACTTCCAGAAGATGAGGAACACCAGTGAATGAATGAAAGCTGGCCTGGCTATCCCCATAGACAGAAGGGTACCTGGTCTCACCTGGAGGCTGGCTTCTGTCATGAAGAAATAAAGCTGAACTCCAGGTTGAGCCTATGGCACCCTCGTGTGCAGCTGACCAGTTAAACCAATAGCTCCCTGCACTTGGTGGTGCTCCTCAAGCCAATAATGTCATGTCCTTTCCTTAAGCAGGGGAAGTATATAAGGAAAAAGCATCTGAGATGCTTTTGTAAAGAGCATCTAAGAAGTTTCTTAGCTACTGCAGGGGTAGAAAGGACCCTTGCTCTACTCTGAGCAGTCCCTATGAGTGCTTCAGAATCCTCCAATGAAAACGTCTCAGTCTTTGTGTCCCTGGGGCAGGTACTGGCCTGCTTCTCACACTTGTTTCTTTTCTATTTTCCAGTTGACAATGACCCACATTTCATCATACACCTGCCCAAAAGCCAAAAGAATGTCTGCTTCAATATCAACTCAGAGCCTGGAAAGATCCTAAACTTGGTTTCCGATCCTGGTACTGGTAAGGGAATAAACCATGGTTTACTTTACAGCACACTTTTGTTCTCATGGGTCTGAAAGGTGTTCAGAGGGAGCAAGGGAAATGCCTACAAGGAGGACCATGTGCAAACCTGTGCCCGCAGGCTGAGGGAAGGGTTTCTTTCCCTCCAGTTTGTGCATTGTGTCCAGTTTGAGGCTTACCAGTACAAGAAAGATGTTGACTAAATGGATCAAATTCAGTGTTGGTCTCCAAGATGATACTAGGGCTGGAACACAGGACATAGAGAGAGAGGCTGAGGCAGTTGGGTTTGGTCAATCTTATGAAGACCCATGGTAGATCTTTTTGCTGTCTGCAACCACTTAATCAGAAGATAAAGATGGAGCCTTGCACATCTCCAAGATGCATAGCTAAAGGACAAAAGGCTATAGAAACAAGTTGCAAGAGGTGAAATTCAGAGTAGGAGTGAGCTATTAGGAAAAAACTTCTTCACCGTGAGGATGACGAAGGCCAAACACTAGGAAAGGAGACAAGATAGGTGAAAAAATCTCTGTGCTAAGTGAGGATTCCTCTTTCTTATATGTACTGTTAAAGAAGAAAGTGGAAGATAGAGACAAAGAGAAATAAAACTGGAGGCATTCCCGGTGGCAGGCAGAAAAACTGTGTGACCAGACTCCCAAAGGAATCAAAGGGAATCAGCCTCTTCTTTTCAGATGGCTTTGCCTGTCAGCATTTCTCTAACTTCTGAGAGATACATGAAATCACTGAGGATTTGGAGGCAGGTTAAGCTGGGCTGGAAATGGGGCACCATTCCCCACTGCCCATCCACCCCATGCCTTTCACAGACAGCAAGGAACTGAGTGGCTTGTGAATCAGCTCATGCTACCAGCAAGACCTAACATTGGTTCCCACCAGATTAACATGCTAAGGGGTGAACAGTAACATCAGGAGGTGATTTAATAAATTATTCTCTTCTCTTGGCTGGTGGGATGAGAAAAACAAGGGGCAGAGGGGTTCCTGTTTCTGCTGATTCCATGGTACCTGCTGCTGAGGTCATAACTCCAAGTATCTAGGTCGTGCTCCAAGATCTGGGCTTCATCCCCTTCTCTGTTTTTCACAGGAGTTGTGGTCAATGGGCAGCTTGTTGGGAGCAAGAAAACTGAGAATAAGAAGCTCAACACATACTTTGGCAAAATTGGCTTTTATTTCAAAAGCAAAGGTCTGAAAGTAGAGATCACCACAGAAACGATAACACTGAAAGATGGATCTTATGGCATCAAGCTGAGCTGGGCTGACACGGGGCACATCATTCGGAAACAGTAAGTTGAAGAGGATTTGGTGTCTGCCCTGTGGGAGCCATTTACAAAACAGCATTGGACTGACCCAGCTAAGGGTGGGATCCAGGTCACAGGGTGCCCACAAATGGGCAAGTGAATCCTAGTGAGATGTCTGAGCTTTTGTTACAGTTAATGAAGTTAGGCAGCAGGGCCAGGAGAGGGGCTGAGTTGACCAGACACTGTCCTGCTGGACCTCAGGGTACCACTTCTGAGGCTACGGGTTTCTGATGGATCCTGCATCATATCTGCCAGTCCTGTGCAGTTGTTCTGGATGTCTGAGAGCATCTGAAGGGGCCTGAGAGTTTATCTGTGGACTGCTGCACTGAGCCTTTCCTTTGTTTCATCTCCACTAGGCTTCTCATATCTGTGAAGAAGGACAGCAACGTTACTATCACTGTGGGTGAGGAAATGTCCTTCATGGTTTTGCTGCACCGTGTGTGGAAGAATCACCCAGTTAATGTTGACTTCCTGGGAATCTACATTCCCCCTGAAAACCAGATGTCTCCTGCAGCCCATGGGCTGATAGGTAAGGGCTGCAGGTCGGGTGGTGGGAATGGTGGGGCACTAGGAAGGGATTTTGCTAGATCTTTGAGTGTCTGTCCTGGTGGGGAAGGTGTGAAAATTATTCACATAGAAAATGGGGGAGATTCCTGTAATGTCCTGGAAGCCCCAAGGACATTGTAGAAGATCAGGGACCAGGAGATTATTCCTCATCCCCTCTGGGGAGGATGTTTTCAAAACAAGCCTGACTAGACTTGGTGACACTGTGACAGGGCTTTCCCAGCCTGGCTAAATTTGCTGCAAGCTGAAAATAAAAAGCCTGAAACAAACCCCTCACACCTTCTTTCTGGGAAGACTTCTGTGCAAACAGTTGTAATTCAGCTCTTCCCTGGATGAGAGCCCTTCTCTGGCAACAGCACAAAACAAGCAAGAGCTCCGTTCACAGGGAAAATCAGCCCTCCAAGCCCTGGACCCACCCAAGGTTCTTTTTAAGATGTGGGAATCCTGAGCAGCAGAGCTTGTTTTCCCAGAAACACTCTCTGCAGCTCCAGCCTACTTGCTTAGAGGACGTTTGCTGGCTCAAAAGCAGAGCTTTTCACACTGGCCACGTGGGTGATAGCACTGGAGACATGGTTCCCTGGGATCCATGCAGGAGGGATTTGCCCACTGCAGCAAGTTTGATTTCCCAGAAGAGCCTGGCAGCAGCTTACATGAGAGCCTCCAAAGTTAGGACATGCAAAGTGCTTTAAACCTCTCTCTGATCAGGTCAGTTTGCATCTGAACCAGAAGTGTATATCCACCACCAAAGACCTGGGCAAGCTCCAGAGAAACCACAAGCCACCATGGAGGTGAAAGGCAACAAACTCACCGTTACCAAGTAAGAAGAGTGTCCTTTATCACTCACTTTCTAAATCCATCTTCTTTTTGATGATGTCACTGACTTTACGCTTATTAACTCCCAAGGATCTCAAGGGGAAAAATAATCCTCCTGCCCTCTGCTAATGAACTGGGTTTGGCTGTGGCAAAACACTTGGGACAAGTTGGGTTCTTTTGTGTTTGAACAGTTCTGACCACATAGCTGCCCAGCAACTGACCTTGGAGAGGCCATGTGAAAGCGCCTGTGGCCCCCACAAAAGGACACTTGAGGTCACAGGACTGTAAAATTAATTGCTTTTCTGCTTGTTCCCTCTTTCTGCTGGTGGAAGACACACATCTCACCACTTTGGCAGAGCAACACCATGAATCAACAGAATCATGTCCTGGGCTGCATCAAAAGCATGGTGGCCAGCAGGTTGAGGGAGGTGATTTTGCCTCTCTGCTCTGCTCTCATGAGACCCCCACCTGGAGTACTGTGTCCAGCTCTGGGGCCCTCAACGTAAGAGGGACACAGATGTGTTGAGGCAGGTCCAGAGAAGGGCACAAACTTGTTCAGAGGGCTGGAACCCCTCTCCTATGAAGACAGGCTGAGAGAGCTGGGGCTCTCAAGGCATAGTATTGACAGGACGAGGCATAATGCCTTTAACTGAAAGCAGGTAGATTTAGATCAGAAATTAGGAAGAAATTCTTCACTGAGGGTGGTGAGACACTGGAACAGGTTGCCCATGGAAATTGTGGAGGCCCCATCCCTGGTAGTGTTCAAGACCAGGCTGGATGGGGCTTTGAGACACCTGCTCTAGTGGGAGGTGTCCCTGCCCATGGCAGAGGGAGTGGAACTAGATGATCATCAAGGTCCCTTCCAACACAAACCATTCTATGATTCTCAATGTCTTCTTGTCTGTCATGCCATCACCTTCATTTCGGGTTGTCTCTTCCTCACAGGGGATTGCAGAAGGACTACAGGACAGACCGTGTGGTTGGGACTGACGTGCAGTGCTGGTTTGTGCACAACAGCGGCAAAGGTTTCATAGACGGCCACTACAAAGATTACCTCGTCCCCCACCTCTACAGCTTTATGAAGAGACCCTGAATGCTCCAACACGAGACCAGTTTCTTACCAAAAATTCTTATCTCCTCCTCCATGCCCAAACAACTCTTCCAAGGGTAGCTCTCACCCAATTGAGCCAGAATAACTGAAGGTGACTTCACCACCATTCGCCTCGTAAATGATCAAAGCAACGTTAACTCCCTTGTTTCAGAAATGAGATCTGTAATAAGTGACACGCTGGGTTGTAGTAGGTACCTTGAACTCCTCGTGTCTGATTTAGTGGATATTAAAACTCATTAAAAACATCAGCTATTTTGTAATATGCATTTCCCAGTAGACTGGCAGCAGCACTGTGGCTCCTGCAGGGTGGGTAACACGCACGGTCTGGTCTAACTCTTACACCTCTGCTTTTTCAAATCACTGGGACAATGTTCAGTTCACACACTGCTGGACCAGGGAAAAAGGAGAACGTGCATTGGATGTAGAGGAAGTTTAACAGCAAAGGAGCATGGGCTCTGCAGTGGGTTTCATGAGGAGTCTCCAGTCTTTAAGGATGGATTAAGCAGTGGGGAGGAATGTCTTTGAAATCACTGATGCTGTCATATTACAGGGAAGTGAATTACTGAGTCTGAGAAACATCCAGCCTGATTTTTGTGAAAATTTCAGTATCATAGACATGTCTGGGTTGGAAGGGACCTCTAGAGGTCATCTTGTCCAAACCCCTGCTGAGAGCAGGGCCATCTTCAACTAGAGCAGGTTGCTCAGAGCCTTACCAAGTCTCACCTCTAATGTCTCCAGGGATGGGGCCTCAACCCCCTCTCCAGGCAACCTGTGCCAGTGCTCCACCACCATCACAGTGAAGAACTGGTGTTCGGAGTGGTGTTCACACAGATAAAATCTGGGAAAGCAGGAACCATTCAGACTATGTAGAAGTCACCATCAGCACCAAAAGCTTCCCTTGTAGTAGGATTAGCTCCCAAAAGAGGTTTTATTTTTCAATTCAGCGATGAATGAGATCAGTCGTGAAACAAACGTGCATGTGTGTGTACCTACAGANGGTCTTCCTCACCATTTTCTTCAACATATCCATTATGTTCACTCTCATTTTTCAGGCTCCAGAATGGGTAAGTGTAATTCTGTTCTGTTCTTTCCCTTCTCATTACTGCCATACATACTGTTCTTGAGAAAGGGCAGTGCTGTTCACACAGCCCAGGTTACACAAAGGGCCTGAATTTAGAGACAAGTGGGGCTCCTGTCTCCAGTTCCCATCCTCACAGTTCTCCCTTTAGCTGCTGCTGGGCTCTGCTTTGCACGTGTCACACCTGGGACCCCTGGAAAGCTGTTGGATGTCCTGCATGAGGTTATTTCAGGCTACTCCAGACAGCAGCTTTCCCTAAACCTCTGCAGTCTTCCAGTTTTCCTGCAGGGGTCCCATGGAAACCACAAACCAAACCACCATGAACCACTGAGGCGAGGAAAGGGACAAGGAACAGCAACTTTCACCTCTAGCAACCCTGCACTTTTACACTGCACATCATGACAGCATCCTGCCCACATCCAGCTCACCTTTTCCTCAGGTTCCAGACATGCACCACCTAGCCTGGGGCACACTGGACCACAGAGTGATGCTTTGGGCTTCAGCCAGGACCACCTGCCTCTTCCTTTTACACCAGTAGGTGCTCAGCTGGTGTGCTGCCTTTACTGTGCTCTCTGGTGGACAGAAGCCAACAGACACCTCATGCATGTAAAAGGCTGGTAAGAAATACACTGACCTAAGAAAGGTGTATGTTTATTCCTGAACTGCCTCAGAAAATAATCTTTGTACAAAATGTGGCATTATAAAAAAATAATGTGACATCATTCAGCAGGAGCAATGTTACTCATGCAGCAGAGCACTGACAGAAGCACAACAAAGGAAAAGGCTCTGAAAAACCAAGAGAGCAAGCACCAGTTCCTCTCTGCACACACTTCAGCTGGTATCCAGAAGTAATGCCCATCTTGGAGTCCATCTGAAGAGAAATTGCATTTTACCATTACAAGGAACCCTGACAAAGGAGGTGAGAGAGGGAACAGTGACTTGCATTCTACCATCGCTGATGTGCCAACCAAAAATAAGTTGGTAACAGCACTTGATAAAGCAGGCTCCTCTTGCACCATCCAGCAGCAATCCCTTGAATGCTGTTACCTTCCTGCTCTGCTCCTGATCCCTTCCCTTGTGGCTGCAGCCAGAACTCAATTTTGGCTGCAGACTGAGAAGTGTGTTTTTGAGACTCCACTGGGTCAGACACACTCTGCCAGCCTCAAGCAGCTATTTACAGGCAATTCTCTCTCCTACAGAGCTGCTAACACACTTCAGTGAGTAAAATACTCCAGCTTGCAGCTACCAAATGTAATTTACAAATATTTAACCAAATATTATAACTTTGATATAGAATTGCATTAAAAATTTCCACTGCTAAGAATTCCACAAACATTTTATGTAATAAATCCATAGTGACTTTTAAATAAATCCAGTTTGCTTGTGGTTAATTTCTATATACATTATAAATACATACACACACAATTAAAACCCTGACATGGTAGAGCCTTGTGTCTGCTTGGGAGATGCCAGAAAGATGTTTCCAGGACCAGAAATCTTCTCTGATCCACAACAAGCCCCTCAGGCAAGTTTAGAAATGTCTTCATACTGGATGTCTTCAACTCGGCGTCCTTTCAAAGGTCCCTGGAGAAGAACAGAGAAGTAGTAAGATGAAAATATAAACTTGTTTATTTGTTTAATTTCCAGTAGGGAGCTTAAAGAAAGATACCTAGAGGGGCTGTGTGAAATCTCGTCACGTTTAGACACTTTTCAAGAAGCACAGACACTTTTTGTGTTAAATTCCTTGCAATTTTGGGGCATACAAAGGCAGCTCTTTTGAATTTATTCACTGTGAACTTCTAAGTAATAAAATATTTAATTTTGAATATCATCTTCTAATATATAAAAATTGTGGTCACCTTACAATCAATAAGAAAATTCTCACAGACTTCACTGGGAATAATTTCACCTATTTTTGATTTACAGACTCCAAGTTCATTCAGCAAAGGAAAATCTTAAGAACTATAAACATCAGAACTACAGAAAATCTACCCTTGCTTTCCAAGACCAAAGTTATCCTGATCCTTGGCTTCAACCAAAGCTCCTCCTGTTGTTAGGACATCAGCACAGTCTCTTCTGATGCAAATTCTCCAGAATCCAATATGGGCCGAGTCCCTTCAGCTGTTCTTTGACTGGGATATCCCCTCTTGACACCTGCCCTTTAGCTCTTGATCAGCATTGATCAGATCCCCTCTCAGTCTTCTCTTCTCCAGCTAAGCAGCCCCAGGCCTCTCAGCCTTTCTGGCAGAGATGCTCCAGTCTCCTCATTTTTATAGCCTCTGCTTGAGTCTCTCCACTATTTCCCTGCATTTTGCACACCATAAATCCCACCTCTGAGGATTTTAATGACACGATCCTTCCTTCTGAAAGCTCTCCAATGTACAGATGAAAAGTGCTCTGTGCAAACAAGATCTTGCAGTGTTTGATACTTACAGAGTCAATAATTATTGTCGCTGAAAACCTCTTTTCATTGATAGATTCCAAGATGCCTTCGTTTCCCCTGTAACCACCATTTAACACCATCACTTTCTTGCCTGAAATGAGAAATAGGGAAACAGTTGCACAACAGGGCTCCCAACTTCTGATGGAGCTGAGTTCAACTCCACTGACAGCTGAGGGAGAAAAGGTTTCTCCCAGCAGCTCCAGCAAGCAGTGCCCAGCTCACAGCCTTCCCATTTCCAAAGCACATCCAAGTTTATTGCTCCAGGCTACACTGACACTGTGGGCAGAAACTGTTGAAACTGCATCAGGGAAAGAGTCACAGAATGGTTTGGGTTGGAAAGGACCTTAAAAGGTCATCTAGTCCCACCTCCCTGCACTGAGCTGGGACATCTGCAACTAGAGCAGGGTGCTCAGAGCCCAGGCCAACCTCCCCCAGGTCCCTGTCTCTGCTGTGCTAAGGACTCCAGAGCTGGCCCCAGCACTGCAGGGGGGGTCTCACAAGAGTGGAGTAGAGGGGAAAAAATAAGCCAAAGGTCTTTCTCCCCTATCCCAGTCCCTGTGCTAATGGCTCAGTTCACCTCTTTTTTTCTCTGACATTGTTCTGCTAAGTGCTGTCCTGAGCAGTCCCTGAAATACTGGCCAGATGCTACATGCACATTAGGGTGCACCAGGCAAAGAAACACCAGTGAACCCAACAAGGAGATGAGGTAAGCTTTGCCATGTGCCCACAGCTATTTGAGGCATGACTTTGGGGGGAAGATAGAGGATAAACATGATAAAGAGCTCTATAGGGCTCCCAGAGATGCTTTCTGGCAGCTGAAGAGAGATGCTTTCACCTCATCAAATAAGCTGATTCCTAAAGCACTTCCATCTCCTCAGGAAAGAATCTAATTCTTATGAGAATGGACCATGAAACCTCAAAGCAGAAGCAATATAATAAATAGTAACCAGGAAATGATCAGAGTACCTTACAAAATGCTGCAGGAGCAAGATGCCTCTTGTTATGGGACATGCAAGTGGATGAATTATACTCTGAGAGAACTGATACATAAGATTTGCAGTGATGGCTAAGCTGAAAAACAATGAAATACCTGGTGCAGGTATTACAGTTTCCAGATGTGTCTGATCAAGCTTCAGTTTGTCTCCAGAATCAATCATCTTCACAACTGCTGTATATTTGTCAATCACTTCCTGTTGTGAAACATGGAGGCCCATCAGAAAAAGAAAAAATTTAAAAATGAAAAATTTACATTTCAAAATTAACAAACTCAAGATGTTGAGTCTGTATTTCTATATTTTCAAAGGCAACAAAGACTTCTGACTTGTCCTAAAGGCATCCAGGTTGCACAAACTGCTTCCTGGCCTGACTCAGAAGTTCAGGATAGATTAAAAGGGATCCTCTTGAACATCAAAGACTGCTTTAATTGACCTCTTTATTTTCACAGAGCCTTGGGTTGGAAGGGATCCTCAGAGGTCATCTAAGTGCAACCTCTCTGCACTGAGCAGAGTAGCTCTACAACTAGAGCAGGTTGCTCAGAGCCCAGTCCAACTTCACCTGGAATGTTTCCAGGGATGGGGCATTGACCACCTCTAAGCAACCTGGGCCAGGGACTCCCCACCCTCAGGGTATAAAATACCTTCCTCAGATCTAGTCCAAATTGACCCTCTTTTAGTTTAAAACCATCACCCCTTGTCCCCAACTTTCTTACAGCCCCTTTTAAGTCCTGAAAGTCTGCAATAAGGTCTCCCCTGAGCCTTCTCTTCTCCAGGCTGAACAACCTCAACTCTCGCCTTTGTCTGAAATTTTTGTCAACCTTTGGGTCTTAGCTACTCCCCCAAAGACAGAGTGCAAATCAGAAGCCTCCCACGGGGGAGTGAGGCCAAGCTGGCTGGAAGCCAGACAGTGACAACTGGGATACTACCTCTCAGGGAGGTGAAATGTCACTGACCATCTTCATGCACATGGTCCACATCTCATGTTCAGAGCTCCACGGAAGACAGACTGTGACTCATAAACCCTCCCTGATGTATATCAGATAAAAGCTGTGATTTTGAGCTCTATACACTCTTGCTGATCATTCAAAACACACCTGGGTGGCATCTTTGGCACTCTCGCCAGAGACTGTTGAGCCTTGGACTACCTGGCACAACATCATCTCAACGGCAGTGGACACCATAAGCCCTTGCAAACAACAGAGCAAGGCTAACAGCCTGAAGAGTCTGTATACAAATGGAACCTGGCTCTAGGGCAGCTTAAATACGAGTGCAAAACTGACCCATCTGAGATCAAAACCCAATTGCACTGCCCTCAGTCATATCACATTGACTCCTCTCCAAGATGGATCTGTTCACAGGTACACACTATGCAGGACAAAAATATTGCACATGCTCCCAGTTGCAGACTTTACCTTAACAACCGCCTTCTTCTTGTGATATTTCTCCCCAAGCTTTTTTGTTACAATTTTTACAACGATTTCCTGGAAGATTTGAAAAGAGAAATTTTTTTTTAATTATTTTCTTTTTTAAAATCCAAACAGCTACACAATCTAAACAAACAGCACATTCAGATCACACTGACTCCAACCTCAGGCTGTACAGCACCGCTCAGGAAGTAACAACAGTAAAGACTCAACTTTCAGGAATTTGTCTTTATCCTCAAATTATTGCCCCAAAGTAGCATCTCTCTCAACTTTGTTGTTTGTTTTACAAACACAGTGATACCTGAATTCAGGATATTATCTGATAGCCCACAACGCTTCAAGAGCAGGACTTCTTGTTCTAGAAGTCCAGTCAAAAATTGGAAGCTGAGATGGGGTCTCTCAGCTCAAAGGCTGACATTGACTTGAACATCTCTGTACAAGCCAACTCCTGCTGAGGGCTTTAAGCAGTATTATGCTTTAAACATGAGTATTATGCTTTAAACATGATCTTAGAGACTCACAGGACCACCTCTTTAACTAGAGAATTCCACCCTATCTGAGACCAGGCATCTGACACATCAGACTGCAGATCATGCTCAACCAGAAAACTAATTCCTCACAGATACTATAATATTTTATATTTGGTAGCTTGGAAAATGAGAGTGAATTCAGTTTGGAATCTGCTTTTGGATCTTTGATCTCTCCACAAATCAACAGCAGCTTCAGAGATGAAGAAGTGGTTGTATTTGGTATAACAATAATTTTTAAGACACTTACAGGCTGCAACCAGTAGTCTCTTCGAGATGTTCTTTTCTTCTGCTCTTCAAGCTACAGAACAACAATAAATAATGACCATTTACTTCCTCCTTTCACTGCAGCTTTCCCATGCCTTTGAAAAGCTGAACCAATTCTCCAGGCCCACATCAAGCGGGAAATAAAATAAAATTAAAAACAAGCAAAGAAAAACACAAAACAAACCAAACAAACAAAAACACCCCACCACCCACCCCAAAGCATAAATAAGGATAAGTTTGAGTCCTTGCTGCATAAAAGTCAATTTGATGAGATCCAGGAATCCATGATAAAAAGATAGATATTTATATTTGGTTTAATCAAGGGTATGTAGATATTTTCCTTCTCTTCCAAAATCTGTGTTCCTTAACTTCCAACCTCTCAGTTTTCTGAGGAATAGGCACAGATGAGCAGCAGAAACCAGTTTTAATGGGAAAGTGAAATCATTTTGCCCAACAAGACAGAAAAGTCTGAATTCCATATGAACTGAAGGTCTGAGGTCACTCCAAAAGGGACACCCTGGCAAAGTGGACACAGCCATAGGTATGGGGTTAAACAAAGATCCTGCATGATTATTACCTCCATAATCTCATCCAGTGCGGATTTCTTCTTTTTTTCTTTGGATTGACCAGAGCTATGAGCTGATTCTTTTCTTTTAACTGTCCCTTCCACCATCTTCAGTGCATTCGGTCCAAGGACACTGCTGGAAAAGTAAGATGGTGTTTTCACAGCAGACCTTAAATCGTCCCCTTTACCAAGATGCATTTGAAGAGCTGTCTGTGCAAAAAGACCTGCTGATCTCTTTCATTTCAGTTGTGCAAGTCACCTTCCAGACCCTGCAGGCCTCCTCCTCTAGGAGCTAGAGGACTGATCTGCTTGTGGTGTAAAGCTTGTGCCCAGTGATGATTGCTGCTAGCAGTCAGGCAGAATGAAAACAACCTAACGACCAGTTCACCAGTGCAAAAGCCAAGAGCTGATTGAGGACTCGGGTTCGATGGAGAAAAGCAGGTCTGCAAAGAGAGTTTTCAAATTCTAAAGGACAAACTTCTGGCTTTTTAGAGAAGTCACTTGGATGGAGCAAGTCTTGAACATGGTAGATGTTTAGAACTCCTTCCAGAGAGACTTAACCAATCTGTCAGGGGGAGAAAACACATGGGAACCCGCAGAAAAGGGCTCCACACCCAGCAAATAAACACCATCCTTACAATCATATTCAAACCAGGGAAACAGCCTCCGAGGTGTGAAAGAAAAGAGCAATCAGCACAAGAAGTTACATCTCAGGGATCAGGGAACACCTAGGTAAAGGGAGAACCTAAAGGCAGCTGGTGTTAAGCCATTTTTATAAAAGATGCTTGAATGCAGTAAAAAAAAAAAAAAAAGGTGGGTGTTATCTCATTGAGAAAGATGAGGAAGGCTGCTGGGAGATGGATGGTTAAGGCAATATTAACGTGGCCTTACAACAAATCACCCATCCAGGTTGTGGTGCAGATGTGGGATATACCAGCAAAGGGGAGATATGCAACGGGGATGAAGATGCAGAAATGGCAGTAAAAGCAAAATTGAGAGCAAAATTGTATTTCAGAGGAAATCTAAATCATCTCCATAGAAGAGTTCTAGAAGAAAAAGCACAAATCAAACAGCAGGTACTTAAAATGAAATCCCATCAAGGCTAACATACAACTAAAGCATAAAAACTGCAGCACCTACATTTAAGAAGGAACACACAGCAGGCTGGGAGGTTACTAAGGGATTCCTGGGAGGCAATATAACAACAAATCTTAACCAACATCTTTTTAAGAACCCTGGGACAGAGTGAGAGACCACCAACACTCTGGTGTGCCATTCAATGTGGAGGTCACAAGAAAGAACTGGACACCAGAAGGGACCAGTTTATCTTGAAAACCATGTTTTCAGAGAGGCAAAATTCAACCGCACGTTAAACAAGCTCACACACTTGGGAAAAGTTTGCTCTGATTACCTCCCGTCTACTGGGAGCTGTTTTAAGAACAGCAGAAGCAGAAAGGGGTCTGGCAATAACCACAGGAGACAGCTACCAGCATGGACAAGTCATGGAAGAGTCAAATGCAATCCTAGGAAGCATCAAGACAGACTAGCATCAGTGCCTTGTATAAGCCACAGTGACGTTTCTTTTGCAGCACACCCAAATTGGATCAGCTCCCCTGCTTGAGATTAGCTGCAACTGGAACAAGGAGAAGGAAGGGATATTCAGCAGGTCAGGGAAATGGGGAGTTAAGGCCAGCACAGTGAGGGCTGAGAAGCTAAGACTGTTCTCTGCAGATACACTGTTTGAGAAAGCAAACAGCAGGGAGAGAAAGAACTATTTATTGATGTTCTTATGTGCTCTTGCAGCCAAGAAGGTAAATGGTCTCCTGGGGTGCATTAAGAAGAGTGTGGGCAGCAGGTTGAGCAATGTTCTCCTTCCCTTCTACCCTGCCTTAGTGAGGCCACATCTGTAGTACTGTGTCCAGTTCTGGGCTCTCCGGAAAGACTGGACTGGAGAGTCCAGCAGAGGCTACAAAGACGCTGAGGGGCCTGGAGCATCTCTGTGACCAAAAAAGGCTGAAAGCCCTGGGGCTGTTCAGCTGGAGAAGACTGAGAAGATCCAAACAATGTTGATCAAGGGCCAAAGGGTCAGGGGCAAGAGAATGGAGCCAGACTCTTCAGTGGTGCCCAGTGACAGGAGAGCAGAAATAGGCACAAAGTGAAATACAGGAGGTTGCATCTGAACAGGAGGAGAAAATTCTTTCCTGTGAGGGTGTCAGAGCCTGGCCCAGGCTGCCCAGAGAGGTTGTAGAGTTTCCTTCTCTGGAGAGATTCCAAACCTGCCTGGACAATGTGATCCTGGGTGACCCTGCTCTGGGTGGCCTTGCTGGAGCAGGAGGGTTGGATGAGATGATCCCCAGAGGTCCCTTCCAACTTCTCCCATTCTGTGATGTTAAACACCCATATCAACACGAGAGCAACTGGTATAAACTAGCCATGAGTATATTTACCTAGAAAATTACAGACAAGGTCCTAACCATTACAGCAAACAGTTTTTGCAGAATCTTCTTTTGGAGAGACTCTAACTGTGTACAGTGGAGGCTGATCAGACAGGACTGTAACTGGTACACTTGCAGTACTGCAGACAGCAGTCAGTGACCTTGATAGTAGCTTCTGCTCATTCTTTAATCAGAAATAATTCTAATCTTACTTGTCCACTGAGTTAAGTAGGGCTTTGAGGATGGAAATTCTTGAGGGAAATAAGTAAGCCAGTGGCTCCCAGATTGCTCAAGGAGAGTCAGCATCAGAAGCTGTGCCCACAGCAGCAGAGGTGACTCCTACCTTCTTGTCAGCCACACGGACATTCGAGGGATGTGCCACATCCCCTCTCACATCTCCTTGCTCAGCAAGGCTCCAACTGCATCTCTGTACCCAACTACCAGTATTCCCATGCCCTCAAAACTGTGCCATTCACTACCTACAATCTCCTGGTCCTTCTTCTGCACCCTGATGAGGAAATACAACTGTGAAGTTACTGTAGGTTATGTTGTGAGCACAGAAGGTCAGAAGCCAGAAAGTCCTACTGCATGCTGATATGGACTGAACTCAACTGATCCTCAGTAACAACCAACAGCCACAGAACACACCTTTACACTGACACAGGGAAGCAGTTCCCTTGTATGACTCTGAAGTGATTCTCGTGTCACCGGTGACATATAAACCACCACTCAGTCACTTCACTGTGAAGTGAGTATTCTAATTTTGATTCTACACTACCATTACAAAGTGGACAGACAAGTGTGTCTTAGATGGCATGAAATAGTTAAGACTATTTGATATACAATTTCACATTCAGCCGAATTTTAGCAAACACCTGAAGTACTCCTCACTGAAACTATTCAAGTGAGTGTCTGAATTAAGTTTCAGACTCATTTTAAGCACAAGTCAATGCTCAGGGATAATTTACAAGTTTTCCTCAAAGCCTGAAATCAGTATCTATTATTGCAAAGAACTTCTTTATTGTCTCATTTTCTGCCTGGCGTATCTCCCATCAGATACCTTATCTAAGAGCTGAGCTTGTGATGAGAGGAAGGCTTTCATTTTACCTGGAATACATTTAATTACAACACTGCCTCACATGAAAAGGTGTACTGCTCATCAAATAGTTTCACGGACTGCTGTAAGTCAGTATTGTTTCCATTATTGATCCCTTCTGTGCTGTGTGGCTCGTGGTTATATGATGACAATTAAATTCACGAGCTTTAGAAAGATTTGCATCAGGTAGAATCAGCTTCTGAAATGATGATGAGAGAAAGTATTACCTCCAATTAGACAAGGCAATCAAACCTTTTAGGAACTAAGCTTAACAAGTCATGAATATCTATTCACAGAAGGCAGTGGGGACTAGATGGCATTCACTTCAGATGTTTGACTGGATCCCTTATCCACCCTTTCAACATAACAGTGTCTTCTCAGAGGAACCTGTAACAGCCTCTTACTTTATGAGTACCTGCCATGAACCACAGTGAGTTCAGGAAGGCTCCTCACGGCACACATTTAAGACAGACCCATTCATCCAGTTTTAATATAAAAGGAACCATGAAGTTACCCAGTATCCCCTCCTGAATAACATGACAGGATGAGATATTAGACCCCAAATATTTCAGGACAAGATAGATCTTCCTGCCCATACAAATGCCATTGTTATTTAAGTGCTTTGCAACAGTAAAGGGTTGCTCTTAAATTCTTTTCTCACCTTGTTTTAGAAGATGCTGCTATTGAAGTACTTGCTCCTTTGTTTAAATTAAATGCAACTACAAAATAAAAAGACATTACTCTATTTCTGTCTTTAAATATAAGTGCATTGAATGATTTTACAACTTTAAAAAAAAATCTGCAAACAGAAAAGGTCAGAAATTTTAAAATATTTACTAACCTACAGATTAGTACAGCTTTTATATTAAATTACTTCAAACAGCATAAGAAAGAACATTCTGTCTATCCATATTCCAAAGCTCTTTACAACCAAAAGCACTTTATGAATTACCAATCAGGCCTCAGCACTCTTCTCATTCTAAGTGCAAAAATCAGCTTCAGTAGGTTCTAGAAAGTTACACATATTGAAACCTGATTACCTTTTTCTTCTTCACTTTCCCTGTTGAGTTCAGTATAGACTGGCTTTTCCTGCCAAAAGAACACAAAAAAAACATTTCAAGAGTCAAGCAGAAAATTGAGCCAAGGTATCATTTTCTGGTGATCTTCCTCTGGCAGGGGAGTTGGGCTCGATCTCCAGAGGTCCCTTCCAACCCCTACCATTCTATGATTGATTAGCTCAGTTTGTTACAGATTACTGCAAGATTATTACAAGTAACTGTAATATTCCACCTGGCTTGATTTGTAAGAAGATTATAAAACATTATCTCATTACAGGCTCCTGTGCAAAATTCTCTAATTAACACTCCCTGCAGAGGTGCTGTCTAAACTTGTCCTATTCCAGCGTGAAAGGAAAGTGGCCTTACCATAAAACTTTCTCTATTTGAGCCAGCATGATTAGACTGGTTCATGGACAAACTGATAGCCAAAGAAGGAAATCATGGAATCTTTCCAAATTTTTAGCACTGAAGGCTCAGAGCATTTAAATTTCAATTAGTTTTAAATTAAGCAAGAGTTAATTGTTTACTACAGTATTTAAATGTACCTATCAATACCCAAGATCAAATGGCAGGTTCCAGTCCCAGGCAACAACATGTATGGAAATCATGGAATGATGCTAACTAACCAGATCTCAAATCTGATCACCAGCATGACCAAAATAAAACTTTTCATGATGTGGATTTGATTACATCAGCCCACCCCTGGTTATCTCAGCCTCCCCACAGAACAAGGTACTTGTTATCTGCAGCCCTAGATGTTGTGAAATCCTGTAAATGAAGGCAGGTCATGCTGGTTACTGTATTGTTTACTCTTCCTTCCTAAATTCAAGAGTGATTTTTAAACCACTTGAAGAGTAGCAATTATTACTCCTTTAGGTTTAAGCAAGCCTGGTACAAAGTAACTCCACATTCTCCTCCAGAGCAGCTTGTGAATTTTCTGCTATGCAGTTAAATTATAATATAAGTGAACTGATGTGGTGATTCAAGTACAGAAGACAGTCTAAATCAAAGTCTGAAATGGTCAGGATCAGACACTAGGACCATGGGGCACAATTCTACTAGATTTCAAAATCACATCAAATGTAAAAGGAGCTGAAACCTCTGTGTTTGTTTATTTTGCTTTTCTAACTGTGATTCCATAGAGGATCTTGATGTTCATCAGTTGTAAACACCATCAGCAAGACGGTGAGTCAAGGAACTGTAACAAGCTGCAGTTTCAACAGAAACAAGCCAGTTAAGGCAGAAGTGCCTGGGAGGAGGCTATTCCTTGCAGCTTAGAAAAGAGCAGCAGTGCGGCCAAATAGGCCCAGTGTTCCCCAGTTTGAACTGGTCATGAGCTTGTAACCTGAAGCATGAAGCTTACTCCTCACCTTCTGACTGCAAGGGAAATACCAGTGCAAGGGTCCCAGCAGCATCAAATTCACCACTAACTAAACCAAAAGGAGTTTTGAGCAGAAGGTTGCCATACAGTGTAATTTTCCTCACCAGTTCTTTCCCTTCCAAACCTCTTCTGACTTGTTGTTCAATGAATTTAGCCGTTTTTTCTTCATCATCAAGGTCCTGCTTCTTCTTCCTCTCTTGTTCTTGTTGCCTGCGAATAGTCTCTGGGTCCCGATCAATGTACTGAATGTACCAGCCTTTTGGAGTCTCATCAACCTTACAGAGACCTTGGAAGTCACAGGATAAAGTGAGATTAATACTCAAAATCCAGCAAGGGACAAAGAAAATTTAAGATCGTTTTCACAGTCCATGTTCACTGTAAGAATGCAGATATTTGACCAGAGGCAACGTACCCCTTACTGGCCTGGTAAAATAGATTTTAGTCAGTACTACCCCTACTGCCTGTGTCTGCCCTTCAGCTTCTACTTGGCAATAGGCCAGAGTACATAATAAAGTGGACAGAGTGTTTTCAAATACTTTCCTTATTGAAGAAAATGTTTCCTTCCCATTGTTTTCACAAGGAGGAAGACAGAAATCTAGCATACATAAATACACACTAATGCCAGCACACTAAAGGAAACTTTACTACGCTGTGTTACTGTTACTAACTCTCACTAGAGTAACTTTTCCAATACCACATGACTCAGGAACCTAATCCCGAGTCAATCAGAGCCAAAGTCAACTTTCTGTCCTACCTCAGAGCTATTTAAACTCTCTTCCTCCAAGGAACACAACACTGCAGATCTCAAGCTTTAACCCTTTCACTAGGCCAGGACTGAGAACAGCTGCTCACTTCTTGTCACCTTACATATGGAAATATTCTGCAGTTTTAAGAAGCTGTTAAACATCATTTTTAATTTTTAAATGACAACTGCTGGAAGTTGATTTAGAATTTAGCAACATCTCTGGTAAATATAGACCAAGGGATGACATAAGGAAAGGTTCATGACTGATGCATTTATCCCAGATTTCTGACATGTTTCATAATCAAATTCCTATGAGTTGGCAGAGAAGTATTTCTGGACATCTATTAATATACATACAGGAGGGGAGGAGAAAGAAAAAGGGAGAGAATGAACCTAAATGTTTACTGATCACTTACCACAATGCAATTACCCAGCAATTTTAAAACCTGCCAACCCTGAGCAACTGCATTTACCTTCTCTCCCCAGCCATTTAGTGAAATCAGTCAGTGTCTCCCACTGCGTGGCATTCATGTGGATGTGCTCTCGATGGCTGATATATTCATTGTACACAATATTATTGTGGACTCTCTTTGTTCCTGAAACACAGAATTATTATTAAATGAAAATATGGAACCTAGGAGCAAGCAACCAAAACTTCTTGCACACTGAACTAATAAAAAAACTGTTAAAAGCAAACAAACAAGCAAGCAAACAGGAAAATATTTATCAAATCGCCTCCTGAGCAGTTCTAGGAAATCATTTCGGAATTCCCTTAGGTGATAAAAAGAAAGAATTTTAGTAAAACATAACCAATGACAAGGTAATTTTCTATTGTCATCAATAATTAAATATCTGCAATATAAACATGAGTATTCTTTTGAAGTGAGCACAATGAATTTCAGATACTGCTTTCCTTTTTTCAGTAAAATAGCATTAAACGCTGTGGGCAGGCACAAAGAAACACAATGTGGCACCTGCCAACACAAGTTACACCTTCAAAAGGATAAAACCCTTTCAAAGAGGTAACATGAAAAGAATGAAATCTAAACACTTCCCACTAATGGCTGGTATTTCATTACCGAGTCTCAAAGCAGAGCTGAGTGACACCGAGCCCCGGGTGGGACAAAGGTGGTTGATGGGGCAGGTTCTCACTCATCTCACTGCTCATTCAAGGGCTGGAGGATAAAGCCTCACTTCAGACTCCTGCTGAAGACAGCTCCAGTCAACCCAGTTGTCATGTAGAGCAGCTGGACAAAGGACTGGGGGACACCAGTGGTGGGATGTTAGTCACGTGCCCGACTTGTTATCTCTCTGTAAAGGTTTTTTGCTCTTTGTAGCTCTGCATGTGGGGCTATTTGTAGCTACTCTGGAGGGGCAGAAGGGTGATGCACTTTGTGACACACACCAGTGTAAGATGGGACCCAGACATGGGATAAAAGTGTCAGATTTGATGAAGTATTTTTGCTCTCTAAACATTTTCAAATTGCCATTAAAAAACAGAGCTGACACTAAAATGTATCAGAAAAAAACTATCTTCAACAGGACAGGACTGGGCCTTATGAGCTGTGGCTGTGCTGAGAGGGGAATGAGGATCTGGATAAGAATATACAGCAAACTTACTCAGAAAAATAATCCATGAATTGCTGAGGATTTTCAGAAGCCAGCAGCAATTGCCTCTGGTGGGACTCAGACATGCAATGACATTTGAAGCCATTCTGTAAAATAAAAAATAAATACTTTGTTGGGAATTGAGACAAGGGCAGACAGTCACACACTTGAAGAGTATTAAAAATAATGTTTTTTAAGTGAAATCTCTTGTTGTTCTTCCTCCTGATGGGGGCAAGACAGAAACAAAACTCTTCCCAAGTCCAAGAGCCTCCAGACAAACTAGGAAAGTAGTTACAAGACAGGACATTCCAGCAGTTCTCCTCCTCCCTGGTGGAGCTGGACAGACTAACCCAGGGCACTAACCCAGGTCCACCCGGGAGCCATCCAAGCACTGCAATATTTACTGGCTCCCCCTCCTTGACCAACACTGACCAAAGATGTGTAAGAAGGGGACGGTGCCCTTGGAGAGCTCATGATATGGAATGCAAAGCTTTGGCCATGTCTGGCACAGGGCTGGAGTCATCAGAGCTCCCCAGAAAATACCCAGATACAGAACATTTGGTCACATCTTTTTCTGTTTGTTTTTCTTTTTTTTTTGTCTAATATAATGCTCTTTTACCACCATATGATTAAATCTACAGCAAACTTCATTCCATGGAGCCCCACTCCCAAATACAAAAAGATCTGGTTGTAAAGGAGGGATTTTTTTTGGCTTGTAGTCACTGGAATGAGAACAGGATTTGAGCTTCTTTGGTGAAATGGAGAGCGTGGCAGAAACCACTGAAGAACAAAACAAGCAGACATTGAGAGGATGCTCTGCTACTCTAAGGCTAGCCATGGAGAATGGAAAACTAAAGGCACAGTTAGCCCACCCCAGTGGAAATCAGGAAGAAGAGGACACTCACATGCCACAAGCATCGGGGTCCAAAGGAATAGATAAGTGAAAAGAAGAGGGGGAAGCTTCAGAGAAAAAGTGTCTTCATAACAGGAGAAGAAAGGAAGAAACTGAGTCAGAATCAGAAGGAAGGAGTCCTCAGCACAGGAAAGACAGGGCAGTGTTGAGCGGGGCCAGGGGCCAGAACAATGCTGGGAGGGCTGGAACCCCTCTGCTGGGAGAGCTGGGGGGGCTCAGCCTGGAGAAGAGAAGGCTCCAGGGAGAACTTCTTGTGGTCTTTCAGTAATTAAAGAGGGCTCAAAGAAAGATGAAGACAGTCTTTTTAGCAGGGCCTGTTGTGACAGAACAAGGGTTGATGGTTTAAAATAAAAGAAGGTATGTGTAACTAGATAAAAGGAAGGCACTTGTTACACTGAGGGTGGTGAGACCCAGGCCCGGGTTGCCCAGAGAAGTGGTTGATACCCCATCCCTGGAAACATTCCAGGTCAGGTTGGCTGGGGCTCTGAGAAACCTGCTCTAGTTGCAGATGTCCCTGCTCAGAGCAGGGGGGTTGGACTGGACGACCCTGTAAGACTCTCTCCAATCCAGACCATGGTATGATTGTATTAAAAGAAGCTCACAGTGCTCCAGATGGGCTCCCCCTTGAGCACATCTCCACACCCACCCTGTCCCCAAGGGAAATCACAGCTACTAACTCCTCTCTAAGGCAGATGGGAGCCACCCAATTCTTAACCTCACTGCTCTCCCTAAGCTTGTATAAAGGAATCATCCCTCCAGGGGTTTGGGGGACACTGTACTCCCTGTCACCCTAGGTCGATCAGTCACTCTGCAGGGGACTGAATGATGGATCTGGATCAACACACTTTCTCCAAAGTGGATGAGAACCTCTCCCATAGGTGATCCCAATGAGCTCATCCCACCTCCAGCAACTGGGAACCCTTCAGGTCTCACCGATCGTCCCCCAAGGGGGTCACAGTTCATACCAAAGGGAGATAGGAACCCCAAAGGAGAAGAAAGACCCTCTCCAATGCTCCCCTAAAGAGTCAGGTCTCCCTGTGCTCTCAAGTGAGGTGCAGATGCTCCCTAAAGGTATCACAAGCCAGGGATGAGATCAGAACCCGCACAAGGCAACTGGGGACCAGGCCCATACCCTCACAAGGGAACTGGGGAACACCACAAGGTTATGAAGCCACATACCCCTTAAGACAATTGCAGTTCCCCCCAAGAGCACTGGGAAACCCCAAGAAGGGCAATCTCAGCCTGTCCAAGTCCCCCTGAATAGCACTGGGTCCGTTCACAAGGGGAATTGGAGGGATCAGTGTCCCAATAAGAGGTTCTGAAGATGCCAACATAGGAGACCTGACTGCCCTGGGTATACCCAAGAGAATCACAGAATCATCAAAGTTGGAAACAAGCTTCAAAATCATCAAGTCCAAGCATCTACTAAATATTGTCAGGAGCACTAAATCATCTCCTGAAGTGCCACATCGACATTTTTAAACACCTCCAGGGATGGTAATTCCATCCCTTCCCTGGGTAGCCTCTTCCAAGGCCTTGCCACTCTCGCAGTAAAGAAATGTTTCCTAACATCCAACCTAAACCATCCCTGGTGCAATTTAAGCCCATTTTCTCTGGTCCTATCACCAGTCACCTGGGAGATGAGACCAACACCCACCTCACTACAACATCCTTTCAGGTACCTGTAGAGAGCAGTGAGCTCTCCCCTGAGCCTCCTTTTCTCCAGG
>VWZY01008846.1:903355-961013 GCA_013399075.1 Chloroceryle aenea
GTGGGGAGTGGGGAGGACAGTGGTGATGGGTGTGCAGAGAAGGGTCTGCCAGTTCTGTTGCTGGACCTGTAAGTATTGGGGACCTGTAAGTATTGTGAGGGACATGAAGGGGGGAGCACGTAGTGGAGAGGCTGAGTAGGGTGTGGATGTGCACTGTGTGTGCATGGAGAAACAAGGCTGCTTGTGCCTCCTGTACTGACAGGGACTTCTTGCCAGTTACCTCGTCCTTTGGTGTGTGGGCTGCTTCTGCTCCCTGTGTCTGTGTGTAATTGTGGAGGGGGAAACCCTGGAGGGCCACAGGAGCAGAGGTCAGAGCTGCTGTGGCTGTGTCTGGAAGCAGGGAAGGTGTTTAGAGGAAGAAGGGCTTAGAGCAGGGATGGATAATGTGACTGCTTGCCTGAAGTGCTGGGTGAGGAGAAGGTGGTGGATTTGGGGCTACCCACCAGTAGGTAGGATGAGAAAGTGCTGGGGACTGTGGGAGGCTTTGGGAAAGGTGTCAAGGATGGCAACTCTGGAATGCCTAAAAGGAAACATTTGCCAGCACTTCTGTTGAAGCTGTGGGAGCTGTGCTAATGAGAGTGTCAGATGACACATGGAGGCATGTTACTGTCAACTGGTGGTGGATGCAGCCTCAGGATCAGAGGAACTGTGAAGCCTGGAGGTGCAGGCTTCCTCCACAAGACTGTATTGAAGGGTGTGTGGAGCTAAGACCCGTGGGTCAGGAGGCACATTGTGATCAGCTTGGTCTGGAGAGAAGCAGCCGTGATCTGAAGGTGCTGCTGCTTGTGGTCATGTCTTCTCTGAAGCAGAAATTCTCACTGCTGCAGTGATCCCTGATAAAAGCAAAGTGATGAGCTGAATGTACCTGATAACTGGCCCTGCCTCTGCTTCACATCAGGACTAACTGAGGTCGAGTCTGGCACTGCCAGTGTAACTGAGCTTAGGAGGAACCCAGTGATACTGCTGCAGCCTCTGAGTTCTAGGTTGCCTCGTAAAATTGTTCTCCAAATTTGAGAGCTACTTGGGTTTGAAGCTGTGTACAGGTAGTCTGGAAATGGGACAGTGAAATATTAAACCAGCAGCACCAGTGAAGCTGCTGCATCTGTGAAGTCTGTTATCTCAGTCCAAGCAGGAATGATCCGTAAAGAGAGAGACTGGGAGAACTGGGTTATGGGGTACAAAAGGATCTAATCTGGGCTGGGTTAGAGTTGCCTTCAGTAGGGTTAGTACAAATTTTGGGGAGGTGCTTTTGGACCACTGCTTGTGCAAGAGATGAGTAGCTGAGCATCGTTGCCCCCTGAGCTCAGCCGGCCCTGCCACAGGTACTGCAGCATTTGTAAGACTGGGAGGAAAAGATGCAGAGGTGGTGAAAATACAACTTTCTCCTTTTGGTGCTTGAGAAACTGGAAGTGCACAGAAATAAAGCATCCCTCTCTTGCTCTGGGTGTGCTTCCTGAAGGTGGGAAACAGAATCCCCCCACCCCCCATGGAAAAGAAATCATCACAGTCCTTTATTTATTTCTTTTCCTTTTGTGAAGGAGCAGGGGAATGTTCTGGTTCCACACCAGTGATGTGGTTATTTCTCCTATTACCTCTTGTAAAGCTCTTCCCCTATTCATTTCTTTAAAAGGTTTGTAAAAAGACATCTTAATGCTCTGCTGATGCCTCCCTGCTTTTTCAGAATTGTTTCCTTTTGCTCCTAAAATAAGTTACTGTACAAATCCAGCTCGCAATGAATGAGCCGAATTTTGCCGTGGTTTTGCATAAGTAGAATTAATTAAATTCCAATTGTAGCATCTTTATTGTCAGCGTGTTATCTCGGAGTCAGAGCAGTGGGGGTGGAGTGAGCAGGGCTGTCAGCTGGAGGGACATAATCTTTGTATTGGAAGCTGAATGGATTTCTTCTGACGTAACTGAGACAGTGGTATCGCTCTGAAAAGCGTGGCATTGCCGTTCACATATTTTCCTCAGCTGCAAAAGAAAATGATGCCTTTCCCAGCTGTGTTAGATCTTTGTTCCAGCTGTTACATCCCATTAGGAGAGCTACATTTAAGATTTTCATTACTTTTCTGCTGTTGTTTCTTTGCATTTGCAGTAGTCCTAGTTGACGGGAGCTTCCGTGGCTGCAAAGAGAAGGCAAAAGGATTTGCAAAGCGGGCTTGAGATGTGTTTGATGCCGTGAAATGCTTCTGAATACTGTTGGGGGTGGAGGAGAGGGTGAGATTACAGGGGAGAAAATAAGGGTTTTCCTGTTCAAGTGCACCACGTTATGCTGTTCAAATTTGTGGAAAGCTTGTAAGAGGGAGTCTGTTCAGTACGCTGTACACTTCACAGATGGTTTTATCCTAACAGTTAAATAAATATTGGAAGAAGAGTGTTGGAGTATGTAACCAAGATCCTGAACTACAAAACAAACTGACATCGTGTGGTTTCCCAGGGCAGTGTTCTACGGTTTTATTGTTGTTTGTTTTAAGCAGAGGTGAAAAGGGAGAAGTTTTCTGTTATGTGCTGCTTCATTTTGCACACACGTTTCACATGGTTGGATCGAGGTGGCAGCACAGCTGGTGGTTTGGCTCCAGATTTTCTTGTATGTTTGGTGTTTGTTTTGTTTTGTTGTTCTGTTTGGTTTTTTTTTCAATATATACTGGGGAGTTCTCTGGTGAAGACAGACCAGTATCTGCTTCATTGGCTCTGAACTTACCCAGTGCAGCTTGGCAGTGGGAGGACTGGTTGTAGACGTGCAGAATATGTTGTGTTTTACCCCTTAAGTTGGCACATCCAGGAAGAGAGTTCAGTTTCCAGTTTATTTATGTGGATGGTGCAGTTCATGGGGGGGCTGAGGAGTGGAGTCATGGTTTATCCCTCCCAAAGCCTCATTTTTCTATTACACTGCATTAAAAACCAACCAAGTAGAAGCTATTGCATCACTGAGGGCACCTGGGTGGATTTCAGCAGGCCAAAATTAGGTTTTCTATTGCTAAAACTGAATTGTAATAAACTAGAAAATTAACTTGGAGGTGTGTAGAGTCTAGAAGTGGGTTGTTCAGTACTTGAATTTTCTGTTGGCCATGTACTTGGATATTCTGCCCCTTTTTAATTCTTTTCCTACTGAAATTTCCATACAGTGAGGTAATGAATTTTAAAAGTTCCTTTTTAGTTTCATATTGTGCAAGTACTTTTTTTGAAGACGATTTATTTTTTTTTTAATGTAAAACAGAATCTCAGAAAGTCTCAGGTTGGAAGGGATCCATAGAGACCATTGAGTCCAACTCCCTGCTCCCCTTGGGACCACCTAAAACTACTTCTATGTATTTATATAAATATTGAATATAAAAAAAACCCAATATTTTAAAATTTATATTAATAATGCAACTGCATTTCTGTTAAAGAGGTGAGCTCTGATCTGGTGAGGACAATGTTGTAACTGGAAGAAAAATGACAAATCTTGCAAAATATTTTGCCAAGATAGAGCTGGCTCAAAACCTGCACCAAGGTCACTGCACAGTCTCCTGTAAAGAGAAGCTTTAATTTATTAGAGCAAATCTCTTCTTGGGAGAATGCAAACAGCAGAACAATATTTTTCTTTGGGAATTACCACAGTGGGGAGAATTGACCTGGCATCAACCACATTTTTATTTCTTTCTAATTAAATGTCACATTTACCTTTATGTGTTTTATTTTTGTGTTTTCATTTTTGTTCTTTTTTTTATATTTACTTTCTCAGTATATAATAATTATCTTTATCAAAGTGTTAGATTTATCCGATGGGTTTAAATGAGCTTATTTCCTCTACTGATGCTGAATGACTGTTGTACCAAGTATCTATTCAGAGCCCATAACATTTGTTCTAAGAAGTGTACCTCTTTATGTCCTGATAACCTTAAATGTTGATGTTTTTAAGCTAATTAACTTCTTACTGGTTACCAATAAAGAAGGACAAATTGGTTTTTTTATTTGACATTTATGAGGTTCCCAGGAAAAGGAGTAGACTCAGAGCAGCAATAGCAAGAAGATGCTTTTGCCTGCCTGGTAACTACATTAATAGGACCCTTTTTCCCCACTGAAGTGTGGTCTAGTAAGGTGTATACACTTATGAAATAATCTACCCTGTGTGCTTCTGACTGTTCTTGTGGATGCTGAATAAAAGTGATGAGTTGTCTGCTTGAAAAAGTCATCCTGGAGAAACTATCCAGTTACCCAGATATTTAATGCCTGGCAGGGTTGTGTGTCGTGCTGCAGCGTAGGGAGTCTGTGCTAGAGCCAGGAATAGAAATACAGA
Organism: Chloroceryle aenea; assembly: GCA_013399075.1. Classification (NCBI taxonomy): domain Eukaryota; kingdom Metazoa; phylum Chordata; class Aves; order Coraciiformes; family Cerylidae; genus Chloroceryle; species Chloroceryle aenea. The sequence goes on from VWZY01008846.1 coordinate 907,635, forward strand.
GGAGCTGCACCCAATAATTTACTGGTTAAAAAGAAAAATAAATTAAAAAAAGAGATCTCTTTTATAGCAGATGCGAGGGTGAGTGCTGAGCTGTACATGTTGCACGGGTAGTGACTCATGCATTTTTCTTAACCTCTTTATTCCAGAGCTGCAGTTGCTCCCTTTAAAAAACCCTGCCATGAAACTAAAAGCTTTTCCATTCTGTGCTTACTCGCTTGTTAAATATTCACTGATTCATACGAACTTTGGGCCAGGAAGGAGGGGATTGATGAGAGGGAGTTTGCCAAAAGTAAATCAGCTACTCCCGAGACTCAATTTAAGGGAAGTAAGATTTTTATTTTTTTTCTTCCCTTAACCCCTACCCACCCTCTCCCAGTTGCTTGGTTTGGTTGTTTTTTGGATGATGCGAGCATTGGTCGGCTTGTTGTGACTGTTGCTAAATTAACTAGGCTTTAGCAGCCTCTCCAAATTCCTTTTCCCCACAAACCGAAAGTGAGTTTCCATGGCTTGAAGGGGTGTTATTGCACCACCCTCCTTCTGCTTTTCCTCCTGGACAGCTCGGGTTAGCTGCAGGTGATGCTGAGCAGCAGCGTTGAAGGCTGGATAACCTTCCACCCAAATACCCAGCTCTGCAGGAGATTCTGTTTGCCCGTAGTTTTGGTGCTGTGCTTTCCATTTCTCTGTGCAGGTTGCTCCTCACCCACTGTTTGTCCTCATGCACAAGGAAGCTGAGAGTATTGTAACTGCACAGCCGTTCCTGCAGGTTTCTGGTGAGCTGTTTTGAGATGGAATGGTCTTAATTTATCTCTGCTGTTTGCTGCAGCTATACCAGTTTCGGAACACGGCTCCCATGCAGGGAGATAGTACAGCTTAAAAGCTCCTGAGAAAGATATTTTCTTAGTTCACTGTCTGCTGGGTAAGGAGAAAAGTTGTACCTTGCTGGATGAACTGTTCCCACCTCCTCCCATCTCTCCCTAGTCTTGGACAACAGATATTATTTGAAGTGTTGTACAGGGAACAGCAAGAGGCTGGAAACCAAAAGCTCCAGAGCTGTTTGTGATCTGGCACCGACAGTGCCGTGTGATGCTGGATGAATTATTTCACTGGGAGGCTTCAGCATCTGAATTTTTAAACTGAGGACAGTGCGAATAGATGAAGAATATTGAGACAAGTTCAGTATGAACAAATTAATTTTTTTTTTCATTTTTTTCCACATCACTCACAGGAAAAAATCCAGGGACTAAATGAAAGACCAGGAGAGAGTGTGTTACGTGTTTGTCAGCATTCTCTTTCATGTGTCAGGCTTCTGCTATTTTAGTGAATTTTTATGAAACCAGAGGGAGAAGAGGAATGCCAAACTGTTCAAATAAAAGCTTATACCTTGATACTTTCATTTGATGAATCACCTGAAATTACATTTAATGCATTTTTGTGCTGTGTATATTTCCAATGGAGAACTGTTTTCATTTAAACATAGGTATGACTACAGACCCCAAACTTTTTTTCTGTGCTTTTACCTCGGAGGACACTCTTGAAAAGAAGTTAACTGCTCAGTCCTTTCATCCCTCTGACAGTTGCAGGTTTAAAATATTTTTTTTTTAGCTTTTAATCAGTCTTACGACTTGGCATTGTCACTTGGGAGGCAAATGTCAAGGATATTGGAAAATTGAATCTTCTTCAGGGTTTTTTTTTGGTCACCTTTTGAACCTGGCTTTCTGACATGTATAATTGGGTTTTAATATGGTTGCTGAAATATTTCCATGCTTCTGTTGCACTTGGTTGCTTCTCTGCCACGTGTTCTTAATAAGCACTTGTAGGAAGAAGCCCTTTTTAGCATTCATCACTTGCTAATCACGTTGGTGCACTTTAGGAGATTAAAACACTCATGTGCAGATCTAGGAAATCAGAGTGATAAACCAGACTAAAACTGGACTAAACTTTCACCCTGAGGACCTGACAGAGCTGCGTCACGAGGCACGTGCTGAGCAAGGTACCCAAACCACTTGCACAGAGCCCCAGTAACAGGGTGGATGTGGCACATCATGCAGTCCCGTGCCCCAGGTGGCAAACCTATTGCAGCATTTTCCTTGCCTCTGCACTTGGTTTTTCTTCCCAGGGAAAGCAGACAGAAGCCCAGCATGTCCCTATGTCTGTCCATATGCTTCCCAGCTCTTGGCAATGCCCATGATGGGGGAACATGAACAGCACAGCCAGTGATGTCAGGAGTGGCTGGGCAATAAATATGTTCAACTTCAGAGCTTCTCGAAAAGTTTTCCTCAAGTTTTGCTTTTTAACTGTTAAACCTGTTGTCTTGACACCTTAGAAAGTGGTTCAGAAAGTACAAAGATATATTCCTAGTGTAAAGAGCAACTAGAAATGACAACACAAAATTTCTCAGCCATGTCAGTTACCTAAATTTAATTTTTGAAGGAGAAAACACTCTTCCATCTACCTAATAACTATAGGGATCTAATAACTACTCCAGAGTAGTGAGATCTTCCTTTAATCATGTTTATGTAAGCCTCCACAGTTCTCTGTCCTTAGAGTCTGCCAGGGAAATGAGGGTTGCATTCATACAGGATATTATACAAACAAAAAGTGAGGCAGTTCTTGTCGTACAGAGTTCACTTTCTGACTACAGACAGGCAAAAGCAGCGATAACTTGGTCTGATCTCCCTTCTAGCTGCTGAAAGAATTAAAACACAAGCGACTCGCCCAAAGTTAAACAACAGGCCAGTGTTACAGAGCTGAGAATCAAACCCATAATCTGAGTATTACCCTTATCTTCACTGCAAGACTAAGAAATTCTAGAACAAAATTCTTATTTTCTAAATGTACCTGCAGGCGTAAGTTGGCCGGGGGCTTGAATTCATCCAGGGATGTGAGAACCAGCCTGCTCCACTGCGTCGGCTTCCAGATAAAGAGAGAAGAGATTAGGTTAAAGGACAAACAAAAGAGCATCCCCCCTGTTCTGCAAAGCTGGGGCTTCACAGTAGCACTTGTGTTCCTTCAGTAGGCACAGGCTGGTTTTCCAGTATTACTTTGTGGAGTAAATCACAGCTTATTGCGTAGGTATGGAACATCTTCATAAGCCAGCTACACCATATTTCAATAATTCAGGCTAATTTCATTGAATAAATAAATGCTTGGGGTTTAAGGTATCTTTGCTGTATGTTATTGTTATGAAAAGCTCAGATGAGACTCAAAGTGGTGCCTTGGCTACCAAAGCCAGGTGCCCAGTTCTCCTTCTGGAGGCCTTTAGAGGGATTTCCCTCTGTCAGGTCAGGGAAACTGAGGCACTTAGAAGACTTCTGCACTTTATAGTTTATATATTTATATATAGTTCAAATATTTGAGCCAAATTCAATCTGTAGGACAAACTTCACCCACTCAGGGACTGTTTTCTTGGGGTTATATTAAATAAAAATCCTGACTGCTTAGCCAGTACTTTTTTACTATGCTTTTCTCAAAGAAAAGATTTTTTGCTGTAGAGCCAAACTGAAATTGCACCCCATGAAACCAGCCCCTGAAGTTTGGTATAAAATATTCTTTCCTCATCAGACCACTACTTAATATTCCTGTGTTTCATCTGGGAGGCATATCTAACCGGTAGGTAAAGTGACTCATAGGTTATGAAGCCTGTAGATTTCATCTGGTGGAAAGATACTATGTGAGGTATTTTTGTTATCAAGAGATATGGGAGGTACCTTCTTTTTTTTTTAATCTGTCATTGAAAGTTGGTTCAACAAAATAAAATTGTTGGCTTTCTATGTTGAAAAATAATAAGCAGTCTGGTATATACTGGGAAGAGGGAACTGTCTGCATATTGAGGGCCTGTTTTGTTCATTTGAACGTACCTTAGGAAATCAAAAAGTATTTTAAGTGCTGTTGCATGGTGTTAACTGACTGTTGCCAACTAAAGCTGCTTGTTGCTACTCCCTCAGTTTTGCTCGATTTGCTTCTTGAGATGCAGTTCTTTGATGGTATGAATAGAAACAAAATGATATGGATTGAAACAAAACACTTTAAATGAGAGTATGGTCTTAGCCTGATGACCAGTAAACCCAGCAGAGCTATGGGGCAGTCACCTCCTTTACTGGTGGTGAGCCACAGCAGGTTGCAATCTCTTAAGTTTATTTTCTTTTAAACTGTTTTTGTTCAAAAATGTTCTTTTGTTTTGTTTTTTTTGTTACAGATGGCCGCACAGATCCAATTCTGGATGATGTAGGTGATGCCTTCAAGCTCATGGGGGTTAACCTGCATGAGCTAGAAGATTATATACACAATATTGAACCTGTCACCTTCGCACATCAGATCCCTTCATTTCCCGTCAGCAAGAACAATGTCCTGCAGTTCCCCCAGCCAGGAAGTAAAGATGCAGAAGAAAGGAAGGAGTACATCCCTGATTATATGCCACCTATTGTCTCCTCTCAAGAAGGTGCGAAATTCATCTTTTACTTGAAGTTTTGGGTCCCTGTGCCTTTGCATGTTTGTCTGATGCCACGAGCAGTTTGAGTTGCGCTGCCCCAGGGTGTTACACAAGCCAGGTTCCAAACAGGTGGCAGTGCTGTGGCAAGTTTGTTTGCCACTCTTAGTTTCCTCCAGGGTTAACTGGTATGAGAATACCCTGTGTTAATCCACATTTCTACAAGGCATTTAAATTTGCAGGTGAGGATTCCTAGTGACAATAGAACTGAATGCTTTACATGACCTTTGCTGTGTTAGCATCCCTCATATACACTGCAAGAGCTTACATAGCTTGGTGGAGGTAGCAGAAGGAAGGCTGGCAAGACAGGTACAGCATTCCCAGCTCCTGACAGCTGTTTCTTCTTCTTTTGAACAAAAAAAACCCAAACGAATAAACCTCTTCCAATTAAAATGAAGGTTTCAAATAAGGAAGAGTCATTTAGTAGCACAGTGCTTGCTTTTATTTCTCATTGCTAATGTTGATTAGGGTTTCATCATCACTGTTCCAGATGCTTTCCTTCTTTTTCTTGTCCTGTGGAGGATCAATGTAGCAGTGAAACCAACTCTGTGAGCCTGACAATTTTAACAGTTGCAGTGGAAAAAGCAAAAATTATTCTTTTTATTGTTTTGGGTTTTTTTTTCTTTTCTAATTTTTGGCTACATGAGACATAATTACTAACAATATAAACCTTTAATATAAGCCTCTAATATAAACCTTTAAGAAACTTTCCCTCTGAACAGTGAATATCATGCAGCTCTACTTTGTGAGGAAATAAATGTATGTAAGCTTGTGAATCGGGTACAAAAATCCCAGACAAAAGAACTTTATTTTCTAGAAGAGTGTAACCAACAGGTACAATCCTCACAGGATACCTATTTAATTTATCCATTTTATGGGGACAGAGCAAATACCATACTTAACTATGTGTATTGTATATCTTGCTGAATTATATGTATTGTTCTCTTTTAAGAACTATGGTCTCAAAGTCTGCACATTGAAATATGGGTAAAAATTCTTCCCCCTGTAAATGTGAACAGAAAAAGCATCTTCTTACTAGGTAAATGAAATCCATTGCTGTGCTGCTACAACTGCTGCATGGGATTTAGTAAAGCTGTAGTAAATCCACATCTAGTCTTTTGTACATGCTGTTCAGCTCGATGGATGCAGTGAGTATGGGTTCCAGTTTGACCCAGTGAAATGATAGCAACAGTGTCTGAAGTGTCAGGTGCTGCTGGATACAATGGTCTTAGTGTGTTCAGAATAAATGTGCTGTTTCTAGTAACAGTGTGAAGACTTGCTCATGCTGGTGAGTATTTCTAAAGCTCTGTAGACCTTACTTTCCTGTTTTCTTTAATTGCATAGAATATATAGTTATTTTATAAGTCAACAATGGTTTAATGTCTCTTGCCTTTATATAATCCAGGAAGTGAAACCGCTGTTCAAAGCAGAAATACTTTCTTGAATTGATAAGCAGATACTAAAATCTTCCCCTTCTGAGGTTTGTTAAAGGAGTTGGTCTTTTAAAATCTAACAATAAACTCTTTTAAACCAGGAAGAGACGAACAAAATGTATATATCCTATATGTTGTCAACAGTAATAAGAGAAAAGTGCAGAGGAAGATGCCATTGAGAAGTGAATAGGGATTTTAGGTACCCTGTTCTGCCTGCTCTCTTGAAACACTTCAGCCTGATTTTCCAGGAGGTAAATAAACACCATTCTGTTAGAGAAATCCAGTGTCTTTGAAGTGTAACCAGTTACCCAGCAGTTTTGCAGGGTTTTCTTTCTTTCTTTTTTTAAACAAACAAAGCCAACAAACAACCCCCCACCAAACTTGGAAAATCATACTCCATGCAGGAAAGATCAAATCCAACAAGACTCAGAGGGGCTATAGACAAATATCCCAACATGGGGAGTAAGAGATGAGAGCACTGCAGACTCACTCTGGCAATACAGGACGTACAGAGCAGAGGCTAAAAATTGAAATGGGGACAGTTGTGCACTTTTTTCTTTTCTTGTATGGAACTTTTTATACTCTTTTCTCTTGCAAGTTAGATCCAGGAGTTAGATTTTAGCAGTCCTTATAAATAATGTATGAATCCTTTTAACACCTGAAGCAAGAAGATATTATTTCCAAAGTTGGAAGAGAACCAGGAAAACTTCTGATGCCTAAGGCTAGTGTATCAGAGGACCTATAGATACAACTTCAAAAAATGAATACAATCTTTTTTTTTTAATGCAAATTTAAAGCAAGCATTAAATACAACTGCTGAATGCAGGTTTATCATGGTTCATTTAAAATACTTATTTGAGGGCACTGTAATTTTGGATTAAATGTTTTTTGAATATGCCATTTGCAATCTTGTGCCCTATGTTTGTTGTTTTTGGGGGTTTTTGTTTTTATTTTTTGAAGGGGCGAGGTAGATCAAGAAGCTGTTGTATGTTTCTTGTATTTTACTCTAAATAAAATTTGGAAGAAACACTTTTTATTTTTGCAGATTAACCAAATGAATTGTAAAAATGCTGCCAGATTGCAGAAGCTGTTTGAATAGTTTTCACATCTTTACAGAGTAGAAGAAAAAGTGCTGCTGCTAAGATTGTCCAGTCCATAATATTTGAGTTGCTTTGAGTAGTCAGTAATGAGTCAGTAATGAAGAAAGGCTCCATGCACATCACGATGTATGATGTGAATCTTTCAGTCACTTAAAGGAGCTGTTGGGAAGACTTTTTATGTCCCATTTGATATCAAAACCTAGAGCTCAGCTCATGTTATGCATATTTATTTACTGACAGGACTCAGGAATTACTAGTGCTGATATATTTTAGCAATAATGTGGCCATGATACTCTAAGGTTTATTGGGAAGGGTAATATCTTTTCATTTTATCAATTGCTCTAATTGAAATATTATCTCTGGTGACAAATGGACTTTACAGATAAATTTAGCTGGGTGCTTCAGTAAGAACATAATTTAAAATTTTTTTTATTGTTAATTTAGAAACTAAACCAGTGTTCAGTATGCACCATGACCAGTAGGTGTTGCTAACCTCCTTCTCAAAAGCCTTCTACTTCTGCACATGGAACTAAATTCTTACTTCCACCTACTCTAGAACCTGTGCCGTTGTGTTCAGAGTACACAGTCGACCTGGCAGCTTGTGCAGTGTCTTAGTTCTCATTGCTAAACACTCCAAAAGAGCAAAAAGTCCTGTCCTGCCTGAGAGAAGCCCTTTCCTTCATATACACTTGATAGTAAAAAAATGCTGAAACAGCTCTCTGAAGCTGGGGAGGAAAGGAAGGCAGGCAAATAGGTTCTCAAGATCAGTTGGAGGTTCAGTTCAGTGACCTAAGTTTTCTTCCAAGAAAGCAGAAAATGTTTTTAGTTCAGTATTAAAAAATATAAATAAATATAAGAATACAAAAAGATGCTCAGTAACGTCCACTAAATGAGCTGGTGCAGATTCCAAATGCTTGTGCTGCACGGATCTGCATATATAATTCCATATTTTATAAAACAATCTGACTCAGTATTGCCATGGCGAATGCTGGGTTTTTAGCAGGATTTTTACAAAGGCCACTGAAGGGATAATTTTATGCCAATGTATCATGATGTTCGCCGTCTGCCTATTTTTAATTAGTCCCCTTTTGGGTTTTTGAGTTATTTTAGTGCTGTTGTCACTAAAATGTCATGGTAAACTTGTAAGACAGATTAAAAAAGGAGAAAAAAATAAATTAGTTGCAAAACATGATGGTCATGCTTTATTTCTTGGGCTTTAATGTGAAAGAACATACATTTTGCAATAATACAGCAACTTCATAGAATTTGTTGATTGCATTTGAAGCAAAACAGTCCTATGCTGAAACTAGGCCAGCTGAGAAAACCCAGCTACTTTTTCACAGCTAATGATGATCACTGTTATATTTTGTGATAATGATGAGAGCCCTGGGTCCTAATGATTTAAGAACATATCTTCTTCTCCTAATTAAAAGAAAGTGAAGTGTGAATCCTTTATGTGCCCTATTCTTAAGCTTCCTGGAATGAATTTCTACCTGTGCTTGCTGCCTCTTGTTGTTACCTCATTTTAAATAATGATTTGTTTGGTTATTTTTAAAATAACCACTTCATGGCAACTGCTTTTTTTTTATTTTCTGACTTCTTGAAGTCACAGGTAGCCCATCCCTGTTTCTCTGACTGGAAGAGTGAAGAAAATAGGTTCCTTTTGTGCGTGCAGTGCTGTTCAGAGTCTGTTAGATTTGCATTCAGAGTCTTCCTCCTCTGTTACACTGTCATTGTGCAGGGGTGCATCAGCAGGATACGAGGGAGAAGATGTGAGAGTCTCTTCCCAGTAGTTGAGATTTCTTGTGGGGTAGCTTTTAGGGATTCAAACTTATTCTCTTTTTGCTTCATTTTCTTTTCTGTCTTCTGCTTTATACCACTTCACTCCTACTTTGTAGAGGTTCAGCTCCTTTCCCTGAAAGATGATCTGAAAACAAATGTCATTTTTAACAGGCATTAAGTTTTATGGTCTTTCATTCCTGATAATGAGTGTTCAAGCACTGGCATTGTATTTCTGATCATTCAGTCCATACCAGTCCTTGGCACGATATATGGATTTGGGTGTATTTGTAGCCTTTTGTGTCAGAACATTTTATTTCCCTGACAGATCAAAGCATAAAATTGTTGCTCTTAACAGTCCTGCCTTTTCCCATCTTTGCTGTTGATGTGAAATTAGAACCCATTACCCCCCAAAAACGTGGTGCTTCCAGCTCCTTNATTTCCCTGACAGATCAAAGCATAAAATTGTTGCTCTTACAGTCCTGCCTTTTCCCATCTTTGCTGTTGATGTGAAATTAGAACCCATTACCCCCCAAAACGTGGTGCTTCCAGCTCCTTGGAAGTGTGGAAACCCAGCTGTCAAGTTTATACTTCATCTTGGAACATCTCTAGGTGGTTGGGTTGTTTTTTTCGTACACTATCAGTTGCTAAAAATCAAATTTGAATTGATGAGAATGGGTGTGGGGGGGAGTCAACCAAGGTGCTAACCTGAATAACTATTTTTGCAGCCAGTATCTAGGGTCTAGTGGTGCTAGAATTGTAATTGTATAAATCATTAAGCCTCCCAGTGGTATAAAGCATTAGTGTCTAGCTCCAGTTGCTAGATATATCAGATTTTAAAATTGTCACTGGCCTCTTCAGTCTGGCAGTGCTTGCTTTGGCTGTGGTCCAGGACTGAATGTAGCAAGTCTTGGATCTCAGACCAGCATTATTTCAATCTCTGATTTCCTTAAGAGTTAAACAAAACCAATACCTCTTTCTAAATTAGCATGTGATGAGCTTTAAAAAAGCTACTGGGATATCAGCTTTGCCATTTTGATAACACTGGTCCCACTGTTGTTGGTTTTAAGCCTTTCTGGCTTTCCCCAGATTCTAGTTTAACCCCCCAGACTGACTCTTCCTCATTCTAACAGCTTCACTGATGACTTAAAACCAGCAATGATCTTTTCAACAGAGCTTTTCCTGTATACTTAGTTAGGAAACCACCACCCATCAGCAAACAGGTGCTGTGTAGTCGACCAGTTTGAAGAGTTAAACCCCTGCCAGACTGCAAAGGCTTTGCTCCCTGTTTTTTTTGCTAACTGTGCCTGGTTGCTGAGTATTTGCAAGCATCCTTTAGCTGTCCCTGCAGCGTGCCGAGTGTTGGGTGCTGATTGCTTTTGTGCGAGTGAGACTTCACGTATGCATCAGCCTGGGAAGGCAAAAGCAACAGGAGAAACAGACAGAATGAGAAAGGCAGCCAAGCTTGAGATGCAGGCAGAAGAAAGGCATTGGGAAGGAGCCAATAGGAGAGGCAGGTTTCAAAGAAAAAGGCAAATATGAGAGAGGAACAAAAAAAAGTGTACAGCAAATGTGCCCAGTTTAAATCTTGCCATTAGAAAAATAACTTCTAGAAGGCATGCTGATAAAGCTGGAATTGGGAAGACAACTGTATCTTTAGCTTTTCTGAGGAAGTGTCATAATCGAAAGCGTAATTTCCAGTGAAATACTGCAAGAAAGCAATTAATGAGGAGGGGAAAAAAAAAAAGCTTAAAATGTGAAGCTAAACAGACTTTCACCAAAGGGCTTCATTTAATTTGCAGCACTCGGGTGAAAAAAAAATGTCAATGTAATAAGTGCTATAGTAAAACTTTGTCCTTAGCCATGGCAGAAGCCAAAATCACATAGCTGGGATCCATAGACTATGGAGACAGAGGCATATGCTGTTTTATCTTCTGTAGGAGACCAGGACCTCAGTTTTCATAACCATTCAGGTCTTTGGATAAAAAAATCTCACCTCTTGCTATTTTTGTAAGAAACACAGCAGCAGCTGAAAGTGGGGAATGGAGGAACTGGATTAGAAATGTTCATGTTGGTTTGGGGTGAGAGCTTGTGCTGGGTTTTTATGGCTTTGTTTGTCGGGATCTTTTAAGTGTTGTCCATCAAAACAGCTGGGAACTGTCTGTACCTGGATAAGCAAATCAGAAAATGCATTTAACAAAGATTCTGGCTCCATTTTACTATTATATTTTTAATAGCAAGGAGCTAGAAATACTAGTTCTTAAAGTTCAGCATTGTGAAAATGCATTTCTGTAGCTATCTGGTTTTACTCACTGCATACAGCAAATGAAATGAAGTTAAAGTGACTTTCCTTCAAGTGGCTATCATCCTTTTAAAACCTTCCCACAAAGATTTTTCTGTTTTTCAGCCCCGTTTAGATAACTCAAGTTGGTTAGTGATTCTGAAGGATTCAAAATAAGAACTGCAGAAGCTGACTTACAAAAGCCAGCCTTCTGCAGTACATTATTTACATTGAATTGCTATGAAAGTCATGGATTCTTTCACTGCGTTGTGATGTGGAAATTGCCATTTTGGATACAATAAAACTGGAGGAGCAAATGGGACTTTATGATAAAAGGATTCTATTGTCTTGTGTATTTTGAACAGAAATGCTGTCATGATTTTAATTTCCTACTGATCCTTTTTCAGCAAAACTTGTGTCACTTGTCTCGACTCATCATGTCAGATCAGGTTTTTTTCCCTTTTCCGACAATGTCTGACTTTGTTTGGTGCCTGCGTTACTTCCTGCACTCTCTACTACTACTATACTTGAGGATTTTATTTCATCTGGATCATCAGACACCTTTGTGCCTTTGAAAGCATAAGTTTCAAATTAGGTTATCGTCCCGGAGCCGTGCGTTACTGTTCTCAAGCGGGTCAGACTTGCCCTTGCTGCACTGAGTGGTTCTGGGGACTCTAGGGGAAGGAGTGGGAAATGGCAAGTCTAGCCACTGCTTAAAGCAGGAGAAAAGAGAAGCACAACTGCCCTATTTTAAGGGCTGACCTTGTAAATTATTTTTTTTGCAGTTATTTTTTCAGTGCTTTCGCTTCGGGTCGGAGCCTTTCCTATTTTCTTCTCATCGAATGCTTTTGGTTGGTTTGGGTTTTTTTTCCTCTTTGACTTTTGCCACCAAGGATGCCATAACTTAATAAAAATGATAGTGATTGCTAACAGTTTGGGGGCATTTAAAAAGCAAATAAAAATTCTTTTTGCTACTGGGAGCAAACCCACAAATGTGATTGTTATCCCATGCTGAGGAATTTGTGGCAAGCTTTCTGAGAAATGGTTCCTAACCCAAGCAAGCTGTAATTTTGTGCTGTATTTGTGAGAATCATTTGGGAAACACATGGAAGTAGAACATGGTGGTCGAGACCTCGTGTGCATCTGATTTCAAGACACGTGGACTTAGGTTTTTCTGGCAATGCCAACATCTCCTGCTGTTGTTCAACAGCTGTGGCATCTATGTGGACAGGGGGAAGCATCCACACCTGGATTTGAGGAGCTGATGCCCCAGGTAGTTGTTCTGCATAATGCTACTGTCCAGAAAAGAGTTGCCTGCAGAAGAACTTTTCTTTCAGTTAAACACTTCAGAAGTGTCTGAAACGTGTCTCTCCTGCTGTAAAAAATACCCACGCTTGGAGCTATTCAAGGATAGACATTGCATGGTGTTCACACACAGGTTTTGAAGCATAGCTGAGCTTAACCTTGATCTTCACATCAGAACAAGCCGTTGTCTAGACAAAGATCACCAGTGGATTACGGGACCCGTATCTCTCTTGCATTAATCAGGTGCATGACTCATTACAAACTTCTGCAGACAACTATGTGGTAGAGTCCAGATTAAGACCAAGGAAGTCTGCCTTCTAGTTTTTAAAATTATGACTAAGAAAGCTCATTTGAATCATTTGTCTCTTGCCACAGACAGATAAGAGCTATAACTTTACCGTACAGCTCATAACTTCAGTGCCTTCGTCCCGTCTTCACCTTTGGTACACGTTCCTGTTTTCTCCAACTCTCAACCAAAGGGAATATTAGTGAGTGGGTAAGTCATTAGGAAGGGATAAGTCATTTTTGTGTGTAGGCAGTTCCACTTCATCCTGCAAGAGCCTGAGAAATTGGACGGATAACAAGGAGAGTTCAAATTAGAAGACGTTTGGAGACATGACCCTGGTTCATGCAGCAAGACGCTCGGATAATTAAAGTTCATCTGTAGCTGAGCGGTTTGGGGGGATCTTTCATTTTTGTAATTGCACTCATTAGAGACATTAATGGCTTTCTGATGGCTTGACAAGATGGTCTTTTTGTATATTTCTTTAGTTTGGGTCGTGTTTCTTTGAACAGCTGTGTATTGTGTGACTAGGTCAAATGTCATTCTCTTTGCATGTTGTGTATAACTGTGCATTGTTTGGGTCGGTTAAGCAGAAGCTACCGTAGCATACCTGGGTTTTTGAGAAGCATTGTCAAACTTGAGCAGGGCTGGATCTGGCTTGTATTTAGCCCAAGGCTGGAAAACACAGGGTCTTCAGGTGGTAACCCAGTAAGTCACAACTTTCTCTGACTTGGTTTGAGATTCATGTTTCAAGCATGGTTATAAGCGATGACGCCACGCTGCCAGAGGTGGTATTTTATATGGAGAGATAAATTGGGAGTTCAGCTCTGCCCGTGTGTGTTGAAAACAGCCTGATAACAACTTAAATGGCCTTTATTCTGGCCACTTGACAATCTGCAGCGTTCTGCTTAATTTATTTTTCTTTGGTGAACTTGTTTGCCCTCTGCGTTCACGCTGTTGATGTCTGCTGCTTTCCCGTTCCAAAGAGTTGTGTTAAAGGAAGACTCTGTGTTTCATGTGTATTCTTACAGTTGGGATGAAGCATATTTTTCTTCAAACGTTATGAGCTCCTTTTCCCTGAGGGGAGGAGGATGGTACTGATTCTGTGCGTCTGAGAGGTACGGCTTAACAGATTGGCCAAATAATCCATCCTGAATTGGAGAGTGAATAATTTTAATACCCCTTATCTTGCATAGATTTTTGTGGATATTCATCTCAGCAAATGAACTTTGCATTTCCAAATCTTTCGAGCAGCATGTTTGTTCAGGTACAGCATACTTGAATCTTAATATTCTCCCAGTTTCCCCGTGTTTCTCCAGGTTTCTGTGCATGTGGGACTTTGGTTCCAGGCGTTATTTAAGCAAATGTTCTGCGCTTGTGTCCAGACGACGCTAATTCCCTCTGACAGTCACAACTGGGAATAGCATGGAGGAAATAATAGTTCTTGACCAATCACTAAAACACAGGAACTCCCGGTGCCATAGGAAGGGAGGGAAACTCACTTTCCATTTCCTTTTGACTCCAGTGTGTTCAGATTAACTTTAAAGGGAGCTGAGCTGTGGCTCTGAGGGTTCAGTCTTCAGTCGTGGGCTACCTACACGTGGAGCCCGTCTCAGCAGGCAGTTAGTCACCAGACAGAAAACTCTCCCAGCTCAGCTGCTGGGTGTCCTATTGCAGATTAAATATGAAATGAGGATGCATTTGGTTTGGCGTGAGAAACTTCTGACATGTTCATTAGAGAGGCTTTCTTTCTGTTGTGAATATTTTAAATCACAATACTGCTGAAGGTCACAGCTCATCTGTAGGGTCTTGGGGACAACTGGCTGCTTCTGCTATTTTAAAGAGCAGTGCTGGATTTGTACCATTCTTACGAGCAACAGGTTAAATTTTCAGTAATGCAGGCTTTGCATCTGCAAAGTTTATTGTAATTCTTATTTTTGAATTGATATTTTTAGTGTGATTCCTGCAGTTTGGGGGGTGTGGATAAAACACAAATATCTCCAATGTGATCAAAACATGTGCATATATTAATTTATTATTTTCTTTTAAGGCAAAAGCTACAGTTAAAATCCCATATCTTTGTCCAGGGAGCTGGAGTTAGGATGTTGTTTGTTTGTTTTTTTCTACAAGCTTTAGAATTTCAAGTGAAAATCTATTTAGATTTCGGTGAAGATTTAGCCATCTGTTTATCCTCCTTTAGCATCGTACCTTAGCTTTTTTTTTTTCCCCCAGAGTCTTTAAAGGCATGATATAAAATCACATTTGTTGTGATGAGCTGAAAAATGAAGGTGGGATTTTATTGTTCCGGTGTTGCTGTGTAGTTCCGTTCCAGGCTGCAGCATGTGATGGGTTTATCACACTGTTGCATATATTGATGCAATTCAATATATTTTTTAGGACTCTTGGGGAAAGTAAACTTTATGTGAATTAAAAAATGATAAGTATCTCAGCGCTTACTTTGTAGGTAACAACTTTTTCTTAGATGAGCTGATTTTCACAGAGCACAGCCTATGGATAGTATCTAATAAAACGTAAGGTGGTCCAGGCTGAAACACTAAATTTCTTCCAAATTCACTGAAAGCCTCTGTTTTATAAATGACCCATCTATTTAAGGAATTTTTCCTTCACACAGACATCTTGTCTCATATGAGCTCACTAAGCTGAGCTCCTTGCTTGTGTTTTCAGTCCGTCTCTGCTGTGCAGAGGTGGAGAGCTGGGAAAGGTGAACTCCCAACATGTCTTCTGGATCTGCTGGTCTTCTAGAAATAGATTATTTTATACAGATGGGATACCAGTGTAAAGCTGTGATCTTAAAAACCAGCCCTGCTGCCTGGTCAAAGACAAAATGCTTCCACTGGTGCAGGAAGTGAAGAAAGTTAGGAGAAATTTGAGCTTGAATTTTGCAGTCTCGGTGGTCCGTGCGTCCTGTGCCCTGCTGTAGCAGGATAAAATCATTCTGGGTCACAGGCTAAACCAGCCAGGGTTATTGCAGTGCTCCTTCCAGGAGGCTTCCCAGGCAACTCCATGAATCAGGAAACAGTGTTGATTAGCAGATGGCATTTTATAGAAGCTTCATCTGCTTTCAAGACTGGCATATTTCAAATGAGATGGAGAAGTAAGTCCTTGCCACTTGTGGTGATTAAATCCTCCGTGGCTCACTTTTCAACAGTAGCACATTAACCCCACTGGCATGGTTCCAGTTGGGTTATAGAGTTCTGCCAACCTAAGTGCCCTGAGCAGTTTCAAATTCGTGCAGGAGAAGCCACTTGGTGCTGTTCTGTGCCACAGCATCCTCCCACCAAGACCTGCTGCATTTCAGCAGTCACCGAGGTGATGCTGAGTGGGGGCCAGCTCCTATCGACCAAATGCAGCAAGATTTTTTTTCTTTTTTATTTTTTTTAAGGGTAAATTCAGCAGGACATGCATGTTTTGTAGCTTAGCATTAGACCTGATAACTAAATGCGAGGTCATTACACTCGGGGGAGGGAGCAGAGCCCATCCTGGTGTCAAATCTGTGTTTGCAGAGGAGAGAACCGGGTGTGATCTGCAGGTGCTGCAAACATGCAGGAGAAACTGAGACAAACAAACCAAAATGGTGATTCCTTTCATCTAAATACTTTTCTTCCTTTCCCATGCTGCTTTTGTGCATAATCCAGATAATAATTCCTGTGTGGCATTTTTAGCAGCCAGCCTACAGAAGAGGTGTGTGGACTGTTAGTAATCAGATGCAAGTAGCCAAGAAGAGGGACAACTGGCTGCGAGCTGCTGGGAAAGGCAGGCGAGTGATGGGGAAAGGTGGTGCTGGCACTGGTGTGCCTGCCACCAAAAGAATGAAGTTGGGGTGAAATAATTTAGGGCAGGATTTCTGTAAAAGGGAATCATTCTTATCAGCCTCTGGTAAACCGGCTGCCCCTCGTGCTGCCTTCACCCTCCAGTGTTACACACGTGCTTATTCTGTGCAGTAGCTGTTGGCCTTATCTAAATGGAAAACCCTTTCCAGCTTGAGAACAACGTGGAGCAACTTTTTTAATATCAAAAAGAGCACATTGTACGCAACACATGTACGAGACTCAAAGGAACATGGATGCTGCCTAAAGTTTTGGGAGCTAGTCTGTGCGTAGGCTAATCTCCTGAGAGTTCATTGCTCCGAGCTTTTATCCAGAGCAAAGGGAGGCAGAGCCGAAGACTTCTGTGTACTGCCACTCCATCTGAAAGAACCAGCTCCTTTTTCCTTAGTTCAAGGCAGTACGCCCAGAAGTGTGTGTACATCGCTCCTATCAATGCAGTCGCAGGACTCTGACTTTCTTTTTAAGTGAAAATAAATGAAAATGGTTTCATTCCCCATTGTTAAAATAGCAGAGGAGGTTTCTGCTACAGTCTAATTGTCTTAGATCTGTTTCTGAGTGCAGCGCATCTGTGCATTAAGCTGTTCTTACCTTTTCATGTTTAAAAAAAGATGAAATATTCTGGTAGTATCTCAAGATGCTGGCTTTAGGAGGAAAAGCTTAGTTGTGGTTTAAAAACCTGCTTTCTTCTCATTGCCACAAGCTGACTGCAGTTCAGACTCCTCTGAGTTACCACAGCTTCCAAATGCCCAGTTTTGCAGTTTCTTTGCCTTAGTTGTTGTAAGATTTGCTTCCCCAGATTATCTTTTCTGAAGGGGCAGTGAGATGAGGGAACCAAGGGAGCTTCAGAGTGCGAGATCCCGTCAAGAAGTCGTGTCCAGTTAGTATCACATTAACAGGGAGGGAAGATGGACACTATCAGATAACAGGCTCAGCATTATTCTCCAGAATTAAGTGACTTTGTTTCCTTTCCTACATTTAGTGTCCCAGCATCCTGCAAAGGCTGGGGCTGCTTTTTGAACAGCCAAAGCTATGTTAGTGCTATTCTTTTTCTGAGCAGTGGTCCGTTTCTTTCTCTCATATTAAGACAGCAGCTCAAACCTTTTTATTTTAGTAAGTCAAAAGCTTTGTTAAACCAGGGACCTCTCCTGGTCATAGGTAGCACGAGGTGGGAACATATTTAAGGCAATTCAATTTCTGTAAGACATGACACACAAACAAAAGTCTGGCTTCCCCTCACAAAGAGCCGGGTTCCTAATTGCAGCAGAGTTGACAGAGAGTGACATTTGGCAAAAATCCAGATCAGTGCCCAGTCTCCCAGCCTCTTGTTACACAGTGAGACACCTTAACTGTTCTGTCATCACACCTTCTGAGAGAATGTAAGGAAAGTTAGAAATAGAAGTGGAGATTTTCAAGATTCCACCCCCCTCCTTCTATTTGCCAGCATATTGATACCATAGGCATCAAGGATTTCCATTTCTTTAGGGTCACTTACCTGTATTGAATTCTATCAACCCCACTTTGTCTGCTGGTGCAGTATGGAGGCTGAAACTTCTAGTCTGCAAAACCTAAATAATTTCTCTCAAGCTTTTGTTTGGCCTTTTATGTGCCTGTCTCATTGACAGTATTCAGAGCAAATATGTGTCCCTAAAATAACAGCAGCAGGAGCTGGCTACGTATGGCAAAGGAAATAATATGAAAGATGAAGGCTTTCTCCAAGTCCATATAGCACCTTATATTGCTACGTGTTACATGGCTGTAATAATTTAAGTGCTCTGTTAAAATCTGTGATTTCTTAAAATTAATCATCACTAAAAGACTTTCATGTTTACTGCATTTTAATTAAAATGAAACACTTTTATTACTAAGTTTACTTTAAATTGCCTCCTAGCTCTGTCTACCACAACCCCATTCATTTCTTGCTTGAAAACAAAATAAAGGAGCACAGGGGGGTTGGACTAGATGCTTTGGAAGTCCCTTCCAGCCTGGGACATTCCATGTTATCTCCAGAGAGGGTGATGCTTGAACACCACAAACTGGCTTTCAGAATGGAAACTTCTGGAGGGAAGCCAAGAGGAGCCAGATGAGCACGTGCAAAGAAAATGAAATGTTTCAGGGCGATCTGAGCAGTGGAGATCTGATAACTCCAGTCGTGGTGTATCTTCTCAGAGGCTGTATCAATAGTTACTATGCAGTAATCTCTATTAAAGCACAAGAGTTTAGTGGGTGATCGACCTGGCACAATTCAGAGCATGAGGTCCAGTGGTTTGCCCCTGCCAGTCTCTGTCCTTGGGAGACAAAAAAAAAGAGAAAAGAGATACTGAAGTGGTCTGGCTCTAGCAGTTGCTAGAGTTTGGGGAAAGGGAAAAGAACTGAAACAGTCTGCACTAGTGAAGAATGTTTTGTGGTTGAGTTGAACCAGATCCATCAAGGTGCACCAAGCTGTCGGCAACATCATCGCCATTCCTGTTGCAGTCCTGGGAAAAGCACAGGATCTCAGCCTGTTTCCAGTTATGCCCCTGTCAGTTTGAGGTGCCGAAGACTTGGTAATGCTGGGAGAAGTGAGATGACAACTTGGAGAGAGTCAGACCCTTTCCACAAACTTGCTGCAGTGGTGTAACTGGTGTGTAACTCACCATGGGCAGGTTTTGGTGTGTGATGTGAAAGATGTAAGCCAGATCTTAGAGTGTGTGCCTGTTGCAGTGACAAATAATGGTTAACATGGATATTAGAAACAGCAGAGCCACCTTGAAGGGACACTTTTGTGGTCAGGTTAATCCATGCTATTGAGAAGAATCTAAGGCCAGCTGTGCTTGGCAAGCTGATCTTCTGGTTTGGGTGGATGCTCTGTATTGGGAGCGCTCAGAGAATGCTTTGGTTGAGAACTTTCACAATACCATGCACACATGTATCCTTCACAACATGAAGGACTTCTTTATTCAGACACTACCTCTGCATCTTTTTGTTCAGTGTTCCTTGATGGATCCATCTCAGGAAGAGTTGGAATCCCTGCTGAGAAGCAGAATATCTCACTCCAGGTGCAGAGCTGTGTTGTAGGACTGTACCAGCTCTGCCAGCTGAGCAAGATTTTGAGATACACCAGTCAAGTTTAAACTGATTCTGAGATGTCCTTTCTCCCTTCAAAACAAGGGGGTCAGTCAGTGTTGGAAGTCTGTTAAGAAGCCAATTGTACAGAGAATACACATTCCACTTTTTTCTCTTCATCAGTTTTCTGGTTATCCTGGCAAATTAGGTATTTTCTTCTTCCTTCTTAAACCTCAGTCAGATGAGATCAGGTGTTTTCCAAGAACAGAGCTGTGGTTTGTCACCACAGTTATCGTATCTCATTTGCTGCTTAATGCAAATTCAATAATATTGGTTCAGACTCCTACCCTGACTGCACTGGTGTGCTTCACACTGGACAAATCACTGCAGCAACACGTAGCTTGCACTCTGTTTTCAGAGGAATTTCCAATCTGAAAGCTCAGCAAGCTTTCTGTCTGTTAACTAGAAAATTCCAAGGTGTAAAAGCCCAAAAGGTCTATATCCCTCTTCTCCCTCCAGATACCACACGTGCAAACATTTTATAGCATCGTTCCAAGCCTCAAGTTGAGAGAAGTTATGACTTAAGGCTATTGAACGTGTAGTTTTCAGACAGCTGCAAGTTCTGCTATTTTTAAACACTTCTCCACATGCAACAAAAGCTCTAGTTATTATGTGCCATAATGTATTCAATAACTTTGATTTAATACACTTTAAAAAAAATAATTTAGGTGCATTTTACTAAGGAAAAAAAAAAGCACGGGGAAGGAAATAGTTTGTGAACTCAAAAAAGTCTTTCCAGCATTCTGGAATTTTTACTTTTCCTAAACCCCTTGTAATTTGGGTGCCATTTTCCCAGCTGGAAATGGAGCCAGGTTTTGACAAGCAGTTCTAGACTGTTTCCAGGACCTGAGTCCTGTGGTCACATTTGCTGTGCCTTTACTCTGCCACTACATACTTCTTACTAATAGTTTCCACTCCTGAATATACCATGCTACTCTTCCTGATTAACATTTTTCTTGAAATACATCAAATAGTTTTCTTTTCCTTCGTGCCAAAGTCAGCTTACATTGTTTTATGCACAAAAATTTTATTTCTGTGTGTATTTCTCATAGCTGTTGTTTTCCAGGAGCATTTGTGCCACACTTCCAATCTTAATGCTTTCTGACAAGTTTCATTAAATGGGATCATCCTTGTTTTTAGAAGAGTATGCCTAAATTATATTCTTTTGGTTCCTTACTAGATAGCTCTCTCTGCTTGTTCATTACCACTTGTCTGCATTCTTGCAGCATGTTTAATTTTTTGTCCAAGACTTTTCAAGTAAGATTTTGTGATATTGTCAGATAGCAAACTTTAAAGCTTCTATTATAGTTTCCAGTTATCTATTATTTTTGTAGTTATTTCAGAAGAATCTGAAAATTGATCAAGTTATCTCTTTTTTTTTTTTTTCCTGTCTAATCTTGTAGTGGTTTTTTTTTTCTTNTTTTTTTCTTAATGCTTCCTAATTCTGTAACGGGTTGAAGTGGTAGTTGTTAGGGCCATTCTTTTGAAGTGCATGTATATTCTGGACTTCCTGATAATATTAATTAGATACATGTAATAACAAGCAGCTTTAGCAATTTAGTGAACTCCTGATAGAGACAGCACAATAGTTTGAGACAGGAATTTCCTCAAGCAGCAAGAGAAAATGACGCAGACGCGCTTCGTTTCGGTGTCAAAATAACACTGCCTGGGATGTGCAGGTTTCTGGGGTCTGAGATGGATGCCAGCTGGCTGTTTGTAATCCTGGAATTTGATATTGATGGTTATAGGCTGATAGTAAGAAGGAGGAAAAAAAATAAAGACAGAAAAAATGACAGTACGTTGGTTCTGCATCACTGCAAAAGCTTTTCTTCTCGGCAAGTTTTATTACAGAAATGTGGAGGTGTTGCTAAGTGAGCAGAAGCAGTTGAATGGAAGATGCACGAGGAGTTCAAAAAAGTCAGCATGAAGTGGAGAGAGACAGAGAGAGGCAGACAGGCTTCAAGTGGTTGCAGTCTGCATTTCCATCCCCGCTCACTTTCCTGGAAACTTGCCCTGGGTTCGTACTCGGGACCAGCTGCCTGTGGTGGCTGATGCTGAGCTGTGGCTGTAAGCCACGGCTGTTTTCTCTAGAGTTCTCACTAAAGGATAAAAATAAAATAATTTCTAGTCTTCTCTTACTGGAGTTTCCTTTTATTTCCCTAGTTTGTGTTCTTCTGAAAAGGCAGAAGGGTTTTCCTTGCAGTCTTTGTTAATTTGGCTGGCTGGTGTTCTACCCAAACTCGATGGCTGCTGTGGTCCAGATTTAGCTTGTCTTAGATGTTTGAATGGTTACATCTTCTTAACCTAGAAAAAGTTTTGACATCTATCTCAACACTGTTGTATCAGTGCTAACTGCATTTTTTTTTTAATCAAATAGAAGATTTACTGTTACAGCCAATCATTCTTCCCTAGTTAGTGTGCTTGTCTTGGCTTACATACCCTTTACTCTAGTTTTCAGGAGGAATCTCATCCTTTTCCTTACAGATAAAGCCTGGTGTGAGATACTGAGGGTACAAGGAACAGGAGTAACTAGAAAGAATGAGTGAAAAGGAAGAATGACTGACAGGGCTTAAAGTTCACTTTTACCAGACGTTAAGGCAGCAACTGGATTTGGTTTTCTTTTGTTGGTTTTTTGTTTGTTTGTTTTAATGAGCAATTGGCTTAATTTTTATAAACTTCTGTGCAGTCCTCTAGAAGGGAAGAAATTCAATGAGTTTGCCAGGGGAAGAGCCTGCTTAATCACCTGGATCAGATCCTAGATGAGCTTTCTGAAGCTTCAGACAGTGCAGTGGGCGAGAATGCACAAAGCTGGTGGTGACCATCGAAGGTCACTCTCACCACTGGTGCCCCTGATCTTATTGAGCATCTTGTCTGGGTGTTCTCGCTGCTTGTGCAGAGCAGCAGTGCCAGTGCTGTCAGGAGGGCAGCCTGATGAGCCCAGGGTTACCAGTATTTGTTGTGTATAAATCTAAAGGAATAAATATAATAATATTAAAGGTACCAACAATGTACAGAGTTCCCTATCGCTGACTCCCAGCAAAGTTTTCACAGTCGCGTTGATTCTCCCCTCTTCAAATTACATCTGTGATGATGAGTCTCTGTTTTCTCAACTTAGAGGATTTTTCCTGAATCTTTTAGAAGTCTTTCAGAGGACAGTGCCCCACACTGGATTTGTTTGACAGCCATCACTGTTTGGCAGGAGTCTTCTCCCTACATATGCCAATTATTTAGACTCTGAAATGAGAATTTTGGGGGTTGTGTTGTTGCCTGAATTTGGCTAACAATTGAACTTGGAAATTAAGTGCTGTTCTTGTTCATTTTCATTAGGTGTCAAGTCCTAGGTTGGGTTTTCTTTGGAGGGGGAGAGATCAGATTTCAGTACATTTGAGTAATTTCTAAATCACCCAATTTAAACCATCTCTTTGGGCTAATATTAAATGCATGCAAAAAGCTTTGTTTCCTTTACTAACCAAAGTTTAATGCACAAACTCCATTAACTCTTACAGAAGCATTCCATGGGTAGAAAGTTCTCCATTTAGTGCTTTGCTAGTGACACACAGTTTCTTTTATTTGTTTACTGAGTGTAAAAAAATGCACCTGTAAAATCAGACCTAATAATTCCATCACTGATTTTCACACTGTGAAAAATGGATCTGTAGAACATTACTTTAAAGCAACACATGGATCTGTGGTAAATCCCTAAATTTACTTTCGGAGAGAGGAAATTCTGCTTGGCATATTTTAGCCTGAATTCAGCTTCTTCATAAATAGCATAATAAAAAGCTGCAGCATCCATCCCAGCTATTGGCAGCTGGCTGTGTATCATGAGAGCTTAGCACAGAGAAACGAAGACATTCTTTCTCATTTTCACTGAGCAGAGAGCTAAGAAGTGCTCTGAGGACAGAAGCCACAGTTACTGTGATTTGGGGAAGGCTACTCTGTGAAGTTACTGTCTGTGCTGTAGGTGTAATAACGTGTGCTGGGTATGGAGAGGAAAGTGGGTTTATACTCTCCATTTTTAGCTTGCTTTGCCATCTGCTCATCCACTCTGTCTTTCCATAGACAAATTGCTTGTGAGTAAAGTGTTTTTTCTATTTTTTTCCCTGTTTAAAAAAAAAGAAAAAGAAAAATGTTTGCAGGGGGAGAATGGGGGGGGAAGTGTTTGTCCTTGAAATGCTCTCCCTTCTTCTATAAATAACTTGAATTTGCACAGTTGGCTTTCCAGTTTGTACAGTCTCTCCAGTGAGTCTTTCGAGATGGATCTCAAACGTCAGGGGAAACTCTAGAAAGTTATCAGTGCTTAAACCATGGGTGGCCAATTAATTTGTGTGGCTGATATGTCCTGTGGCACCCGAGTAAAGGATTCCTGAAAATCTGCATTTGCAGATGGGTGAACAGATAGATCTGGAGTAAATTAGGGATAGATGTTCTCTTGCAGTACTTTTATAATCTTTTGATAACACTAAACTGTTTAAACCCGTCGGAGGAAAAGAAGGTGGCCTGATCTTCCCACTTCCATGTCACTGTAAAAAGCCTCAGTGTGACACTTAAAGGAAGAAAATGTTTTTTGCCTTCTCACCATTCTTTGGTATCATGATTATTTAGAAGACTATGCAATCATCTTGAAAGTTTTGCTGCTAAGGAGAGTAGCTTATGCTGGAGAACTTTGGTGAGTCACAGGCTGTTGGATTAGAAATACACACTGACTTTAAAAGTCTCCCTTTTGGGATTGAAAAGGAGTAACTTCATAGAATTAATCACTCCTGACACTACCTGTCTAAAGCAACTGGAAGACAGTAGATTGAGATTTTAGATCGTACAGCTCTCCTGCAAAACTAACTTTCCTTTCAGAAAGGCAGAAAGTGAACCACCTACAAGCAGGCAGATAACTGCTTTAAGGCTTCAGATTTAAGCAGACCTTTAGGATTCAACAGTACCAGGAAATCTCCCATCACTTGCATAGCTTTTTCAGTAAGCAAGCTGTTAAATGTTTCTGTCTTAGCATAAATTTACAATATTACATGATATTGCATTATTATGGTTTTTTGTCGTTGTTATTGCACCAAGGTGGCTTAGGATCCCAATTTCAAACCATCGTGCTGGATAAAGATCGCAGAAAACAGTGTCCATATCAAAGCCTGAGCGAGCGTCCCGCTCTCCTTTTCCAGCATCACCATCTAGATGAGTGTCTGATGGATTGCCACCTCTCAGGAGGCTTGCCAGGTGGTGCAAAAAAGTTACTCTAATCTACACAATGTGCAAAAAAACCCCTCACTTCAGCACTTGCAGCCTGCGTTTGGGCTTTATGCCGAGTGTTCTCTCTCGTTTTAAACCATGTAAACTTAAAAAACCTACCCTATTCTTGAGAAATTGTGAAGTCCTGCGTTGAAAATGTGAACAGAAAGGTTACAGTTTCCCCCAAGTTTTATTAAAGGTGTCACAAAGGTAGAAAGAGATGAGCTTTTTAAACTTAATCTCTCCCACCTTCTCTGTGTACCAGAGAGCGCGGCGTCTGCTGGGGAGAGGGGCCAGGTTTCAGGGAGCTGCTGGTAGGAAATGGGCTTCTGCAATTCCTGGTCATTAGGGCATCGTGTGCTTCCTGCAATCTAAATTAAATTTATCTAATCTGAAAATATCCAGGTGCTTGTGGCTGTGTTTTGGAAGCGACAACAACTATTTGTAAGTGAATGTTAAAGAGCTGTTGAATAACTTGTGAGTTTGGGGCAAAGGCAATGCTCAGACTTTCAGAACTGTAGTTTGTTCATGAGTTGAAATTCTTAAAACTTTGGTCAAAGCGAAAAAAAAAAAAGCCTCCCATTACTGTTTCCCCTTTCCACTTGACCATCTGAAACTGGAATTTTGAAGAATAATCCCCAGTCTGCCTTTGGTGCTTAAGATGCCATTTAGTTTGCTGATTTAGTGTCAGGAGTCTGACAGCAATATTTTGGAGGCAGTATTTTGGAGGGTAATTACCATCCAGGAAAAGAAAATAATCATTGTTCTTAAAATATATTGAGTAATGAAACATTATTTTATTTTATTTATTTTTTTCATTTTTTATTCAGTTTATATAATTTCATAGCCTGTTTGCTTTCAGAGGTGTTTCTACCATCATCAAGTTGCAAATCAAGTTGGATCTTAAGAAGAGCAGAGCTTTAGTACAGAATCCTAACCAGAGTAGTCCTTGGCAATATCATCACTGGATGGATCCTGGGAGTGAGAACTAAACCATGCAGACCTGGGACATTGCTTTTTAATGCCTTTGAGCTCCAACTGTCTCTCAAAAGATTACCTTCAGTCTCATGGAAGAACGTGCTCCCACCCCAGTGCTATGCTGGCCTGGTCTTGCCGTGGAAAGCTGAATTAATTCAGATCTGTGAGAGTGACAAATTTGAAGCAGAAACAATCCTGAAATACCACTACCCTGGTTTGTGTCCTGTTGGGTGCTGGTGCAATAATTCAGCATTATTTTGAGGCCTCAGCAGAGGGCACTGTTGGAGCATTAAAAGCACTTGAAAGGCTCATCTCCAGCTTTTCTTGAATTGTTAAATTATTTTTAGTTGGGTTTTTTTTTTATTATTTTGGAAAGTGTTTAATGTTCTCCATGTAATTAAATTCAGTCCCCTGTATAATTAGCAATGGAGCCTTATTCTTTGTGCCACTGCTGTGGATTGTATTATTTTTGTCTCTATTTGCTTTCAGTCGACTCAAAATATTGTTGCCTATCAAACCGTAGGAAGTTTTATTGCTATCTCTCAAAGCTAAGCAATATTTAAAGGTGGAAATAAAACAAAATACTGTGTAGTTAGTTTCATTTAGTTGCTCAGAGTAAATAGGAAACCTTTAAAATTCCTACTCGTGGCTTGGGAAATAGCAGAGTTAATGCACCATAAGAATATTACCTTTGTCTTTGCATGTGTATTGTAATATTTTGGGGTTGTCAGTACTTGCAGGTTGTCAAAAATCCATATGCAAACCTGTAATATTTAGTTATGGGGGAAACCTATTGATTTTAGTTGGCAGTTTGGGTGTTTTTTTCCCTTTTGAGGTTCTTTTCCTCTGCATCTTTGCAAGAAGTTGTACTCTCTTGGTGCTGTTTAGCATATTGAAATATTAATTACAGCGTGATCAGGCGCAGTTATTTTTCATTAATTGCAAATGCAAAGCAATTACTGTGACCTCAAAATAGTTTGCTTGTCCGAATACCTGTAAACATCCTAATTTTTTTATAATTTATGAAGACCAGCTACAAAACATTGTGTCAGAAAGAAATAATTTTCTGAGGTAGGAGAGATCTTCAATCTTAATTTACATTGCTTCAGAACGCTCTTAGTGCTCGTAAAGAGCAGATATTTGGAAGGTGGAAGTCCATTAATATTCTGCCGTGTTTGACTCGGAAATTGGCAAATACATACGGAATTAATTACAAAAAAACACCTTCTAGATTTCAGAAAGTGACTCTGTGTCCGGAACTGGTTGAGTTCCCTGAACAGCGTGGAGAAGTTTGCATTAAAGATCACAGGCTAGGTTCTGCCGCTGCCTGGCAGGGTACTCTTACAGTCAGTTAAAACTCAACCACAAAACACATCTTCTCCAGAAATCTCTGTTGCCTTAGAAATAGTGAGGAATATTTATTTTTTTCTTAGATTTTTTCCTTTTTTTTGCTAGTCCAAAATGTTAATTAAGTTCTCGTCAGCTGAACGCGGTCGGGAGGGAAGGAGCACAGAAGAGTTTGAAAGGAAAGTGTACGGCACGGATCCATTCTGGGGCTTCCACTGGAAATCCTGGGGTCGGGGCCTGATCCTTCTGGGCACCCGGTGCCTTCATGGTCTGTAGGAAGGGGAGGGAGAGCCCCACGCTCTGCAGGCTCTGTCCACAGACTGCCCGGCGGCCGGATCCACGTCCCAAGTCCAACGCCGCCGTCTCCAGTCCTCTGGGATTGCAGCTGGAAGCAGCAACTTGGAATAACAAAAGGCAAAAGTTGGTTGGGTCGCTTTTAGTTGGCGCAGTGGCTTTTACTGTCACGGAGAGAGGCGATTGCCTCCGAAAAAGAATTAAATAAAGCAGCAGCACACTCGGTAATATTGCCGTGCAGCGGCTTGTAACGATCTGGCGTTACATATTTGCTAAGGGGACTAATATTGTGCCCCAGCAGCCTGTAATTAAATGTACCGTTTTGTTCTTTAAAGCTTCCTTTCATGTCCTTTCCTATTTATTAGCAGCTCCTTACGTCTGCTTGCTGGGCTAATATTCAAGCAAATTCTTGTTTCGTCTGAAGCATTAATACTGATGTACTGCTCCTGTATCATCTCTGTAGCTGTTATCTGCTGGATGTTTTCCCCCCCGAGAGGCTATCGCAGGGTTTTTAGTCCAGACTGTTTGTATTCGACAAGGTCAAGATAAGTTTTATCTCTATAGATAAGTCAAGTGCATTAGGATCGATACAGTTACAGTAAAATACATTGGCAATATTTATTGCCAAGATCCTAATGAATTTTTAAAGCTTGCGAGACTCTGGCAGTGTAGTGGGGATGCCCTAAATGGTTGTTTATAAGGGGGCTTGTGCAATTATAGAGTTAGGTACTTATGAAAAATAGGAAAAAAACCAGTACAACTTCACTTTTTTTAACAGGGATGGAGCTTTACGCTCCTCCTTCCCCAGATCCTCACAGATTCCTAGGCCGTAAGCAAAAGGAGTGTTTGCTTTCCATTCCCTTTGCTGCCTGTATAGGGATGTATGACATTTATCCCCGAGTTACCTGTTATGATGATGAAGTTGCTCAATTTTTAAACACACTAACAGGTTTTCTTTTTTTTTTATGTTACCTCCCATTTTTTATTGACAAGATAATTGTCTTTTGCTTTGGCTTTGACAGAGTCGCTTAGGCCAGTTTCATTTGTGATATAAATTTCCCTAGGTACATATTTATGCCATTAAATCAATAAGTATTTCATAATCTCTCTAAATACTTCTGTAACTTAATAATTCCATCGATTCTGATGCATCTACTTAAATATGTATTTTATGTAGGGGCATTTAAAAATGCAAATTATAGAGATTCTTTTCCTTCGGGCTTTGTATTTTTCTGTTGCATCAGATACAGAGTAAGAAAATTAACCCACAAAAAATCCTACTAAAGTAATAATGAAGACCTGACTTATATCCGGTGAAGATCATTTGGTGATAAGGCTGCATGGCTCACTTGAACTCCTTTTGCTTTCTCTGTTTTCTGCAGTTGATCTTTTAAACCATGTGACTCAGCCACCATAGTAGCGTCAGGAGTAAGTTAAGGAGAAAGTTTCCCACCTTTGCACAGTCACCTACTTACGAGTCTTTTACTAATACCCCCCCGTCATCTTTTGTAGGTATCTTTTCTACCCTTCCCAGCTTCAGAGAACCCAAAGGTTGCTTCTTTTTAGTTGTGATACTTTGAAATTCAAAATCAGGATTGATAATACCGTGCTCAGAAGCTGCTGTGTAACTTCTCTTCGTCTTTACCACGGAGGTTTGATACCTGACACTTTTAATTTAATTTAATTAGGGAGGCAGAACCCCATCTTGGTGTTCATTAAGGGGATTATTCATCAAAGTTATTGCTTCCTTGATGGAGAATAACAATATCACTCGCAATGGCTGATGTTGCTCTCATAATTATATTACTTTCTACTATTTTTCTCTCCAGGGCTTTGTACTTAGTCTCTTTATTTGAAAATTTGAAATTGAGGGAAGCGTAAACTTCTGCTATAGCAAATTCACGAGGGCCACATTTATTTTAGTCTAGCAGCTTTATGTCGTGTAAATGCTTCGTTGAGGGTTTTTGGTGGGGTTTTTTGGTGGGATTTTTTTTTTTTTCTTCTGCTTTTTATTGGTTCTCTGCACTGTCTTTAAATATTTGTATTTCTTTCAAGCTTAACTGCACTTCAGCTCGAGGCCTGAGGTTTCTGGCTGCCTGTTTGCTGATGTAGCTGAACTCTGGCGTGCCGAAATCCTGCAGAGCTCGCTGTAGTCAGGAAGCCTCTACGGAGCACGAGTCACCACAGGGTTTGCTGGAACAGAGTCGAAATCTAATGTAAAATTAATAAGGGGGGGGGAGAGCAGACTGTTTGCAAAAGTTATCTTTTGTAACTCAGCCCTAATCAAATATTCAGCAAGTGACAGCTTTAAAAATAGAACAATCATCCTTTTAAAACATGACGAGTTTGGTTAATTTACCCCCAAGTATCCAGTGTCTGTGACTCAGAAAACCCCTTATCTACTAAGGGGAGGGGTGGAGAAGAGCGTTGCAGAAAAGGTGACAAGTTTTCACCTCTTCCCTCAGAGAACATTTTAATTCCACTTTAATCAGCATGCCAATAAAAGAGTACTTGGCTTTCAAGGGGAAACAAATCAAAATATGCATTTATCAGTCATGAGGCAGAATTCAATCGCTCACAACTGATGAACTCCAAAAGGAATGAAACTGGTACTATCACGCTGCCTTGGTGGGTTGCTTTGTACTATCAAAGAGCTGGTACTATCTTTTTCTGCCACATCCACTGTTTGTCTGTCATCCCTAATTATGGCCTTTCAAAAGAAGCTCTTCCTAATTGCTCTTAATAGTTAAAATAAAAAATTTTGCATCTAGATAACCAAACCAGTGTGCTGCTGCGTGCAGATTTGTCTGCTCTGCAGCTGCCAAAGTAACTAAAAAAAAATAAATCAAAGAAATAAAAAGGAAATTTTAAAAAGTGAGCCGGAGATGAGGCTCAGAAAAATGAGCCAGAGATGAGGAAAGGGAAAGAGGTTGCAAAGTGCTCCTGTCAGTGTTATCGTGCAGGGCTCCTACACGAGCACGTCAGGAGCCTGTCTTATTAAAATAAAACTTTATTTTCCACTAGGAGAGGAGCCTTGAGGTTCACGTTGCGCTGCACAGGTGGGCTCTCATTTCAGACTCCTCTCTGCCGCTCCGGTGAAGAAAGAAGAGCCTGAAGTGGAAAGAAGGGTTGGGTTTTTTTTTCGTATCAAAGCAAAGTTGGATGCTGTTTCACGTATGGGTGTTTCTAGGTTGTGGGAATTGGTTGCTCTGGGTTTTCTGCTTGTTTAGCACGAGGCGAACACATTGC
The DNA here is from genome assembly GCA_013399075.1 of Chloroceryle aenea. Taxonomy (NCBI): domain Eukaryota; kingdom Metazoa; phylum Chordata; class Aves; order Coraciiformes; family Cerylidae; genus Chloroceryle; species Chloroceryle aenea. The sequence goes on from VWZY01008846.1 coordinate 938,355, forward strand.
TCGCTTTATTGATATTAAACAGAGTCATCCTGATGGTTACAGTAGTTAGACTACAGCATTCTACACAAAGCTGAATCTTTCTGGTGAGAGCAGCTGCATTCTTCGGGCTTATCTTGCTCCCTGCGCTGGAATTTACATGCGTAACTACCAGTGCATCAAGATGAGTTTTTCGCCTTTGTGTGGTTTGCATCTCAATGAGGGTGGAGAGGTGCAGGCTGTTTAGCTTTCCTTCTTCCCTGCCCTGAAAAATGGTTAAAACTCACCTCATACTTTATTTATGCTTTGTTCCATCTGACTTCTCTTCTGCTAGGAAGGATTTATGAGGCCAGAAAGCAAGATCCAAACTGCTCTTCTGTTTCATTTTCTCCATTTCTCAGCCTTGTTTGCTTTCTTTTTTGATTTTTTTGCTCCCCATGCAGAACACCCTTTTTTCCCCTGCCTGACTGCGTCCCCCTTTAGAGCAAGGCTGGGGTAGATCCCGAGATGCTCGGCTCCCCTAACACAGCACCGTGCCTTGTTAAAATCTGTGCCTCCACTCCTGGTGTCCTGGGATTGCAGCCTGAAACTGGTTGTGCAAAATATCAGCCTTGGAGCGAGTCTGATGTGTAAAAACACCAGGATCTGACCTCTAGTCTCTCCTTTTCCCCTTCCTGTGGTTCCACAGTATCTCGCTTGTGTTGCCCTGGTCTGGGGAGCTTTCTGCTCTCCTCCGTCCCACTGAGCTCCATCCTCTCTTCAGTTCTCACCTCCTGACCTCCTTTTTTTTTCCCCGGGAGTCGATTAGACAAAGGAGGTACGTTGTCATGTGGCTGGTATATACAAATAAATTGCGTTGTATTTTTTCTCTTTTGCAGTTGATTTTATTCTTGTGTTTCAAAATCATGCTGGTAGCAGTTGCAGGTAAAGGAAATCTAAAGTGGGGTTGTTAAAGCGCCAGTTTGGGTCACCCTGTTGTGAAAATGAGTGTGTTGATGTTACTGGAATAGACAGGACAACTTGTGATACTCTGAAATTAAAAAGAGGGGAGAAACAAGGTAGGAATGTGATGGTGGGGGAGAAACTTTTGCCTCTCCGCTCGAGAGTGGTTACATCAGTCGCAGGGTAGTAGGAGTAGAGGGGTTTGTGTGCTCAGCTATCAGTCTCACAACTGCTTATATTTAACTGAAATGAAACTAAGTGTGCTAGATTTCAAAGGTATGTGGCACAGCTTTGGAAAATGAAGTTTAGGAAAACCAAGTAGAACTGTAAATAATAACATTCTAGAAAGACTCTCGTGGCTGCAGATAAATGATGGAGGGATACAACTTGCTGTTGCTTAAATAAACAACTGACTTTACAAACAGCAGATAGTGCAGAAGCCCAAAGTTTTCAAACTAACCTTTATTTCTAAAGGAGAGCTAAAGGAGCTTGGCAGGGAACTTCTTACCTTTCACATAGGCATTTGCATTCATGCTTTTGTCAGATAGACCTCCACAGCCTTGGTGCCCTCGTACATCTTGCTTGAATTCTTTCCCCCGTTGCCCAATTTTCTGGTAATGCAAGGCATTCAGGAAATATTTATGTATTCACTCGGGGAAAACATGGAAACATTATTTCTGTGTCAGATCATTTGCTCTAGAAGCAAATCTACTGAAGGTTGTGGTGTATTATATATCTGAACCACTCGGGATGTTGTATTTACAGGCTGCTAAAGCCTTAAATGAAAATGTTCCTATGGCTTTGCGTGAATGTGAATAGTTCTGTGTGTTCTGGAGAAGTGATGATTAGAAATAGGATAAATCATTAGACAGCACCAGGGAAGGTGTGTCACACAGAGGTTGGAGGAGGAGGAGGAGGATGACTGCAAGGTAAAGGATGAGTCAGAAGCTAAGAAACTTCTTCAGAATTTGGTAATTAACAGAAGTGAAAATGAGAGTCAGCAGGAGCTAGAATGACGATGAGCTCTTAACTTCTTTTGAGAAGGCAGAAATCCTGGTGTTGTCCAGACAGAGGATTTGGTTTGTTGTCTCCTGTGTGATAGGTGAATTCCAAGTACATTACAGGGAAGTATGAAATGTCCTTTGGAGGACAACTTTAGAACATCCTACCCCAAAGAAAAAAAAAGATATTTTCCTTACCTCTCCCTGCAAGGCTTGGGTGCTGAATCATAAGGACTTGGCCTGGGCTGTTTTATCAGAGCTGTGGCCAGTCTTGTTAATTGTATCAAATTATTTCCAGCTTTCTCCCAAACTGTAGTTTCTTTGGCAATACATTTCCTGCGTTTGGCAGTACACTTTTGGCACGAGGGGGGAAAAAAAGATGTATTTTTATATTGCTGATTTTGGTCAATTAAACGCCTAATTTCATTTGTACCTCCTCTGAACCACTGGGGGGGTTTTGTTTGTTTATTTGGTTTTGTTCTTGTTGGTTTGGGGTTTTTTTTTTCACTTTTTAAATTATTTTATTTTATTTTTCCTTTAAGTAGGGATGTAAGATGACCAGCTACTTGTGTCACAACTTTGGCCAGGGAGTTCTGCCCTTGCAGGTCTAATTAGCTGCTCTGTCATATTGCTGTATTATGTTGTTTGGCATGTAACAGCCACTTACTAGTATTTTTTCCTGACCCTTCTATAAAGGGAAACCACAATAATTGAAGGGGCCTCTGATTTTCTAGCCCTTTCACTGGATGTGTTACAGTGTATTTTATTTTGGTGTTCTGGAGCAATTTTTATTACACTCCTCATGGCCAAATCTTGTTCTCCTTAAGATTAGTAGGAAACATCCCCCTTATTTCTTTTGGGGGCAGATTTTGCTACTGTGCTTTTATAACTTCAAAGACAGCAATAAAAAGCTGGTCCCTGTCACTGGAGCGAAACACACTTGAGTGAAAGGTCAGAAAGAGGTGGCAATGTGAAGAAATGTCAGAATCAATTAAAATATTACTTTATTTAAATTACTAGTTTCATGGCATTCTTCTAAGTCATGAAACCTTTTAAAGCCATGAATTCTATTTGGAAATATTACTACTAAACATTGGCTGACTGAAAGCTGGGGGTTGGGAGGGTTTATTACTATTTTTTTTTTATTTTTAGGATTTAAGTAACTTAGATGCTGTCTGAAAAAATAGATGGAAGATTTGAGGCACAGGAAAGTGAGGGAGAGATTGATTCAAACCCCTTTCCTTGCTACTTTTTAATCTGCTGCAGTTACTGCATTTCTTAACCCTGTAAGCCAACGAAGTCGGAAACTCAGCTATCCCTAAGAAAGGGATAAAAAAAAGGAAGAAACCCACAACTTTGATGCATTGGGTTTCAAGAGAAAGACGCCACGGCCATCGCCTGCGGTGTGGTGGTAACCTAAGGGTCAGGCGAACTTGAACTGCAGTGTTAGCTCTCTCGTTCCAACTCTCCAGGTTTTCCTGGGAAGCGGCGCTTCCTGAGCTGCCGACTGGAGCTCGGCTGCTGCCGCTGCCCAGTTTGCAAAGCAGCTCGGTCCCGGTGCCTTTGGCACGAAAGAGAAGAGGCATGGATGTCATCCGCTCACCGGCTTCGCCTCCTGCGGGCGGGAGGAGCTTTGACTTTCCCATTTTTTTCTCTCCTGAGAATTTTGCCTGAGCTATTGTGATGGGAAGCAAAGCGATTTAAGGAGAAGTCTGGTTTGGCATGTCATGTTTATCTCGAGATAGGAGTTGTTAGGTGTCTACTTTCTTAGCACAGACTAAACCACTCGATTTTGCATTTACAGAACCACAGAATTTTAGGGGTTGGAAGGAACCTCCAAAGATCATCAAGTCCAACCCCCCTGCCAGGGCGTTTTGATCCAGAAAACACATTTTTGATGCTCACTTAATGTTCAAATCAGTAACAGCAAAATCCAGCTTTCCATAAGTAACTCTTAGCCTCAATTTTCAGATTGTGCTGCTCCATACAGCTTTAAAATACGGTCTGGTGTTGGTAGGAATGGCTCTGTTCTAAGTGTTCAGATATTATAATATTTCAGAGTTTTGTGAAATAGCATCTTCTGGTTCTGAGCACTGCAACCCAAAGGAGCCATTTACACTTTGGATTTTACAGTCATGATGCTGCACAAGGTGATTCAATCAGAACCTCCAACCAGTTCAGTGTATTCATGGGTATATTGTTTGAAGTACAACATTTACTCCAACCTCCAGTGTAACAGGCAGTGGATTTCTCATCGGCGTGCTTTGAATGGAATCCAGAATGTTGGGAATTTTAAATCTTCTTTTCCCCTCTGATATTGCCCCTGCACACCCCTTGCAGCAGGCAGATGCCCTTCAGTGGCAGGGCCAGGCTAAGGAGCACTGACTGATAAGGAAAAGTGACAGTGAACTTCAGAAGAAAGAAAACAAAAAACCCTCTAAAACACACAGTGTTTAAAGCCTGACCTCTGCTAACCTGACCCTCTGCTTCAGGGCGTTTTGTCTGTGTTGGATGCAGAGGGGTTTGGAGTGAGACAGCAAGTGAAAACCAAACCCCATAGCTGAAAACTCCTCAGTGATTACTGCTTGGTTATTGGAATATCTTGATTATAGCCTTCATTATTTTGTTCCTCTTGATGTTTTTCAAACTTCTGGGTATGCTTAAAGCACGTTACGTTCATAACCATGAGAACTAGAAAGTGTTTGCAGGGAAAGCCAGGCTCACTCGTGCAGTCTCATGGACCTGCACATAATGTCCAGAGAAAAAAGGCAAATTACCTCTTAAAAAAAAAAAGAAGGTAAAATTTAGGAAACTACTATGCAATTCTTTTTGCCCTCCATTATTTCCCTTAGCTTCTTGGATTAGGGTGTTTACTCGGTTGGGATAACTATATATGGTTTGTAGTTTTAATGTTCTCCTGGGCCATTCATGCCCTTCCTGGGATTTCTCAGGACTTCTAAGGGAACCCCTGTGCATGGACAAAGTATTTTGTTGTTTCTGGAGAAATTTCACATTCCCGACACTTGGAGCAGGAGCAAGACACAAACTTTCTGACTTTTGCTGCCTTTCTGCTTGGGAGGGTGGGGAAGGACCAGAAAGGAGCGGGAGAGGGAATTTGTGGTGGCTCAGGTGACGGAAGCAGGGATGGAGATGGGGCCATAGGGAGGTGTTTGCATCTGAGCAGCAGATGCTGAACAACAGCACTGGTCACCTGGCTACTTCTTCTGCCTCCCTGGTCTGAGGTGGTTTATGCGAGAGTTTGTTTAAATGAAAGAAGAGGAAACACTTTTGTAAAATTGGTGTAGAAAGACATCACAGGAGAAATCATCTTCTAAGCACAGTAGATGAGGACAGTGCTGGGGGTGCAGGTTGCCTGATCTGCTCGAGAGCTCAGTGAAATGCCAGCTGGGTTTGGGTTTGGGTGTATATTCCCCCCGTCCTTGGATGCTTCTGTGTCTGAAGGAGTGTGAGCTGCTGAAGGAGCTTCACAGAGGTATGAAAAACATACCTTCTAAAAATACTGGGAAGCTCCCTCCACCCCCATTGTTTATTGGAAACTTCCCCCCACCTCTTAAGATATTTGATTATGGTGTAATGCAGCTAATTTAAGCATCTGTTTATCACTGCCTGGCTAGACCAAATGTGAAATTTCAATTGAATTACCTCCCAAGAGAGCTTTGAACTCCGAGGGTAAAACAAATCATTTTCTCTCCGTTCCCCTGGGATTGTCAATAAAAAGAATTCATCTAAATAGTTTACATGCATTTTGAAATGTTGCATCTACTAGAGTTGGTTTTGTTGTTAGTGGAAAATTGCCAATGTGAGTGGGATGTTGGCTTTAACTGGACTGTGGCAGCGTTGTAGCATCGTCGTACAGTGTCTGGAAAGGCTACAGCTGTGCCAGCATTTGCATTGAACTAATTCATATTTGATCAATAAATGCATGTGTGTTATTTTACAACAGAAGATAACGTCAAAACCTGAGCTTACTACAACCTCAGGCAGCAGGTGCCACCCAGCCCTGTAGCTTCTCCAGCAGTTCTGGCTGGTGTGTTAGAATAAAGTGAATTACTGCAGTGTGGGCTGCTGGGGGGACAATGTGAGCCCCTCATCGCCAGCACAGCTTTGTCTGCTTCTGAGTATTTGTGTGTGCACGTGTTATTAAAATATATCTGCTTCCACAAGAAACAGTGGCTTTTCTCTTCTGTTTGTCATCTAGTCAGCAAAGATCTGGGAGAGGGAAGAGTGCAGGTTTTTCTTGCTCTGCAAAAAAACTCACTAGATTTACACGATCTCTGTTGTTTTGGTAGTGTGAAGAGAGGAGATTACTTAATTTCAAAGTGAAAAATTTTTCCATCTACATGCAAAAGACCTGCAGGTCTGATTTGTAGGTGCTTTTATCCTGGGCTGCTCTGCTGGGGGGCAGGTGCTGCCTTCACTCGAGCTGGGCCATGGGGATGAGTCCATGAGCTGCAGGCAGCAATCCACGTGCTGGGGATGTCCCAGTGTCTCCCAGCTTCTCTCCTCAGAGAACAAGCGAGTTCTTCTCCATCTGAGTTTGCTGACTGGGAAAGAGCCCTAGGCTGTCTCAACAGAAATGACTGTGGGCTAAATTTTCAGATGCAAGTGAGGACAGAATGATCAGGCTTCCTTATGGAAATAGCCATGCTAACCTTTGTGCCCATCGCTACAGTGGAGACACCTCTGTACCCTTCAGCTCAGATCTTCTGGCTTTCTTGGAGCTGCAGTGTACAGGTTGAGGGTAATTTCAGTCAAGCAGGAAAATCACAATCCCCAGGAGTAATAAAATTGGAAGGTGTGATGATAACGTGAATGCTTGAGCCCCAGCTACTGTACCCCAAACCCATGGGCAGGTAACCTAGAGAGTGAGAAGACCGAAGGGAGGTGGATGGCAGAGTTTGTTTTGCTGACACCTCTCCTTTTGCTAAGTGCAGTTCCAGCTGAGAGTTAGAGGAAGGTCCAGCTAGTCATAGTGAGATGCTTCGTCAGCAAGCAGCTTTGCACCAGTTTGCCTTCTATGTCGTGGTAGTTAAAATTTGCTTTTGTACAGGTATCCAGGCAGTGAAGCAAAAGCTCTTTAAAGATCTTCTAGGGGTGATCGCAGGAGGAAAATTGGAGTTACCTGTGCAGAGCAAATACCTGTTGATTATTTTGCAGTGGAGCCGTGTTGAGACCTGCAGGAACTAGCACAGGTTAGCAGCAGGACTTGTCTAATTGTCCTGCTTCTATTTTTTACTGATTCCAAATCCATCTTGTTCTGTTAACAGCAATAATTTTACATGATGTAGTATTTGGGATGACAATCAAAAATCAGAGTCCAAACTCTATGCAAACTTCTAAATAAAACTGATGAAAACTTAAAGCAGTGTTAGAGGTTGCTTCTTCAGGTATTCAGTGTTTCTTTGGTCGGTGTGATATTGGTCATTTTCTGATGGCAGACCCCGAGGAAGTTAAATGCCACGTGCGTGGCCAGTGTATTTTTTTCCTACAACCATGAGGAGAGGGCTGTGCTATTGCCTGTTGTCAATATTTTCTTTAGTCTAGGGACTAGGACTCTTTGGTCTAGGACTGTTGGAAGTACTTGCCTGGAGAAGCAATAGAAGTTATTCACAGATTGCAAGGATCTAGGGGTAATTAAAGTTTTTAATCTTATTGGCATTCACCATAAGCAGCAAAGGCATAGTCATGGTTAAAATCATTCTGGATTTTTATTCCAAAACAGCAGTAGACCAAAAGTCTGGGGGTACATTGAAGCTTTGGCCCGTGTTGTGGGATGCTAATAGTCCATATTTCCTTTCTGGCTCTAAATACGGAACATTTTTGACAGATTAATTATACTTTAAAATGATTAATCCTGACAGGGTTGATAATAACCTAAGAAAAACCAAAATGTTTAAACCCCAAAACTGCAGTTTATCTTAATGAGTGGCTCACCCTGTCAACAGCAAAGCCCCGTTACTGTGTGTAACAGGGTTTAGTGACTATCCTGTTGAGAAAGGACAGGCTAGAGGTAGAGAGCCCCTTCTCCACAGCCATCCACAGTCTTCCAACTGCTTCACCCGTGTCTCTCTCAACTTACTTTTAATACAATGTTAAGAACTAATTTATTTTTGAGCTGCTTGAACCAAAATGGTCATCTTTTAGGCGAGGTGTGCAAAGACACCAGCTGCTTCAGATAACATTGATACAAGAGTTTGTGTGATGTGAAAAACTACCTGAGAATAATCTTGGAGCGTTTCCAAATACAAACAAGTCCCGTGTCACCAAAAGTCAGAAGTCTCCCTTGAATGAAGATCATTACCCTCAGGGTGCATGTTGGTCACTCTTTAAAATTCTTATAAAAACAAAGAAATTAATTATCCAGTATAAAAATGGGGCATACGTCTCCTGGCAAACATTCAATTAACTTTTTAGTGCTTGCTACTTAATGTTGTGTTTGACCAGTGGAGCATTGAGAACGACTTTCCTTTGAAAGGGAGCTGGGGTGGAACGTGGCACTGAGCTGGAGCTTTGCTCGGGTGGCCAGTTGTGGCTGGTCATCAACATTTTTCCCATGATCGTTGAGTGTGGAGCTAGTTATATTTTACTTATGCATGTGAGATGGAGTTTGCTTTGGGACAGGCTGGGTTTTTTTTTTTTGTCGGCTGGATGAAGTTTTATTGAGAATATAATTTAGCTAGTTTTGCAATCAGAGACTGGATTGCCATGGCTGAGCATGAACTACCAATTAAAAGCAACTGTATAATACTTCTAATTCCCATGACTAATGGGCTGAAAATACGGAACTCTTTGACCTGGATCCAGTCCAAGCTAAAGATGAATTATGCCACATAGATCCCTTTTGCTACTGTTAAAATGGCAAACGGTGCAAGTGTAAGCCCCAAACTTTAAAAAATACTGACTCCCAGAGGATGAGCTGACACGATGACTGAGCTATATTGAGAGTAATGCATGAGAAGAACCTGATTTTTAATTTTTTTTTGGAACTTTTCCTTATTTCTGCATCCATCGATACCATGCATAAACTCTCTCCACCATTAATGGCTTGCTGCTTTGCTAACAAGTGATTATGTACTGAAACAATTCAAAGGGAAAGATAGTTGGTTTTTTTTTACTGAGCATCTGATGTCCTTTAGATTGGCAGTAGAAGTCTCACTGCTACAAGATACATCTTTTTTTTTATTTAAATACATCCCGGATGTAGAGATTCTCAAATTGATCTTCAGTTGTCCTGTATGAGTAATACATTTTTTCCTCAAAAGGATGAAATTTGCTGTTAAGTCGAGTAATCCAAATAGCTGAGTTTTGTTGTTCTCATGGTGGAAAAAAAAAAAAAGAAATATCTGTTAAACTTAAGGCTGGTTGGACTGCTGAAAGCTGTATAAATATGCAAGGCACCGGTGCTTCTGTGAAGGAAAGTGCTCTGCTCGTCAAACGAAGGAGTGATTACGTGGCAGGGCAGTAGGAGTTCTCTTGGAAACAGGGGAAATTATCAGTGTACCAGGACAGAATGCAAAGGTCGATCTGCTGAATACAAATAAAGTATTGAGCACCAGGTTCTGCCTCATGGAGCTGGCGCTTTTGGAACCGCTGTGATAAACGCACTGATAAATTCGAGGGAATGAGCGCTATTGCAAAAGCCTGATGAGGGCTAGGAAGTGTCCAGCTAGTAGGAATTGCATTGCTTGGTCAGGCACAATGAAATTAAATAGAATTTGCTTTAGTGAAATTGCATCAAGGATGATTAAAGGTGCTGCTGGGAGAAGGTGGTGATCACCTTTCACTAAAACCACTTCAGTGACTCCGTCTCTTACTCCTTAGGTCTGTTTTGGGTTTTTTTTCTCCTTTGCTCATTTCTCCTAACTTCAAGGCTCTTCTCCCACTCCTCATCCTTCCACCATTGGGTTGTGCCCCTGCTCTGAGCCTGGAGGTAACACCAGGGCTGCTTCAGAGAGCAGTGAGGTCATCAGAAGCTGCTTGTCAGCACTGTTCCTTGGGACTGAGGATTTGCCCAGGTCCTGCGCTCCCCTCTTGCCCCACTACACTCCTCGTTCCCCTGTTCTTTGATAATTGCATTTTGGGTCAAGATTTGGCCATCTAACTTTGCTGTCAACAGGTCTAAAAGGCTGCTCTGCATAACACAACACCTTCTTACCAAGGTGAGACTGAGATGTTCAGGTTGGAGCTGCTTTCCACTCCATCTCCAGTTCTGTTGTTCGTGTCTGTGGTCGGGATTCGAGCCTGTGTCCCATTTCCAACTAAATCACCAACCAGTCTCTCATCCCTAGCTGCTGAAACCACCTCTGGTGTGGTGTCATGGGCTTCTCACCTCCTGGCTAAACTGTTCCTTGGATGCTCTCTCTTTTTGCTGCTGACTGAGAAGTGTAAGGAACATTTTTCACGATGACTTCTTGGGGCAGTGCACGTGCAGAGCTGTATTTGGTCATTTATTCCCTCTTCATTTTTGTATCAGTTGTAGCACCAACTAATTATTTTCTCACCTTGAGGTGTTCTGGAGTTGCCTTAGATTTATTTTACAGAGGTTTTTTTGAAGGAGCAATCTCAGCTTGGACATGGGGTCCTCTGCTCTGCTCCCTTCAGAGGCACAGGGAAGATCAGGTGCTTTGCTTGGGGAGAAAAGGTCGGGCAGCAGATTGGTACATGGCCTTCATCCACGTATGAATATCCAGGTGAAAAGTTAATGGGATTATTTTCTGCTCCGTGTTGGCACTTCCCTTGGATTGCCCAGACCACAGCAGGGGTAGCCAAGTGGAGCCACATGGCTCAGAGGAGGTGGGGAGAGATAGAAGCAGAGATGTTTCAGCAAAGAAAATCAGCTCACTGTTGGGTTTAACCCAGTTCTCTGCCTATCCTGGGAATCGGAGCCACCACAGTGTTCTTCCCTCTGCTGTTGACTCCCTTCCAAAGGATTTGCTGTTGGCCAGTACGAAAGAACCTCAAATACACCACGGAGCTTGAAACTTGCACCAAAATGAAGCCGTATTAATAATAATAATAAAAAGAGTTCCAGTTTCCTACAGATTTAAATTAGCTCAGTAAATTTGACACCCCGTTTAGCTTCTGAGGTGATAATGCATCAGATTACACTGTGTGGTTATTTTTCATGGCATGTCAGTAAAATAGAAACTAATATTCTATATTCTCTATTGAATCTAACATTTCAGAAGATGTTTCTTCAGGGGGTTAAGCTTTCAGCAAGGATTTAAAGGCTGTCAGTGTAAATGTGACCTCTCTGTGTATTTTCCAGTTCAGGCAGCCTACTTCTGTTCTAGAGAAAAATGTTAACAACTTCATATTTTGATTTAGAGTTATAGATGGTGGAGTTTTCAGAACATAAATAGATGATCTGTGTGGAAAGAAAAAAAAATATGGATAGAACTAGCACTTGAAAGAGTTGATTATCTTGATTACTTCATTAGCTCCTAACGAACTTTCCCCAAGCAGCATTTGCTGGGTGCTTTGTGTGCACACAAAGGGGCAGTTTTGCCCTGAAAAGTTCGGTCTTGGGGCATTGAGATGTAGGATTTGATAATGCAGGAAGCAGTAAACGATGACCAGTTCTGTACAGTTTTAACTGTAACAGCTGGTTTCAAACATTTGCAAGCTATTCTTTAACAGAAAATGAGGTTCTGAATTGCACTAATAGTTTTCTTGAAAGGGATTTTGCTTTCTGTAGAAAACTGCCTTTTTGTGGTAAACCAGAAAACTTTTTTTTTCTTTTTTTTTCCCCCCTTGTAGGAAAGAGTTCTTTGCAGGAAACCATTTTCTGACCAGCTTTCAAATACAGAGATAGCAAAGACCACTTTCAGTTTTTTCTCATCACTCGCAAGGAAACTAAATGCTAAACTACCAACATTTGTGAGGTTTACTGAAAGCATGAAAGGTCCTTGCTTTTTCATCCTTTGCCTGTACCCTAGAAGAGGAAGAAAATAAAATAAAATGTAAATACCAGGGTATTTTTGCCCCCTAAGATGTTACTTAGAGCATTATCTGCTTCAGTGCTGTCCTGTCTGCTCTCCCTGAGACCGTGCTTATTGCTGCCACTTGCAGCAACCTAAGACATTTTAAGATGCTTGGGAGAAGAGGAGAGGAAACGGGAGGAGGTTACGTTGGCTTTTTTCCTGTTAAATGTGACATTTTCACCAGAGGTTGATACAGTAAAAACTTTTCAAGGGAGAAGCCAGAGTTTCCATTTGGAAATGCTGCATGGAAGTCGTTGCTGTGTCACCTCCTGGGCTTTCTCTTCCTCGCCTGGGTTCCTTGAGTAGACTTCAGTTTCTTCATCTAATGACTTGGATTTTTCATTGAGCTGTGCTGCTAAACCAGAGAAAACAGCCTGGTTGGGAAGCTGCGTGTGTGGAGAGCAGCAAGGATGTGGGGGGAGAAAGGGGCACCAAATTGCAGTGCCCGTGAGATGCAGCGATAGCGGCTCTAGAAGGGCACGTTGAGTTTTCATCTTTTAGGCAAAATGCAGCCTCGTGGTCCCACTAATATTTTCTGGTAGCACTTGGTTGTTTGCTAAATCATGGACTTGCCCGTTAAGCTGCCTTTACCATCTGTGCAACCTCAGTTTTTATTTGTGTTGAAGAAAACAATGTCAGAAGGCACTTCATTAATATAATGATGGGTCTCTTTGGATTGCCCTATAAATATTTGTCATTTCAGTACCAGGTATCGTTCATCATATTTGTCACTGCAATACCAGGCATCATTCCCAGATGCTGCTAGAGCAGCTTAGAGCAATTTGTGTAGCAAATCAGTGACCAGAGTAGTATTAGCATGGAAGATTTCTTGATTCTTGGCCTCCTACCTGACCTTAAAGAGCATGATAATTTTGATATAATTGGTATTTTGTTAGGGCTTGTAATAAAAAAAAAAACCAAACCAACAATATTTGCATATTTTTCAATTTTGGCAGTCATCTGCTTGGAGGTCTCAGCCCAAACAAGCAAAATCAGACTTATAATAGAAGAATAAACAACTTTGTTGATGTTTTTAGTTCCTGGCAGTTGCTATAGCAATGGGCTGCCACAGATTCCTGTGTAATGGTTCTGGTACGTGGCTGCTCACCACATCAGTCAGATCAGAGGCTCATCCTCCCTGGTAGTGGAGATGGTAAAAATATCTTAGCTGCACATATATCTTAAAATTGGGGTTTCACAGCACTTGGAATGGTACAAGTTGTATATCCATGCGTTTGGGGGGCAGTTCTGTAGCAGGACAAAGCCTGAAGCAATTCCCAGAAGTTTCTCCAGTGGGCTGAGTCCCAAGTGAAGTTTTTTTTTTCTCTGCAGCATCCCCGTGCTTGGTCTGGCTGGTGCCAGAGCAGCCCAGCTGTGTGACCACAGTGCAGAGATAGCTTTTCACCGTGTATTTTTAACACCATAAAACTTCATTTGAAAGGCAGAAGCAGAACTCTTGGAATGCGCTTCCTTATTCTTAACCTCACGTCTCAACTCTGTGAGCGTTTTGCTGGCGTGGGATGATTTCCTTCTGACTTTAAACAGTGGCTTTTCCCAGGTTCTAGCAAGCTTTTCCCTAATTCTAAATGGTGTGTTTGCAGGCTGCTCACAGTGAGTATTTCCCTCCTCCCCAAACAATAGATTTCATACAGCCAGCTCCAGCTCTTCACCTCCAGGGTAACGGGAGCATGTTTTTGGAGCACTCAGCAACATCAAAATTTGACCCAACTGTGCTTATTTTAATAGCATGTGATCTCGTCCACGGGTGAGGACATTCAGATGGAGCCAGGGCCAGCCTTCCAATCTCACGTTGCTTGTGCAAATAAACTGTGTCGTGTCTGAACAGCTGATCAATAGCACGTCAGTCCCTTCCTTAGGCAGGAGCAAATCCAGTGGAAAAAATGATTATTAACACGATGCAGTAGGAACAGGAGGACAGAAGAGGTAGGCGAGCAGGCTCAGGGTTTTGGTAGCTGTTATAATTTGGCTACATTGTTCATAAAATGCCCACAAATCAAATAATATGCCTTGGTTGTAATGTGAATGTGGATTTTGGTACAGCAAACTCTGCATGCCTGGGAAAAATGGTTTGGGATGTGGAAGAGCGCAAAATATTTGGGATGGATAGACAGGGGTGTTCATGTTGAAATATCTACTCAAAAATAAACTCAGAACAAAGTAATTTCAGGTACAAAGTGTATTTTCAGCCCTTCATACAGTTGCTTGACTATAATCTCATTAACTTTTCTTACAGTTGAATATGGAGGGAGACTTAAGCTCTGAAATTTAGGCCAAAATGTTGAACTCAGAATTGCTCCTGTTGAGGGATTTGGTTCAGGATCCCCATTAAACACCTAAGGGAGTATTCCCACTGGCTATTGTAGCCTGAAGTTGTTTGATAAGTGATTACAAATAGGAAGCAAATATCCCAATAAGGCCATTGGACAGACAGACTGACAGCTCCAGGAAGCTGATTCAAAATACTGGATATCTCACCTGGATGTCTAAAGAAAATGTTATAAATACATCACATTCTCCCCTTTCCTTCCCACCCTCTTCTTCCAACAGAGATTTATATTAATCCATTAACAAAAACAACAAAAAAAAGTCTGTTTCCTTCTTTGTTTCACAGATTGTTTTGGTCTTAAACACAACACGATCTACAGCACCACAGTGATTCAAGTTTTCATTTTTAGTGTGGCTTCTCGTTGCCAAATTGAAGAACCTGGGATCAAAACAAAAAAAAAGAAAAAGCACGTAATGTGAATTAAATGTGGTGGTGGACACCCAGTGTTTGTGTTACAGCAACAGTATCACAGCTTCATTTCCTTTGTATATCTTACTTCAGTTTGGCAAACTAGGATGGGCTTTTTTCCATCTTTTTCTGTATACTTTTCCAGGGGCTTTTGTTTCCAAAGAGGTAAATTGAACGGGATGCCATTGCCACGCCGAGAGGAGAAATGTTTATTTTAAGAACACACAAGTACCCCGGTTACACTATAACTTGTTGAATCCTCGATGCCAGACTAGCTTTGCCTGGAAGATAAATGGGAATTTGAAAAGGACCTTGTCAAAGTAATTGGGCTTTGCAGCTCACTCCTATTAGCCAAATCTTCGCTTCACGCTCCTCTGTTTTGTCTTTTGCACGTGCAGTAGCAATGGTTAAGGAAAAAAACCCAACAGAACAACAACTTTACAGCCTCGGTGCACGTGGTGAGGTATTCTTATGGTTTATGTACCACTTCTAAACACAGGCCAAGCCTTCCCCTCCACCCCCTCCCCAAAAAGAAGAAAACAAGGCAACGAGCACCCAAAAACCTCAACAGAAGCAGAGAAAAGCAAAATGAGCAAAACCTCAGACTACTTTTGCTTACAGTTTTATTTTCCTTTCCCCTCCAAGGATGTTGTTGGTAATTTACAGATGGAACAGGCTGCAGGGAGATGTGCTGAGCTTCTGGGCAGCGGGGGGTTGCTGTAGGTCGTGCCACCACTGGCAGTGTCTGGCTGCAGGTCCCATATATAGCTTTCAGTCCCTGGGCACAGCAGAGATCGGCAGCGACTCGATGACACTTTCAGCTTCTGTAGAGGAGAAAACTGCTTGTTTGAACCAGGCTACCACAGTTTTGTCACGCTGTCTTTCTCTGCCAAAATTGTACAAAGGTGGTTTTATATATATTTTTTTATATATAGTTTTTTCTACCTGCACTTCACTGTTAATTGGAAAGGCAATAAAAGAGAAAGGGACAGCGTAAGGATCAGCTGAGCTTTAGCAGTCGCTTCCTGAGGGCCCTTAACTTTGCATATATTTTCTTTTTGTCTAACTGTTGCATATGTATTTGCAGCCAGTGTGCTCTTAGAAAAATTAGAAGGGGGAATTAAATATTGCGCTCCAGGGTGAAATGGCAAAGCTGAGGGTTTCTCACATAACTTTGCAGCACCATCCCGCTTTCCACTGATCTTTTATTCAGCATTTAGAGATGTAAGATTTTGCAGTCCTCTTTCTGGCGTATTTTTTAATACTGGTATGCTTCTTGCACTCTGTTTTGCCATCTGGATTTCTGTATTTCTAAATGTTACGTGGATGGAAGAGGGTTCATAAATATCTATGTTCCCTGGTGGTTTCAGTTCATGCATGCACACAGGAATCCCTAGCCCTCGATGGAGTTTCAGTCCTGCTGCAGATGCGATGGATTGCTCCCTCTTTATCAGCAGCACCATTAGGAGAGATAGAAATGGAAATATTTTCAACTAAAACCAGCTGGGATATCGTTGATCAAGATGCAGTCTAAGCCAGGGAAATGGGGTGTAAGTAGTAATTGGAGCTGTGAGAGAGTTGAAATGGTGGGGTTTTTTCTGTTTGTTTTTAGGGTGTTTCATGACCCATTCATTTGTTCATTCATTCATTTATTTCTCTGTCTTTCTTCCTTAAAAAAATAATAATTAAAGAGAGTTTTAGGGCTGCTGAAACAAGAGTCAGAAAGGTTATAATCCTGTTCTTTCAGAAAATATTTCATAATATATTAGAAGTTCATAGAAGGGTAAATACGACTCTAAAGATTTAATTTTCAAATCTGTGACATCTTTTTTCCTTTAATGTGTTACACTCACCATTGCTGTTTAAAAGCCTGGACTTGAGACTTCATAGGTTTATGGATTTTTATTTATAATAAAAAAAACCCCACGAACCAAAAACAAACAACCAAACCAACCTTCCCAAGATGCTGGATTTACATTTTAAAAAGCAAGCCCATTACAAAGACCCTGCCGTTAACGGTACAGAAATGAGCATTTGATGATGAGTTTCAAAGGAAACAGATTAAGTGGTTAGCAAGTGCTGTGGCATTTGGCATGTGTGCAGATTCAAGCAGTAAGTCAAAAAGACACAGATAAAATATTGTCAGGGAACCGGCTTTGTTGCATCTGTTTTGGGGACAAAGATCTAATTTGGAATTATTTTGACAAATCAGAAATGCAGTTTACACCAGCAAGGGTGGGTTTTTTCCCCTTAAATTTAGAGTGCCAAGGCAAACAAAATGACTGGCCTGGACTATCTCCTTTTCAATACTTATTCTCCATAACTAAATTCCGGAGTCAGCTGCGGAAACTAATTCACTTTCCTTTCTAAAATGCATTTCAAAGACAAAAACTAAACTCTATTAAATATTTACATGTCATCAGTCACTGTAATTACCGTGGTGTTTATATTCTGTTTGCAGAGAGTGAGGGAGGTGGTCATGCAACATCAAGAGGCAGCTGGTATTTAGGAGCAACTTCTATCGTAGCGCGATCGCTGTGAGAATACTTTGAGGCAAGGAAATACTTTTTCCAATCAAATGCATTTTGTTAGAAGATCCAATCATTGATCCTGCCTTGCAGTCCTCCTTTCTCAGTTGGCTGCGTGGATGTTATTAATTTTCACTACAGGTTAGCCCAGATATGGCTCAGATTTTCCCAGCTTCTTCCTTCTGTAATTCTTTCCGTTCTCTCTTTCATCCTGAGTACTTCACCCTGGAGAAAAGGAGGCTCTGGGGAGACCTTCTTGCTCTCTCCAGCTGCCTGAAGGGAGGTGATAGCAAGGTGGGGTCGGTCTGTTCTCCCAAATAACAAGCAATAGGACAAGAGGAAACAAGTCTCAAGTTGCATCAGGGGAGGTTTAGGTTGGACGTGAGGTAAAATTTCTTCCCTGGAACAGGCTGCATGGGGAGGTGGTGGAGTCCCCATCCCTGGAGGGATTTCAAAGCTGTGGAGCTGTGGTGCTGAGGGACAGGGTTTAGCAGTTGACTTGGCAGTGCTGGGTTAACAGTTGGACTCGATCTTAAAGGTTTCTTCCAACCAAAATGATTCTGATTCTTACCTTTACACTCTTCTTTGCAGGAAGGTGGTATTAAAACAGTGTCATAGCAGCTCCTCGTAAATGTGGGGTCTATTAAGCACCAAATTTTAGCTTGTGTAGTTCATAATACATCAGACTTGATCTACAAAAGAGATGTTTTCTTTTAAATAATAAAAAAAAAAACAACATAGCAATCCAGAAAGTGTTTCTTCCCCTGAGAAGTTTGACAGGAACACCTTGGCTGTGAACAGCCAGAAGATATTTTAAAAGGTCTGAGTTCTTCCTTGCTAAAGCTGAACGATAGTCTTTGTTTTTAAATACACACATACACGTTGTGCTTCAGCTTTTAGCTTCACCCTCAAAACATGCAGTCAGCTCAAATCAGGCCAGGAAACCTGTTACGTGGGTATTTTGTATGTGTTCATTTTCAGAGAGAAATCACATCTTCAGTGGCTTGGTTTTAAACTGAGGGAATCCCAAAGCATCTGAAAAGTCACACATATGTAAGGCTACGTAGATACAGTAGACCTCTTGTGAAAGGTCATTCTGTGCCTAAATTTTAGTCTCCATCACGAAAGACTTTGTCTTACACACCTTAGTGTCGTGAAAATTAGAATAACAAAATTTAACATCCGAGCAGGCTAAGAAACCTTGTTTATTTTTGCCTTATTTGCAGTCCCTTCACTCCTACAGAGATGCATCGAGCTCCACAGCAGTTATCTTAAAACGATGAAAAGCAGGTTGGAAATCCCATTAGGATTCCTCACAAGGTCTCTGAGCTCTGCACATCTGCAAAAAATGATGAAACATTTCAGCCCATCCCTTAGGATGGTGGAGGTGTGGAGATGCTTCTGCTGGGAGTTGCTGCTTCTTCCATGCTGCTTCTCTGATGTGAAGTAGCAAGAGATTTTGGCCGTAGGATACGCAGAGCCCTGAGACCTGATAAGTGACATTTGAAAGTATCACCAGGATCATGTAAAACTGCATTTTACTTTCTCATGATTCAGGAGAGTAATTTATTTAAATGGTGGCATTTACAATAAACGTCCTAGTGTTTCAAAAAGCATAATAATGCATTGTTTTTATGGGGAGACAGAGCTCAGGAGGAAATGATGGTTTGATTTTGTGCATATTTTCTTCAGTAAACATTGTTGGCATTCCTCTTTTTTTTTTTTTTTTGAATACTTTCTTTTTCCTCCTTGCTTTAATGCAGCATAACCTCCTCTAAATTTAGTGGGAAGTGTAAACGTATGTAATGCTTTTTCTGTGGTTAGAAAATACATGTAGCATTAAGTTATTAAAGCTCGACTTTAAACTATGTCTTGGGCTAATGATTTTACAGTATAATTGCTTTAGTTAATTTGAAGGCAGGTATACATACAGCTTATTCCATTTTGGCACTATAAAGTTTGCCATTGGTATTATACCTCATTTTTTATATGATTTACATAATTTGTGAAACAGATTTAATATTTTGTGTGTGAGCTAATTAGTTTCTGGTTTAGAGCCTTCATTGTATGTTCATTGGGTTTTGAGCACCTTTTACAGTAGCACAGAAGGTCATTGTTGGTTCTAAATTCTTTGTGGAGCAATCAATCCCATTTTAATAAAATAACTTGCATAATTTTTAATGTAATTAAATTGGGTTACAGGGAATTGTTTTCAGCTGTAAATTTACTGGATTGGAAGAAATACAGTAGTGATGTGTTAATTACTGCTCTGTGCTCTCCCTTGTTATGGTATAGTGAGAGATCACTGGACTTTACATGAGCTCAGTTGTGTTCCTCTGAGGAGCTCTTAAGGGGTGTCCAACTTTTCCTGGCAGAATGGAAAAAAAAGAAAAAAAAAAGGGGGGAACTTTTCTAGTTTTAAAAAATCTTCCTGCATAACTTTCAGAAGATTCAACTCTAATACGTGGTTAACATTTATCAGGCATTGCCAGTTGACAGCAATACCAGCACTTGCCAAGCTGAGCTCTCCAGCAGGTGACGACGAGGTTGGGTAGCTGAAAGAAATGCCCCTTTTCCAGTTCCAGGGGCACGCCAGAGAAACGGAGCCTCTCGGTGCACAATAAGCATCTTACAGTCACATCACACGCCAGCCCAAAAAAGTTCTTTTCCTCTGGTATGTGATTCCTACATGAGGGCACATGCTGGCTGTTTTCCTCTCCAAGGAATTGTTTTCTTGGCTGCCGCCATCCAGTGTTTAACAGCACTGTGTGGCTCTAACGGCTCCTGGCTTATTAGGAGTCTAAACAGTCTCCTGTATCCTTTGTGTCAAAATGAGTGAAAGCTTTGGAAATCATTTTGGGATTCATGGAGCAGGAAAAGGAGTCAGACCCTGCAGGAAGGCCAACTTTGCCAGTTAAAAATGGACAGCAGCAATTCCTTTCCCAGATTTTTTTTGCATCCATTCCTTGTGCTTACTCTCTTAACTTACTCAGATTATTTCCGCAGACAAATTATTTTTAATTCAGCTTCTACATGTTGTTTTTACATCTCTTTTTACCCGTGTAGACTGCACGTGCGTGCTCTTGCTTTTTTCCTTGGTAAAATAGTTGCACTTAGCACAGAGATAACTTGGAGTTAATGAGACAGAACCAGAACACGATGCAGGTATTTCCCTTCCCTCTGTTTGTGTGCTGTTAGGAACTGGTTCTGGGATTAAAAATAATAATAAAAATTTAATCAGTCACAACACAAGTCCGTATCTCTTGGGACAGTGGCTGTTAAGTTGTACCCTGTGTATAACCCTGGATCTGCTCAAGGCATGTTGTGGTAGAAGCAAATATCAACAGTTGCCTCCGTGCTCTTGTATAACGCGCATCTGATTCCGTTTAACAGTGCCCACGAGCAGCCTCTTCCCCAGCCACTGCCATAGATGTTTCTTGATTATTTCTAAAAACCTTGTCCCAGGCCTCTGTTTTTCAGTCTTGTTTACATGTTGTCTCTCTAAAACAAAACAAAACAGCTGATATTTTTTCAGGTATTTGCAGCCGTTCTTGCTTGGCATTAGAGTTGTTAGACCCTTGCAATACAATTATTCCAGTGGAAGCCTTTAAGGCATTTGTTTCCAAGTGGGAATACTGTTTCTCCTACTTTAAACAATTACGTGAAGTATAATCTCACTTTCTTCCTGTGGAATGCCACACTTTTATTGCTATCATTTATCAGTTGCAAGATGTAAATAAGACGTAAGCTTAGGAGCCTGGCTCAAATAAAACCAGATTGTATTGATTCTTGTGCTGTACAGAATGAAACGGAAAATCATCCGACATCAGCTCGGAGCTCATCGGAGCGATTTTTAAAGAGTAAAGGCTGAATACATACAATATAAATTCCTTATCTTGTTTACTTGATAGAGGTGTGCAGTTCAAAAGTCAGCAACCTGATAAAAATCGCAGCTAATTGTGTGAGATAGTACCTGGTGTTTTCGTTCGAGCTTTAAACCGTGAGGTGTCGTGGCTTAGTCTAAAAGCAGCTACGAAGTGTGCAGAAACTTTGGAGATGTGCTGACAGTTTATTGGTGGACACCTAAAGACAGAGAGGGAAAAAAATTAAAACCCCCGAACTAAAAACTTTCACGTCACTGACAGCAAATGGCAGGGAGTGAAAAAATGAGGCTTTGTCCGTGCAGTAAGTTAATGATTTTCTTTTTTTTAAATAAAAAACCAAAAAACAACCAACCTTTCCCCATCCCCCTGCACTGCCAGGGAGACAAGACGGCTGCTGATTTCTTAAAGCCTTAAAGTTAGCTGACCTCCTAGCTGAACCCGACTTTAATGTAAACATTTTCTTGAGATGGTTCGTAGCAGGGCCAGCAAATCTGGAGAATATTAGCGGCGCTGTGTTTGCGGGAAGCAGGAATCCCTTGGTAATTCTCAGGAGCTCTTTTCCAGGCCAAGGCAGCCTGAGACACAGTTGTGTTTTCAGTTTTCGCAGGGTTCGTTGGTAGTGCCCCGTGTATCTTTTTTAAATGTAATTAATAAAGCACGTAATTAGTTTTTGCTTTGAAGTCAAGTTTTCCTGACTTGCTTTCGCTCCGTCAAGCTCTTTATCTTCCCCCGCCACAGGTAAATAATACGATGGCATAATCTTGGTGTTGATTTAGTCGTTGACGTTTTGGCATCGGTAGACCAATCTAAACAGAAGAGAGAAATTAGAGCAGGGCTTCCTCCAGATCGCCTCTCTTTGCAAGAATATTAAGTTCCTTCAGTGCTCCACACTTAAGCAAAACGTGCGGCTGCTGACTTGACCCCCGTATTTTAAAGAAAAGTTTGTTGGCACTTTCAGGAGCTTCTTTTGTGCTCATTCTGTCCAGCAAGAATTGATTACAGTGACCGTGTGGTGCCTGATCGCATCAGGTATTTCGCAGGTAGAAACTTGAAGCTGAATTTGTCAATTTTTCCTTACCTGCGTGCCCTTTTATCAAGGTGTTTTGTGTTTCTCATAAGCTCGAGCAGCAGTTGAAATGACATGCTGAAACGGGGTGGAATACTCAGCACTTTGCAGCTCCAAAGCACTTTTAACACATTTATTGGTCTTCCCAGCATCCCAGTCTGCCCAGTGCTTGCTGCAATTGAGCAGCGTGCACTGGTGGGCAGGAGTCTGACAGGACATCACTTACTTGTGCCTGTTATACCCTAAGCATATGCTCTGTGTTGTCTTATGCTGATTATAAAAATCTTGATTTTATTTGCACAAAAAAACATCTTTACCTGTATGAAACCCGTGCCTGTTGGGAGCAACGATTGCTGTCACTGCACAATGCATCTGGGCTCCCAAAATTGGGCTCAATTTACCCATTAAGTGAAAAAAAAAACTTACTAGAATAGACAGAATGATGGAAAGAAACTGGATGTGGAGTTGATTTTCTTTTATTCTTTCTTTTGTGCAAAAAAAAA